>ML780620.1:498555-511805 GCA_009831015.1 Picea engelmannii | reverse complement strand
AGTCCTAGTCTTTAATCTTGTTGTGGAACCCTTTTATGACTTCGCCAATATTTGACACTTGTTCCTCCATTGTGGCTTCTACTATTATTGGCACTTCTGGGATATCTTTATACAATTTTTGGACGATCGTTTGTATGTGCTGCTCCATTTTCTAGGCTTCATCCTCCTCCTTCATTGCTTTCTCGACATTTTCTTCGACCTCACTCTTTTTCTTCAGTATTCTTTGCACTTTTTTCTCCACTGTGATCTTTTCCTAAAGAGAAGTTGTGTATTCTTTCTGTAGTTATGCATTTTCCTTTGCATCTTTTATCAACTCACTAGAAGTGAAGTCTACATGGAGTCATAATTCATGTGCAATACTCGTTTGCAATCCATGTAACATAATTGTGGGCATCTGTGAGATGACTAAGTCTAAGTGATTTTGTCTTTGTACTTGTTTCTGCATCTCGAGTGTGGGGAACCCAATTGCATCTGCTGAGATTTTTATCATTCAGTTCCCTTCAACCATTTGTGAGAAGTGAGAAGTGGTAGCTTCTACTTCCCTTAGTACGCCTGCTTGTTGTCCTTTGTGGATCTTATTTCCGTTGCCAGGATTACTATCTCCAGCCGTTGTTGCAATTCAGTTAGCTACTCTTGCATCTTATTACCGATTTCTTCCTACCACTGTGTCATTTATTGAACTACCTCCTTAGTGGAATCCTTTACTTGATAACCAATTCAGTCAATGTCATCATCGATCAATGTATGAACGGTTGGTTCCTTGTGCACTTTCATCATTTTGTGCGCACCTCTTGTTGGACCCTTCCCCTTTTCCTTTCTTTTCTTTCATGTCTCGGGCACTGTCTATTTTGTTTGTTTTGTTGATGGTGTGGTATCTGGTACATCTTTTGTGCCATTCATTGACCATATTCTTGATCATTCCATGTATCGTTGCATCGTTTTGCCTCTTCGTTACCATGTTGTGTTGTCTCAGTGCCATCTGCAAGGATCTTCCAATCCAGGTCCCAATCTTGCATGATTAGCTGGATATCTTCTTTAGTAACCTTGTACTTCGTCTGGACCCACTCCTCTCTCAGGTCCTTCTTTTCCTATACATATATATGATGTCGATCTTCCGAAACTACATGACTGGTGCGTATGCTTCCACTAGTTGTGGTGCTATGCGTGGTGTGTCCTTAATGCAATGTTGAATCCTTTCAGCATAAGAAAACATTCTACAATGTTTTCCATTTAGCGTCATTTATTATTTGTATACCATAAGTTCTAGTATTTTTATACTAAACATGGCTTCCCCCTTAGGCCCAATAACTGTGCATCTTACGTCTATTCCCATGCTGCAAATGAAAGAAAAATTAGAAGCAATGGATAATGGAACTCCATGCCTTTATCTTGTGCGTCGCCATAGTCAATAAGAAATTGGTTTAATAGGAAGGGCACCCATCTCATTGAAGTCCCTTCCACACACTTCTCTACTGCAACTATCACTCCTATTGGCACTTGGTCCTTCCTGCATTTCCGTAGTAGCTTGCATGCTAATGCACGTGTCACAAGTTTGATAGTGGGGTCTCATATGATTGGAACATCTAGGCCGCACACCCCTCTAATTGTGAGAAAAGTTTGTTTCATGGCATCTGACAAGGCCCTATCTGTCTTTTTGTCAGAAAAAATCAGGGTGGGATCTTCTCCCTATGTCAGTAATATTGTGATCCTCGCGATCAAGTCTGTATCTATTGAAATATTCCTATCTAGCCACAAATATCCTCCATTCACGCAATATAGGAGCAAATTAACACATGCATTTACTTCATTGCTTCGTCCGAAGTGTGGGATGTTGAATAGGTTGAGTAGGCCTACTCACTGCAATCCTCTGGCCCATACCTAAGGCACATGTATGCTCTATTTTGTTATTGGGTCTACCTTCAGCTCGAGATAATGGTGGGGCACTAGTTAGGGGAAATTATTCATGTATGTAATGTCATGGTATGCATATCTGAGTTGTGGCACCTTCCCCAACATATCTTCATTGATGATGGCCCCTTCTGGTATGTCGGGCGTCACCAATATGTGGTTAAAATTATTCAGCGATGTCACTGGTGGGGAATCATATTTTCTTGGTGGAATGTAATCCCATGGGAACCTTGGTTCTAAGGATGACTTTGCTCCCGAAGTCTCCTCAACCAATAGTACCTCTGGTTCTATTGGTGATGATTTTGTGCGAGCCTTATTTGGCACATGCATGGGTGCTTTCAGTGGTGCCATTGCTGTAAAAACTTGTAACCTTTGACAACTGCTTTGGCTCTATGTCTCCTTCTAGGTTCTACTCCCATTCTCTATTCTCTCTTGCTTACATGCAACTCATAGTAACAATAACTAAGGCTTGTCGATCCTCCACTGCTTCTATGCCTCCTTGAAAACTGTTCATATCCCTTTGCGCCTTAACTAACTTGTCCAATTCGCCAATGGGGTTGATGAATGGTTAGATAAATGTATCTTTTTTACCAAATCCGTCGTTGGAGTTTTTCCTCGTATTGCCAGTTTGTTGTGATTTCTGGCGGCTTTTACCATTTATGATTATACAACATCTTTATGACCTATCATTACCACTTTGTAGCCATCGTTTCCATGCTTTAATGCCTTTAACGGTCTTGTTAGTACTACACTACACAATTGTTCTTGCTTCTGTGTTTGTTTTCTTCGTAGTCTTTTGCTTCCGTGTATTATTTTCTTAATTGGTGCAGCTTCATCCCGATAGCACGATAATCATTCTTTCTTCACAGTTTCTTATTCCTTTGTACTCTGTAATCCTTTTCTTTTTCTTTATCTACTTTTTATTTATTTTTCTTCCTTTTTCTACTTTTATATGATTTTTTGTGGTTTACCTCCCTACTATAGTATAGTTACTATGATACATGTGTTTTGGCACAATATAGATTACTACGCAAGCGGTCGGCCGTCTCTATAGAGTTTCAACCAACTCACATTCACGATTCCTCCAAGGAATTCTCCATTCAAGGTTTCCAACTGTGTAGCACTTACCTCCGTCACATGCTGAATCACATAGGGTCCTAACCAATGCATTCAAAACTTCCCTAGATGCTGCATAAACTTACTGTCATAGAGTAATACTGAGTCTCCCACTTGGAACTTTTTATGTTTAATGTGTCTATCATTCCATGCCTTTTCTCTTTCCTTCTAAACTTGCTGATGGAATCCTGCGACAAACCGATCTTCCTCAAGTTGTACTAATTGTGACAATCTCTCCTCTATTATGCTAAAGTCTGAATGAACTCCATTGAAATCACTTCTTCTTTCCCATAGACCAACTTGAAAGGTGTATGCACTGTCAAATTTTTACTTGTAGTCATGTAGGCCCATACAAATATATGAACTCTTGAGTCCCAATGATCTCTCCCTACGTTGCAGATCTTTGTCAAAGTGTTCTCCATGATTTTATTGAAATCTTCCACTGTCCCATTGGCATGAGGATGATACGAGGTACTCTTCTAATGATGAATTTGAAATTCCTCAGTCAATGCTGCAATTGTTGTTTTTTAGAAAGTGTGTTCCTTAATCACTAAGTAATATGTGTAGGCATCCAAATCGTGTGACTACATTCTCAAATAGAAATCACACAACAGTTTCCGTAGTGTAGTCTATGACTGGTGCTACTTCTTCCCATCTTGTCAAATACTCCATCATAGTAATTATGTACCTCACCCCTGATCTTCTTGCTTGTGGGTTGATTGGCCCTACAAATTCTATGGCCCATTTTTCAAATGCTTGCAATGTAACCTATGGATGTAAAGGCATTTCATCCCTCCTGGATGGATTTCCCACCCTTTGAAAAACATTGCATTCTTGACAATGATCTTTAGCATCTTTATGAAGTGTGGGTCACCAGAGCCCTGCACATAAAATTTTCTTTGCAGTTTCTTTACCTGCGTAATGTCCTCCTGCAATCCCTTCATGCACTTCTTTGCAGATCATAGGCCTTTCATGTTCCAACACACATCATCTAAATATTCCATTTGCACCTAACTTGTATAAGTTTCATGCAATCAACTGATAATCCGTTGCTTTGACTACCAATTGTTTCTTCTGCATAACTTTCATGTATGATGGAGCCATTCATGTACTTAGAAACTGCACGATGTATGAGAAGTAATCATCCACCATTTTGACTGCAAATAGTTGTGCATTTGGTAAGTTGTCATCTAAATTCCACTCATCTTCTCCTGATAGCATGCACGATAAATTATCTGGTCCTGCATTCAACTTCCCTAGTTTCACCACAACCTCAAAATCATATTCCTGAAACAACAATAGCCATCTACATGTTCTCTCCCCCAACATTGGCTTATTCACCAAATATTTTAGTGTAGAATGGTCTGTATACATCTTAAAATGAGACCCCAGTAAATAACGTCTGAACTTTTGCAGCGCGTATACCATTGCCAATCCTTCTCATTCTATGGTAGTATAATTTTTATATGCTATAGACAATTTCCTACTTGCAAAATCAATTGGGTGATCTATGTCTCTTTCCCTTGGTTGAGATAGTATTGTGCCCAAAGCTATCGACGATGCATCTACATGAACATGGAACTCCTTATTCTAATATGGAAAGATTAAAATTGACACGGTCACTAGTTTTTTCTTTAATGTGTCTAAACCCTTCTGAGAGTCCTTGTTCCATTGGAACTTCGCTTCCTTCTTCAACACATTTTCCATAGGGGTTTTGATCTGTGCATAGCCTTTGATAAAATTATTGTAATATCCTATGTGACCTAGAGTTTCCCTCAGCTGTCGAACTGATGTAGGTGGTTCTAAATCCATAATCACTACAATCTTGGCCGGATCCATTAGTAATCCCTGCTTGTAGGCCACATGGCCCAACAAAATTCCAAATGGTGCACAAAAAATACACTTCTTCAAGTTCAGAAAAACCTTACACTGTCTATACCTATCCAACATTATCCTGAGTACTTCTATGTGATCCTTTGGTAGACTAAACACAATCCAATCATCTAATTATAATTCAAGGAACTTATGAATACATTCCTTAAACAATGCAACCACAACTCTTGAAAACATTGCAGAGGCATTCTTCATTCCAAAAGACATTACTGTATACTGATAACTTCCCCACTCTGTCGCAAAAGTAGTCTTGTACCGATATTCCTGTGCAATCTTTATTTGACAGTACCCTGATAATCCATCTATGAAAGAATAAGTTTCTTGCCCTCCTACATTCTCTAATACCTCATTTGTAGATGGTGTTGGGAATGGATCATGTAAACATGCATCATTCATCTTCCTCAGATCCACACAAATCCCAATTCCTCATGTCTTCTTGTCTTGCACTACCATTGGAATTATCCACTTCGATTCTACCATGGGTTCAATGATCCCTGTGTCCAACATTCTGTCTATTTCTTCTTTAACCTTCTCCTTGTACTTTGGATTTAACCTATAAGGTCTCTGTCACATTAGATTAGCACCTGGTTTCAAATGAATCTTCATCTTGCCTAAGTCCCGAACTATCCCCTTCATCTCTGAAAATGAAGTCAGGAATAGGTCTTGATATTTGCATAGTAAATATGCAATCTTCTCTATTGTTTCATCACTCCAATAATCTCCTATTTGTGTAAAATATGGATTCTCCGTCGTCCCAATGTTTACCTTTCACATCTTTATTAGATGTGTGTATGCAGTGAACTCAAGATCTGGCCCTTCTACTTCCTATTCTTCTTTTGTTTTAGGTACTTGCACAATCCTGGGATCTTCTTCATCATGATCTTCCTTATCAACATTTTAACACTCCAGTAACTCATGGACAATCATAAAAGCTCTGTGCACATTGTAGATTGGTACCACCTCCATCAACCCTTCTTTTGAGAAGATATTGGTTCAGATAGCCTATAACACTGCATCCGTTAATGGGGATTCATGTTCAAAATTAAACGTTACCTTCTACCTCTGAGTAAACTCATCCCAGTTGGTTGTTTCTCTGCACATTTCCAATTCCAAATACTAGTTCTTAGGAATTGTATCCAATGTATGTATAAATATGTGCATCCATTCCTCTTTCGGTATCTAATGCCATCTATTTTTGCACTACTCCACATGATCTGTTGGTTCACTTACCCCTATATATGTTTGCGCAATATTTTCTACCTCAATACCAAACCTCACTTGCATTAGTCTTCTACACTACGACCAATCTTCCATTCCCTCTTTGTGTTCAACCCACCATCTAGCTGGAGTTTATTTTAGGACAACATCTAGTGCCAACAACCTTAGTTGTTCAAGTACCTATAACTCAAATGCATTTTCTAACAAGCTTATATCAGTCAATCCATCATACCTGGGTGGATCACATAGCTCTGTTCCAATCCAGCACAATACTTGGGTTATGTGTGCACATCGTCTAGTTGATACTTCATGCATCCTTTGTTTACAATGTTCCAGACCTTCCTCTGGATATGATTCACATGAAATGATACTTATACAAATTAGCATGCCATTTTTAGTGGGGTTAATGTAATCATCCATTCACGCAATCATGTTATACAAATCATCAATGTCATTCCCTCTTCTTGGCTCTATGTATCTCTTTCCTTCTATTGGATCTAGTGGTGCAGTAACTTTCAAATATTCGACTTCAAATATCATTTCCCTCCTCTTCAGATTAATGATTTACTGATTATCAAAGGCCCATTTAAGTCCCATCAGTGATGGATACGGTTGACTATCATCCACGATCTCAATAACTTCAAAGTTTGCCACACTGCACACCCCATCTATGTTCACATATACTCTTGTCAATCAACCAATTGGTACTATCTTGTGTAGATTTGCGAGCCTTAAATAAATAGGATATCAAATCAACTTGGGTTTTCCCACCATCTCCTAGGTCTTCTTTGGTAATACATTCACATCAGATCCTGAGTATAAAATAACATTATCTACATCATATTCCCCAATCTGCGCACTTAATCTGAATTCTTCGTTGGTCCTCTTTCTGTGCAGTACCTGATTCGCTACCCTCTATCCGATGGGAGTTTCCCTTCCTTGCATACAATGATCACTAATTTCATATAGTGCATTCAAAGTAGTTTCATATTTTATTATCTCTATGAAAATTCTCAGGAATTCTCTTAGAGTGCTTACCTTCCTAGTTGGCTTCTCTAGCACATCATAATCATTGACATGTGGCACAAATGATGTTGATGCTCCCCAGTCCTGTCCAAGTACCTCTTTTATTTCCCTCTAATATGTCTCATTTTCTTTCCAAGTATCAAATTTTGGCATAGGTCCTGATGACTTCTTACCCATTGCTTATCCTTCTTCCCTCCATTCGTCACATTAGCTCATGTTCTAGCTTCTCTGCACGTAACAACTACTATTCTAGGTCCTTCGTTGCATTTTCGGCTGATATTTTATGTACATTATGATTTGGATTTTGTTTTTTATTCCCTCTTGCCTACCGTTTCACAAGTAGTTGAGGACAATATTTTTTCGCATGGTCTAGTGCTCTATAGTATGTGCACGTTGTACATGGATTTGGGCAGTCGCAGGCTAAGTGTCCCAGTTGCTTACAATTGTAACATATTATCAACCCTCTTCCTCCTCTACCAAAATTTCATCTGCCTTGACCGCTAGAGTCTACCAAAATTTCCTCTATTTCTTGTATTCAATCCTCTCTAATTATTATATTGTGGACCACCTCCTTCTATCACAACATTCTCCTCCTGAATCCTGTACATATCTGAAGTGCACTCCCTCATTAAATCGAATGCACAACAATCCTTCTCTTCATGTCTAATTGACTTGAAAATATTGCAAAATAATTTCCTTGGTGTACTCTGATGCTTATATAGTAATGGAAACTCAGTTGGATGATGTCTCCTTTTATAACATATCTCACAATACCCCCCTCCTAGTAATGGATTCGGTGCTCCAATCGCCAAATATTGTGCGGATGTTGGGCTTTCGTCCTTGTGGTGGCCTTCAGTCCTACACTTGGTACACAAGACTTGTTCTCATTTCTCCTTCCCTTTTGTGAGTTCTGCCAATTGAATTGTCAATGCAACCAACTGCGTCTCGACTTGCGCCATCCCTCCACTGTCTCCTATAGGGCATGCTTCCAACTTCATTGCAATATCCAAAGCTTCAGGCTATGATGCAACCTTCTGTTTAATCAACGACCTATGAATGTGTGGTAGAAGTCCCGTAATAAACCATTCTTGATGTTGTTGATCAAGGATATGGAATGTCAGTCTACCTATATGGTCCTTAAAACGTTGGTCATAATCCCAGACTGAATTAGTCTGCACCTGTTTAATTTCCTTCAGATCTGTAATATACTGTGACTCAAACTTTGGCTTCTTGAACTCTTTCAAAAATGATTTTGTTATCTCTGCCAAAGTCCCAGCTTTTCCTATAGGCATGGTACCCTGCAGCTTCATGTACCATACTAACACATTGCCTCTAAATGTTGTTGTCAATTGCACAATCTTCACGACCTCATCCTGGACATTCTTTGCAGCCCAAATTATCTCACAAACAATAGATGTTGTTCTGGGTCCTCTGACCTAACTCCCTAAAACTCATGCAGTATGAGGGTGTTGTCTACCCATGCCATGTTGCTTTGTGTAGTACACCCTCTTGGCGATGTTGGTTGACTCTGAATATGTGCACTGCTACCACTACTCTGATTGCTACTAGGATTCCCTCCGCTAACTACAAGTGCTTTCGACAACTCTTCAATTGTTATCTCAGATTGTGGTGACGCACATGGGGTGATGGATTCAACATAGTATCTATGTCTGAGTAGGACTTAACAGATCTTCTATTCTAGGAATGGACCGGAACTCCTCTTCCTCTCCTTTTATGTGTGGTATCTCCACAATTTGGACTATTGCGCAAGGTCCACTCTACTTTGGCTCACTACATGGATCTTCTTTCTTAGCCCCAGTCTTTCACCTCTTGTACCTCCTTCCACTTTGAAATAACCCAAACTAATATTATTCATTTGATATGCCTTCTTCGGTTCTCTTCATCCTCAGTCCCTCCCTTGATTCTTCATTTCTTCCTTCATTCTCTCATATCCTTAGACTATCCTCTTTTCATCCCCCATTTACCCTATGTGCACGGAGCCCCTTAGCAGTTGGACTCCATTGTAATCATGCACTTGTGACACAACAACATCTTTATCCACGTACCCAAATATTTCATGAACCTTCCGCGCGGACCTTTGAAGAAGTCCCTTTATGCAACACTGTATGACTGGGTACAATCTACTTCAAATTCTGTAATACATCCTCCTAATATACTATTCAATCAGAAATTAACTACACGAGAAGTTTTATTACTTACAAAATTCATTTTTCTTACCAACTCCAGAGTTCGATTCCTCGGCGATGCAATTCAATATCTTCCATTATTCTCCACTAATATTTCTAACCACTTGGTCAAAATAATCGAAAATTCACCAAAGAAAATTTCATGCATATTTGTGTACACATACCTTTTCATCCATTGCTTGTCACTCATCTGAGGGTTTCTATTCTTGTTTCGAGCAAACTCTTGTTCCTTCCCTTCTAACCATTCTGAGATTTCTTTCTTAGTCATCCTCCAAAACATTCCCTCAATCACAGATTCCAAGTCCCGACAACAAAACCATTTTTTGGCGTGTGTGCGTTTGTAAGACTCTAGGTTTGAGTTAACTTGACCAATAAAACCCTTCAAACACTAGCCCTTTCGGCATCACCTGCATGCAAGTGAAGTCTCACCCAAGGAATCTATTGGGGCCATAGGAACCGAGTTTCTGCAGTAGTGAGGGAATGGGAGGTGAACATCCTTGTCATTCTTACTTATTTGTTCTCTGTGCATTATTCTGTATTTGTTCCTCTTAGGTTGTGTAGTGAATCCTGTTATATACTACCATTATACTTCAGATTGTAGCATAAACCAAGTTATGTAACATTAATAACTATTGTGTAGCTATTATGTAAGGAATATATCTAATCTAACATGTATACAGATAATATTCATAATCCATCACATAAAAGACAATAAACATAATATTTAACGTGGTTCACCCAACTTTAGGCTACATCCACAATGACTGGCTTCTTTATCATTCTTTCTACAATTTTCTTAGGCTTGCGCACTACGCGTACAAAGACACATCATGTTATATTTCCCTTCATCTATCCTAGCCACTCTACAATGCAAGCCTCTCTCTCTCTACAACATCTCCTTAACATTCAAACATAGACTCTTTCCTTCTCAGTCTATTCTATCACTCTTCTCACAAAACACATAGAACTCAACAGAGTGGAACAAATTTGACAATACCTCTAGAGAGAGAATAACCAGAGATAGCCCATATATTCCCAACTTATTACATATTTATACATGAATTCTAGGGCTTAAAACCCTACTTTTCTCACCCCAAAACCCTATTACAATTCATGACAACTCAAGTTGACTTGTTTTTAAGGCTGCTTTACCTACTTTTATGCCTGCATGTTGCTTTTTCCTTCTTGATAGTTGGCCTTCCTGCTTTTTCGCATCTTGCTATTCTTAGCATGTCAAGCTGTTTTCCTTCCTTTTCACTTTCTTTCTTCTCTTGGTCTATTCTCTGCTTTATTCCTTTGCCTTATCCTTCTGTTTTATTCTTCTACTAAATATGTTCTTGCTGCACACTGTACTCCTGAATGTGCCTCAACTGTGCAGTCCTGAGCCTACCTTGTCTTCCTTCTTCTTCTTCTTATGTTGCACACATGTTTCATACTTAGGATTTTCATGAATACTATTTACACACTGCATGTCCAACATTGTGTATAGATCACCCTCTATAATTTTCTCCCGAATATAATAAATATCCCCATTAAATGTTGAGTTATGTCTGTCAATGTTTTGATTTTGTGGCTAGTGTGGGTTTTGTGTTGTGAATAATTTGTGATTTGGATGTACTGGGTATGAATATGGACACACTTTGTTGAGGCATTTCTTTTTTGTCCTGTGTTATTCACCCACATCTAGCACACATCGTTTTATTTACCTATGTCTTTTAAATAACGTGTGTTGGGTGTAGTACTATGCATAGAAATTGATTTTTACCTTATATACATTGTGTTTTCCTTGGTTGAGAGGATATATGTATACCTATAACGTTTAACCAATGATAGATCTCTGATGGAATTCCACTCCATTTTGGTTTTGGTTGACGGAAGTATGAATTGACTATTGGAAAGGTTTGATTTTTCTTATTCGACCCATATGCTACAACCATAGTTGTGCCTTGCATCCTCCATTAAATCTTGGAAAATATACCTATGACCATACTTTATTGGATGATGTGTAAATCCATATTCAATATTGTGCATTATCTACAGTAAATCACACCTATACATGGATATATATATTCCAGTGTTCTCATACGAGCTAATTCGCTAGTGCTCCATTTACATACCATGAAATTGAAGGTAGCTTCCTACATCCATCTCTTTGGGTCTATTGTAGTCTAAATTTCCAAAGCATGACACATCCATACATTCCCAGGTTGTGTGTTTCACTACCATCTATAACTATATGTGAATGGGAAGAATTGTCATAGGTATAGAGTTGGATATGGTTTTAATTATCAAATAGGGTATACATCCAACACTGTAAAGTTATTATTGATGAAACATGCCTATGCATAAAGAGGAATTCTTACATGAAGGTTGTGACTATACATTTTAAAAGAGTAGGGGTTTTCATATGGATAGAATGACATACTTATGGAGTGGGAAATGAATTCCATTTGCCCTTGATTTCAGCTTGAAAATCATTCTTGAAAAAGAGATTGAAGTTATTTCTGCAAGAGATCCATGTTGACGAAATGGAAAGACCATAAATCTACAGTTTATAGATCAAATACAAAGGAATATTTTTTTTATATTTATTTAAAAAAAATTGAGGTGTATTTATGTAATATAAATGTATATTTTGTTTTTTATATTTTTTCAAATGAAAATATACATCTAAAAAAATACACTTTCATCTAAAATACATATTTATATTTAAAAAATAAATAATAAAAATAAAATAAATATATATCTATTTTAATATTATTTATAAATATAAATACACCTGGATTAGGTGACAACTGGCTTATGAATCTATGACCATGCAGTGTGTGAGGAAGCTATGGGTCATAATGGTGACATGAATGAGTGTGGAGGGACGTTGGATCGTCAACACAACGAGGGGATATTTAATGCAATTGGCAAACTCCTAGGTGCTTCTCCTGTCTATTCCTGCATGTTCGATCATCACTCTATGTGTTCTACCTTGTTCTTGTGAGAGCATGATGATAAAGAAGCTACAATGTCAGTGGTGGCGTTCATGTTGGGGGATGTCCAAGTGGGCGATGGGAATCCTTCCTATTTGGATGTTCAGTGACTAGTTCGACATGGTAGTCTATGGGGGAATCCTTCCTAAATGGGGGTGGCTCGGAGCACTGGGTATTCTATGGAAGTGGGTCCCTATTCTTTAGTTGTCATGATTGATGCAAAACGTTCTAAAGCTTCACCCCAGGTTCATAATTTGGAAAATTGATTTCTCTACTGTGGTTTCTGGTCATATGGTCTTTTTAACCTTTTGTAGTTTTCATGTCCTTTCTAGTTTAGTCATACAACTTTCCGGTGGAATCATTATTTTGGCAAACTCTATTAAATTTGTCATGTTTTGTTTGACAGTTGGCTTGGTTTCCCTCTGGGAAAGCCAACAAAATCTTAGATTTTGAGTGGACACATGGTTTGAATGCTGACCATGGAGGCATCTATATGCATTTTGTTCATAATATAATAGAAAACTTCTTACTTATAATTTTTTTTTTTAAATAATAATAATAATAATAATAATATATATATATATATATATATATATAGTTAATCACATTAAACATAAATGTGAAAAACATAAGAGAAATAAGTAGTTAATGTTGCTAAACATTGAAGTTGAAAGATGATTGTAATAACTCCTTAGGGTGAGAATTTTGTGTTTGCTTCAAATTGGCCTTTTCTTTGCATTTCAATAATCTATTTTTTCTTTACCATCTACTCAATGTTTAGCAAAGGAATTAAGATTTGATAATTAAAATTTTTGATAATTAATATTTAAAATATCAAACTTTGAATAATTAAATATATATACATGGCACCTGATATTGGTGCTCTTTACGTCCACAAAAT
>ML780620.1:476302-497128 GCA_009831015.1 Picea engelmannii | reverse complement strand
TGCAAGTTGATATTTCAAGAAAAGATGGCGAGATCCACTGGGATAGCCATGAGAAAAAAATCGTTCTATGGGGATACTTTGAACCTCTTTGCTAGAGAAGATCAGAATTATCATTGGTTTCACTCCTACTAGTATTATTCAAAGTTGTTGGATAAAGAAGACGACAAAGTGTGGACCTCAGGAATAGTTGTCTTGGGATGTGTACCAGAAGTCTTTGAATGCAAGGATATCGTCACCTGGTGCGTTGATAAGATTATTCAGAACATAAGAGTCATTGCATTGCAGAATAGTTCTCCTATATCGTTAGGGCCTTCGATATTTAGAGAAATGCTAAAATTACCAGAGATGAACCTGGTCTATAAAGGGGAGGAAACTAGAAATTTATTAAAAAACAAGAACAATGGAATAGAGCTTCTTCAAGAATATTTGAATGACCTTGCGTCAATTCTTGAGGACATATCTAGAATTCGGGTAAGTTATTTAAAGAATCCTTATAAATAAATTGCCTAGTTATTCACTCAAATTGCTGGCCAGGACTCTACAGAGACAATTCCCCGATTGGACTTATATATATTGCATTTTGTGGTTCATGAAGATGATATCTTCGATTGGGAGAAGATAATTTCAAATGCGATCACTGCACAATTGACTAATTTCAAGTCTGATAAAAGGTTTTATATGTCATCCTATTTGGTATTTTCCATCACATATTGGCATACTTTTGAGGGTTTAAAAATTGCTCGGAGAATCAAAATAAAGGTCGACCCTGTGACCATGTGGTACCAAGCTCTATGGAAACAGAGAGTCAACCATCCTTTTTATGAGGTGTATTCAAATTTTGTATCTAAATTCAAGAAATTTTTATTTGGGGATGACACTTCACGGATATCATTGGAAGCAACAAATTTTCTAAAGGGAAGAGGAGTAATAGAGAAAATGGATGATTATAATGTCATCAAGGTATTCTTCTCTATTGAAAAACCTATTTTTCTTCCCTATTATATATCTGATAAGCATTTCATCGTTGAGATAGACAGGTAGTATAAATTATGGTTCCATACTTTATCTGAAAAAAGGAAAAAGCATTTCATACCTCCCATGGAAAGTCGGTGAAATTCTTCTCCTGGGAATTTCCAAAATAGACGAATATGATTCTTATTTTGAGAATTATGACCTAACATTCATGGAGGAAATCAAGGGTTTCGACCTGAATCACCTTTTTTATAATCATTTGCTTTTAGTTGGGCTCAACCCCACACTTTTAAATTCAGTTGTCAATAAAGAAGAATAAAATGACAGTCACAATCCTAGTAAGCAAGAAGCCGATAGAGATTCTGAAGATTTAGAAATTTTCATAAGCACTATAGAGCATCATAAAGAAAGATGTAATCCCTCGAGTGATAAAAATTTCCAGTCACCATTTGTCTCTAGAAGAAGTGCCTTGGCAAAGGAAAATCCTTAGCTAGGAACATCCCACATGAGAAAAATACATAGAAATAACCCAGGAGATGATGAGGAGAGGAACCCTCCTAAAGGGAACCTAGAGAATCCCCATAAAATAAAGATCAAAATAAAAAGAACTAATTCATAGTAGGAAGGGGATGAAACACATCCTCCGGAAGATTATTTGTTGTTAGATAATATGGATTTGGATGTGGATATTGAAAAAATTACTTTCTAATATATAGAAGTATCAACCCGAGAAAATGTACATCATGTCTCTGTACTCATGATCCAGGACGAGACATTTTTTGATGAGGAAACATTTGTTGTACAAAATGCATCTTTTGATAAAGAATCCAAAAAAATATTTTTTGAGAGAACTACAAAGAGTAAGAGCAGGAAGCTACGGTCTACCATTGATACTTGAAAAATGTTACCTTCCAAGTTATCATCTATTCATAGAGTTAAAAAAGATGCACTTGATGTTTCAATTGCACACATGGAAGAAGAGAATTCCCATTTGAAAGAAAGAATTAAGGAATTGGACGCAACCCTTATGCCTCCACCAATTTCGAATTCTCCTGTTGCTATGATTCATCCTGGAAAAGGTCTTCAAGAAAACCCAGAACCAAGTTCAAGGGTCAAAGGAATTTACATTTTAATCATTGCCACCTAGAATTTCGTTGAACAAAATATTAAGAAAAGAATGTCATTAATTATGGAACTGCGAGATATGGTGAATAGTTTTTCTTCTATTTGTTTAAGAATTCAAAATACCAAGGAATATTTAAACTCAGATTTGAAATATGATGAAGGGTTATACACTGATAGAGTTGTGATGTTTACAATGAAAGTTTCGACAATGACAAAGAAAACAAGAAAGCAATAAAATCTACCTTCTTTGAGCCGCATCAAACAATTTAAATCCTACTAGATGGAACAAATTAATATATTAAAAGGTCTGATAACTCAATTGACTGACTTATCAAGGAGGAAAAATGAACCATATTTAAAAATTATTCATTTGGATATCACTGGAACCACCATTGAAGTCCTAGACCCTAAGTATCTTTCAAACTCTATGCTCATGACTTGACATGATTTCGTAGAGAAAATTGAAGAATTAAAAAGGACATCGACTCAAAAGTTTGATAACATGATGGAATTTACACATGATGACTTTGACAACTGACTTGTCGAATATACACATAAAAATGAAGACATTGAAAATATATTACAAAATTTATCTATTGATCTTAGGGAGATTGAAAAGGAGTTGTTTAGTGTTAAGATAAAACAAGAAGTAATCATTGCTCCATTAAGGGACTTTATTCAAGAATGGTTGAATGCTTTAATCGCTAAGATCTATGAAATTCTAGTAGAGGTAGTTATGACCAGTAATCAAACCACAACCAACAAGAGTATAAAGGAAGCAACAACAGGCAAACGAAAGGAGATATACCATCATAGTAAGTCCATACAGATCACATGTTTCTTTATTTATTATTTTTCATCCAGTTATTCTTCTTCTTTGAATAGAAAAGTTTAACCGAATCGTGATAACTTTCTCTTCATCTTCTTTCCAGATTCTGTTGTTCGATATCCACCCACCTTCTTCTTTCTGCATCCTACCTTCTTGTATATGTTTTATTTATGGTCCTCGAGATCCCCAATCCCAGTACTCTGGACAAACACCTTTTAATTTCAAATAATTGTAACATAATTTATTATTTTTGAGAAATCCAAGAGAATTAATCCGGGATCAATTTTGACTGTATTTTATAACTCTGAGTTCTGCATATAAAGTATTTGAATTTGGTTTATCATAATCTTATTTTGAGCTATACAATAATTTACTCTATAAAGGTTCTCTTATGTGTATGGACCACTTTCTTTAATTTTTCATGTGATCATAAATATTTTTTTTCTCTATGATG
The DNA here is from genome assembly GCA_009831015.1 of Picea engelmannii. NCBI lineage: Eukaryota > Viridiplantae > Streptophyta > Pinopsida > Pinales > Pinaceae > Picea > Picea engelmannii. The sequence goes on along the minus strand of ML780620.1, from coordinate 493,748 downwards.
GATGTGAGGAAATTTTGTTTATTTTCTATAATGTGTGATGTCTGAAGTTCCTGGTCCATTTCTCAGGAATGCTCTTTTATAAATATTTTACTTTTAAACATTTTAATCTTTCTTTGAGCATAAAAGTTTGGACTATCTAATGGTCCTATATTATTTCTTAATCCGAAGTTATTAAGAATACCATAAGCCAAAGAGAAACCACCTCTATAAAAATGGAGGATTCATATCCTCGTGAGGTTGTCGTTTCGGTCTTGACAAATTCAAGCGTCAACATTTTTGGTGACCATACTGGGGACAGATTTAAAGATTCAATATCTGGTTCTAGATTCTAAAATTATATGACTTTGCCTCAACCCAACCATCACCAGTTAGAGATTGGATTGAAAAATCAACAAAGTATTCTTCTTCAGTTATATAATCTTGTGATAACAACTGCTTGAACGAGAGAAGAACTAGAAAAATCCCGGGAGACACTAGTTTAAGAAGAAGAAAGAGAAATTCTTTGAATATAAATAAGAGATGAAATACAAGACTGAAGAAATGAAAGATGAGCTTGAGAGTAAGGTAGGAATTGAAGCTGGACAAATACAAAGGACCAATCACTAGAAGAAAAAGTAGGTATATGCACAACTCAGAATTTGAAAAGCATACTCCTGAAGAAAAGAATGAACTTCCAGACATGGCTGATAGAGAAGAAAGACGAGAGGAGAGAAACAAAGAAAGAAGAAAGATGAGAAGAAAGGATACACGAAGATAGACGAATATTCAGAAATTTGAGAAGAATGAGAGATTCTCCGCTCGATCTGCGAGGTGAACAACATGAGTTACCTCTTCTTCCTAAAGGAGTTCTAAATGTTTTTTCCATAGATGGAACTATTTATGCTAAGAGACATGTTGATTTGTTTTTGGATGCTTGTTATTTCCATCTAGCTGAACATGATGACATAATGGTAAGGTTGTTTCTCCAAACCTTATCGGGCCAGTCTTATGAATGGTACATCACATTTCCCACAAGGTCAATCGAATATTTTGATGACCTTGAAGCTATGTTCTTGAATATGTTCAGTCCCCCAATTGCATATCATACCCTTCTCACTAATTTCACCCAAATCTGTCTGAAGAAAAAGGAGAGAATATGAGATTTCAATCTCAGTTTCAATAAAATACTGAACAAGATCCCATAAGATGAAAGGCCAAATGATCCGATAATACTTGGTTTCTATAAGAATGACATGCCACCAAATGTGAAGTTTTCCATTAGAACTTCCCAAATTGATACTATGGATGAAACAATGACCAAAGCTACAAAGATGGAAGAAATCATGATTGAAACAGACGGTGACCCTGATATCATTATCGAAAAAGTACAAAGGAAGATGGGTAATCTAAATATTGATGATCAAGGAGCATCTAGTTCGAAAAAGAATGAAGAGAAAAGGCCACAACCAAATCAAAATCAGACCATTGGTGGGTTTTTTTTTAAAGGGACTAAACCGGATGTGAAAACAGACCCTGTTGCAACCCAGGAGACTAAGAAAATGATCAAAATTGCATAGATGAATAAAACCATTAGAAAAATGCAAAATGAAATAACGAGATTGAGAATGAACGATAATTATATACCTAATCCAAGGATGTCGGTCCTAGAACAAAGAAGGAACCATTCTCAAGAGAAGAGAGTGAGGTTTGAGAATGCTGATAATCAACAAAGATAGAGGGTCCCTAGAAAACCAATTTCGAATACAACGGTTCTTGATGAACCATATAATGAACAAATAGCTGAAACATAAAGTGATTATTTTCAAGAAGATTTTTTTCAACCTATACAGACAGACATATGCAAGATGTCCATGTATATATTTGAAGAAGGCAAAGATGATCTTGTCTCACAAGAAAACGTTGTACAAACACGGGCATTTGTAAATAAGTCCAAAAGAAAATATAATTCTGAAAAAGACAAAGATAAAGACAATAAGAAAGAGAGTAACAAGAGTGTGATGAGAAATACCGGATTTAAGAAGCAACATAAGATGTCAAACCCCCTTCAAATGATATATAATGCTTTTGATGATGTAAGTAAGTTGAGAATTGCTTTGCCTTTCACATAAGTGGTAAATATTCCTCAATAGAGGGAAAACTTTTTAAAGTTGTTGGATGAGCCAACATGAAGAATTGAAGCAGTTGTCACAAATCTAAAGCAAAGTCAAAATAAATTAGTAGTAAAGTTGAGAGGCAAAGTCCCACCCTTCTATATTTCAATAGAAAACCATGATGTTGCACTCCATAATTCTCTAGTCGATATTAGTGCGACAAACAATATAATGCCTTTGGCAGTAATGGAGGTGCTTGGTATGAGCTGCACTAGATAATATGAAACATGCGAAATAATTTACGCGATTGATTCCAGGCAGGTGCCAGCTTAAGGAGAAATTAAATATTTTAATGCCTGGATTATTGCCACTCCCCATATTATTGCAGTTTTCAATATTGTGGTGGTGGATATTCCTCTTGCATATAGAGTTGTCCTTGGACGAGACTGGTCATCCATGATGAGAGGCTATATAATGAATGATGGAAGCTACATGATGTTTCCTGATAAAGACAAAGCAATGATCAAGGTTCCTGGTGAACCTAGGAGACCATTTTCTTTCAAAAAGAAAGATAATGAGCTAATGGAAGATTATATAGATGTTGGTATTGGAAACAATGCCATCCTGGATATGGAGCAGATTGATGATATAAAAAATGAAGATAATTGTTTTGCGGGCTATTGGAGGATGTCATTCAATGGATCTTGTTCAAGTTCAAGGAGCGGAGTTGGAATTTTCCTTAAAATCCCCGAAAAAATAGTACACCCACATGCCATCAGACTTGAGTTTTCTTGCACAAATAATGAAGCAACGTATGAGGCTTTGATTCAAGCATTGACCCTTGCACGGGAAATGAAGATATTACTCCTATGCGAAAGAGATTAAATCAATGATTGAGATTGGAAGAAGAATGAAATGAAGCTCTACATAGAACATCTTAGAGGCAACCGAATGTCAAAATATATTTTGATTAGATCACAACAGTAACAAAATTTCAAAAAGGCGAATTGGTGTTACTCTGGAACAAAGCTAAGGAGAATCCGTCAATGCACAAAAATTTTGAAGCACTTTGGATCAGGGCATACATCATTGATATAATATTGGGTTTCAATTCATATATGCTTAAATACATGAAGGTGAAAATGTTAATGTTGTATGTCAATGGGCGACACCTGGAATTTTTTTTCACTTAAATTCTCTCTTCTCTTTGTACATAGTTTTTTCATTTTATTCTATATATCCTTAATTATTTCGACTCCACTTCCCAAAGGATAAAATAGTTGATCATGAGATTATGGATTCTTGAACCCATTTTGTGCTTTTCCCCTCCTTATTCTTTTTTCTTGCTTCTTTTATTACCTCTTCTTTTCCCCCTTCTATACTTTCCCTTTTCCTGTTTTCTTTTTTTCCTTCTTTTTCCCTTTCTTGGTACTATCATACTTAGTGGATTTTCATGTTCGTGGACTCTCGCACTTGTATTAGCTTCCGTTCACCCATGTTTAAGTATGCCCAACACTTAGAATGTTTTTTTATCTCAGACTTTTCGACTTTTGTACCTGGAGATCTACATGATGCACCTCCACTCTATCCACCATCCGCCCGATATTTTCCAATACTTATCCATTTCATATACTTAGAACCTCAGACTTGAGGATCTTTGGACTTATGTATCCTCCTTTTCATACTAGTCTCCAACCCCGATTCTCCGTCGTTACTTGTCCCTTCAGTTTTTTCTATGTCACATTTATTGTTATCCCTACAGACCCAACTACCAAATTTATTGTTTAAATGGTTGTTAATTAATGATGCTATTACTAAGGCTAGTAATAGTTATTTTGAGTTAATGTTTTCGTAAAAGGAAATCTAAATCAGGTTCATTTTACTGTGCAAGTTGATATTTCAAGAAAAGCCGACGAGTTTCGTTGGGATAGCCATGAGAAAACAATTGTTCTGTGGGGATACTTTGAACCTCTTTTCTAGAGAAGATAAAAATATCATTGGTATCACTCCTACTGGTATTATTCAAAATTGATGGATAAAGAAGACAACAAAGTGTGGACCTCAAGAATAGTTCTCGCGGGATGTGTCCCATAAGTATTTGAATGCAAGGATATCGTCACCTGGTACGTCAATAAGCTTATTTAGAACATAATAGTCATTTCATTGCAGAATAGTTCTCCTATCACATTGACACCTTTAATATTTAGAGAAATGCTAAAATTACCAGAGCCAAACCATGTCTATAAAGGGGAGGAAGCTAGAAATTTCTTAAAAATAAAGAACAAGGAATAGAGTTTCTTCAACCATATTTGCATGACCCTGCGTCAATGCTTGAGGACATATCTAGAATTCAGGTAAGTTCTTTAAAGAATCCTTATAAATAAATTTCTTGGTTATTCACTCGAATTACTAGCCAGGACTCTACATAGACAATTCCCTGACTGGCCTTATATATATTGCATTTTGTGGTTCATAAAAATGCTATCTTTGACTGGGCGAATATAATTTTGAATGAGATCATTGTACAGTTGACTAATTTCAAGTATGATAAAAGGTTTTATATGTCATCCTATTTGATATTTTCCATCACATATTGTCATACTTTCGAGGGTTTAAACATTGCCCAGAGAATCAAAATAGAGGTCGACCCTGTGACCATGTGGTACCAAGCTCTATGGAAACAGAGAGTCAACAATAATTTTTATGAGGTGTATTCAAATTTTGTATCTAAATTCAAGAAATTATTATTTGGGGATGACACTTCGTGGATATCATTGGAAGCAATGAATTTTCTGAAGGGAAGAGGAGTACTGGAGAAAATGGGTGATTATAATGTCATAAGGGTTTTATGCTCTATTGAAAAACCTATTTTCCTTTCCTATTATATATCTGATAAGCTATTCATCATTGAGATATCCAGGCAGTATAAATTATGGTTCCATACTTTATCTGAAAAAGGGAAAATGCAGTTCATACCTCTCTCATGGAAAGTCGATGAAATTATTCTCCTGGGAATTTCCAAAATATATGACTATGATGCTTATTTTGAGAATTATGACCTAAGATTCACAGAGAAAATCAAGGGTTTCAACCCAAATCACCTTTTTTATAATCATTTTCTTTCAGTTGGGCTCAACCCCACACTTTTAAATTCATCCGTCAGTAAAGAAGAATAAAATGACAGTCACAATCCTAGTAACCAAGAAGCCGATAGATATTCTGAATATTTAGAAACTATCATAATCACTACAGAGCATCATAAAGAAAGATGAAAACCCTCGAGTGATAAAAATGTCTAGTCACCAGCTGTCTCTAGAAGAAGTGCCTTGTCAAAGGAAAATCCTCAGCCAAGAACATCCCACATGATAAAAATTCATAGCAATAACTTAGGAGATGATGAAGAGAGGAACCCTCCTAAAGGGAACCTGAAGAATCCCCATAAAATAAAGATCAAAAGAAAAAGAACTAATTCACAGTAGGAAGGGGATGAAACACATGCTCCAGAGGATGATTTGTTGTTAGATAATATGGATTTGGATGTCGATATTGAAAACATTACTTTACTAGATGTAGAAGTATCATCTCGAGAAAATGTATAGCCTATCTCCGCACTCATGTTCCAAGACAATACATTTTCTGATGAGGAAATTTTTGTTGTACAAAATGCATCTTTTGATAAAGAATCCAAAACATTAGTTTTTGAGAGAACTACAAAGAGTAAGAGCGGGAAGCTATAGTCTACCATTGATACTCGAAATATGTTACCTTCCAAGTTATCATCTATTCATAGAGTTACAGGAGATGCACTTGATGTTTCAATTGTAGACATGGAAGAAGAGAATGCCCAGTTGAAAGAAAAAATAAGGAATTGGAGGTAACCCTTATGCCTCCACCTGTTCTGGCTTCTCCTGTTGCTATGATTCATCCTGGAAAAGGTCTTCAAGGAAACCCAGAACCAAGTTCAAGGGTCAAAGGGATTTCCATTTTAATTACTGCTACCCGACATTTCGTTGAACACGATATTAAGAAAATAATGTCATTAGTGTGGAACTGTGGGATATGGCGAAGAGTTTTGCTTCTCTTGGTTTAAGAATTCAAAAAACCAAGGAATATTTAAACTCAAATTTGAAAAATGATGAAGGGTTCTACAATGATGGAGTTGTGATGTTTACAATGAAAGTTTCAACAATGACAGAACAAACAATAAAGAAATAAAATCTACCTTCTCTGAGCCACATCAAACAATTGAAATCCTCCTGGATGGAACACATTAATATATTAAAAGGTCTGATAACTCATTTGAATGAATTATCAAGGAGGAAAAATAAAGCATATTTAAAAATTCTTGATTTGGATATCGCTGGAACCACCATTAACGTCCCAGACCCTAAGTATCTTTCAAACTCTATGCTCATGACTTGACAAGATTTTGAAGTGAAAATTGAAGAATTAAAAAGGACATCGGTTGAAAAGTTTGATAACATGATGGAATTTACACATGATGACATTGACATCTAGCTTGTCAAATATACAAATAAAAATGAATACATTGAAAATATATTACAAAATTTATCTCTTGATCTTAGGGAGATTGAAAAGGAATTGTTTAATGTTAAGATAAAACAAGAAGTAACTGTTTCTCCATTAAGGGACTTTATTCAAGAATGGTTGAATACCTTAATTGTTAAGATCTTCGAAATTCCAGCAGAGGTAGTTATGATCGGTAATCAAACCGCAACCAACAAGAGTATAAAGGAAGCAACAACAAGCAAATGAAAGGAGAGATACCATCATAGTAAGTCCATACTAATCACATGTTTCTTTCTTTATCATTTTTCATCTAGTTATTCTTCTTCTTTGAATAGAAAATTTTAACCGAATCCTGCTAACTTTCTCTTTGTCTTCTTTCCAGATTCCGTTGTTCGATATCGAAATCCCAATAAGCTTCAAAATCCCAGAGAACTAATTCGGGATCAATTTTGACTGTATTTTATAACTCTGAGTTCTGAGTATTAAGTATTTGAAATTGGTTTATCATAATATTCTTTTGAGCTATTCAAGCATTTATTCTATAAAAGTTCTCTTATGTGTATGTACCATTTTATTTTATTTTTCACGTGATAAGAAATAGTTATTTTCACTATGATGGATGTGAGAAAATTTTGTTTATTTTCTGTAATGTGTGACGTATGAGGTTCCTGGTCCATTTTTCAAGAATGCTCTTTTATAAATATTTTAATTTTCAACATTTTAATCTTTCTTTGAGCATGAAAGTTTGGACTATCTAATGGTCCTATATTATTTCTTAATACAAAGTTATTAATAATACCATAATCCAAAGAGGAGTACCACCTCTATAAAAAAAAGGAGGATTCATATCCTCGTGAGGTTGTTGTTTTGGTCCCAACGGATTCAAGCATCAATATTTACTTTAATGCAAGAGCTACAAATAAGTAAGTCATTATCTTAAGCAACGTCTCTAATTTTTTTAGTATGTATATTTTCATAGTTATCCATAATTGTGGTAAACCTTTTCGATATGAATTGTATTGGAGTTTAGAAATGTCCAATCATTTTGAGTAGACACTCCAACCATCATCAAGGGATCATAAAAAACTTGTAAGAAAAATAAAAAAGAATAAGCTAGAGAAGGGGGATGAATGGAAGCAAGAAAGAATTATTTGTTAGGAAATAATGATGATGATGATGATGGTTAATGTCCATTGAGACCAAAATTGGTCTATCGTACCTTAAGAAAGGTAAGAGCTTACTTGGATTTCTGTAGAATGTTATTTCGATGCTCAAAAAGCATTAGGAGAAACATTCCAAGATCATTATAGTTTTGATGACTTAGAAGGTTAGGAAGGTTGGTATTGTGACAAATATTTTGATATTGAGATCTAATTTGGGTATAAGAAGGGGACTCTAGGAGAAAGTGCTTTTCATATTCAACCCTCTTGGTGTCACAAAGGTGACCGATTCTTTCATTCCATGGTTTTTTGGGAAATTTTCAATGCCCAGTTTCACTATCCAACTAGTGAGAGTTAGTTCTTATTTTAATAATGTTGATTCTCTTCTTTACGCTAGTCAAAATAGAGAAATATTTTTTATCTTCAAGATTAGGATTGATCACCTCCTTATAGTATCTTAATTTTATTTTATCCTCTAATTATTTATCACACCATAGATTCTCCTTAAATTTAGTTGTAATAATATTTTTAATATCATTATTATTCTATAGAATAACTTCTTCCTTTATTCCCCAATGATTTATCCAAGACTTGGCATCATTATGTCATCCCCACTTGATCCATTGGTGATTTTGGCTGGAGTTTGGAGAAATTTTTGGGAGCCTCATGGAATCCATGTTGTTTATCTTATTCTTGTACATTAGGTACCTAATCATAGTTTTTCTCTCAATGGGGAGAATGCTCACTTCTATGAGGATGATAGGACAGGGTGCATTGCCTTTAATTTTGAGATTATAAGTTGTAAAATTCTTTTGGATCTGCTCTATATTTCTCTAGGATTGTTAAAAGATATTGTGTCCCCAAACTTAACATCCATATAAGATATCATGAGTGAAAAGAGTCTTAAAGAGGATCTTTTTATTATCCAATAGCCAAAGGTTTGATAATTTAGAATTATTTTCAATCCCATAATAAAATTTCCACCCTCAACTTATCCTTTTATCAATGTTATATTTCCAATTGAGTTTGTAATGAATATCGATATCCAAGATACTTGTATGACGGAACTTCCTCCAAGATATTGTTGTCATATATAGAAGTATCATCGATGATGTTTTTGGATTTAATTATCAGAACCTTCATTTTGTCTGTGTTCACAGTTATTCCTGTATTAGAGAATAATTCCTTGAGGATTATAAGTTGCTTACTGAGGTCATAAGGATTCCTTTCCATAAGAAAATTATCATTGGCTTAGAGAAGAAGGATGATGACTATACTAGCAAGAATTGGTCCGACACAACCTACATCTTCCAAACAATCCTCTAACTTGTTAATGTATATGAAAAAATGGGTAGGGGAGAGGGGAAAACCATGTTTGACTCCTATATTGCAGTCAATTTCTTCTGGCCAACCCTTAGTGCTCCTAAAATTGGAAATAACATTCTCATACAACCTTACTGAAGCAACTCTCATCTCAGAGGGAACTTTTATCTCTTCTAACCTATTCCAAAGGTTAGTTCTAGGCACAATGTCAAACTATTTTATAAAGTCAACGAAACAACAAAGGATATTGGTTTTATGGTTCCTACACTCCTATGCAATGATCCTAAGCATGAAAATTTGGTCCACGGTTGAATCATAACATATAAAACCAGCTTAGTGAAGTTTTTCAACTCCGGGTAGTCATTATCCACAAATAAATACAAGAAGACCCTTCTACATCATTGAAGAAACCTAGGAAGAAATAGAAGACCATAGAAGAGAAGTTGTCCCCATAGGAAAATAACAAAGTGAAATTGAAGACCATAGAAGAGAAGTTGTCCCCATAGGAAAATAACAAAGTGAAATTGAAGACCCTAGAAGAGAAGTCAGCCCCACTAGAAAATAATAAAGGAAAATTAAATATCCAAGAAGAGAATTCGTCCCCACTAACGTGAATGAACCAACATTAATAAAGGTGATGTCTTCTTATTTGTACACACACACACACTTATCTCTCTCACTCAAGTAAAATAAAGCACAAGTTTGAGGCAAGGATAAAAGACACTGCAAATGGGGTTTCTTGGTACTATCTAGTGTGCTACCCCTTGGAGAGTTGTGCTAGGCTTGGGAGGTGACTCTGCATTATCTCTTGGTCTATTTCTTCTGGTGATAAAATTGTAAACTCTTGAATTGTTCTTCTAATAAAGGTTGTTGGGTTTTCTCCCAAGGATTAGGTTTCCCAATATAAATTATTGTGTTCTTGTGCCTACTGTGCATGGTTAATATTTCTAGATCTTGTTATTTTTGCTGCAGTATTATAGTTGAGATTTTCATTGTATAGTTATTCTATGATAACTATGGTATGAAAGTGAATCTTATTCTTAAAATCATAAGGCAATACCTATCAAGATCTGGAAAATCAACATGGTATCAGAGCTTTGCTGAAATATTGTCACTTCACAGTTAACCATTATTGCACTAACCTGAATCTTTGTAAATCTCTTTGAAAAACTTGTTGGAGAACGTTGGGACACATTTTTGCATAGAGAAACTCACCCAAACCTAGTGCACCTACCGGTTCTCTAAACTTTCCAAAACGTCAAGGTTGATTTTTGGTCAAAAGTTGATTTTTTGGTCAAAGTCAAGATGGTGACCAGTCTCAAGCCAGAGGATAGGCTGGATGGTGCTACAAAATTTAGATCTTGTAAGGCCAGGATACTCCTAGTATTACATGAAAATGATATTTGGAAATACGTAAAAGAAAAGATCTCAGAACCAGAGAGTGATGAAGAGAAATCCAAACACAAAAGGAATGAAGCAAATAATAAAAGAATCTTAATAGATTATGTAAGAGATCACTTAATTCCACATATTGTTGAGTTGGAAACTGCCAAAGATATGTTTGATGCCTTGGTGGGATTATTTGAAAGTAAGAACACTGGGAGGAAGTTGGCCTTGAGAAATCAACTTCGGTGCATCATGATGAGCAAGGTAGATTCAATTTCTACTTACTTTATGAAGGTATCCCAATTGAGAGATCAAATTCAATCCATTGGATACAAGATTGATGATGTTGATCTTGTTACAGTAACTCTTAATGGATTTCCTTCCTCATGGGAGTCATTTGTTCAAAGTATTTGTGGACGAGAGGAGTTTCCCAAGTTTGATCGATTATGGACTGATTGTGTCCACGACGAGGCCCAAGTATTTTCCAAGAACAAATTGCAGAAATCCCAAGATGAAGACTTACATCTCATGCAATAAAAGAGAAAGTAAGAAAAATTTTTAGAAAGAAAAATACAAGTAAAGGATTAGCTCTAGTTCGAAGACATAAAAAGAAGGACTTTTCAAAGGTCAAGTTCTTTAATTGTAATAATTTTTGTCACTTTGCTGCTCAAAGTCCTCAAAAGAAAAGGAAGGGAAGTTGACATGCATCAACAACCGATGTCGATCCACCACAAAAGAATAAAAAATAATCTAAGCTCGATGAGATGAGAGATGAACTACGAAAATAGTATTTATTTTGAAGATATGTCCTTCTCTATCCCTAACCATAAATATGTTCTTGTTTTCATATTTGTCTTAGACAAGTTACTTTGTAAATACCATGGAAATAATTTATGTTCTTGTCTTGTTTTGGGAAGGTTACCGTGGAGGAATAATTTACCACAACACTAGAAAAAAAAATTTGTTCTTGTTCTTGTCGTTTTTCTTGTTTTTTTTTGTTACGGGAATTTCATAGGTGATAGATCTGAGAGGGAGACATGGTGAAATTTGCAAGAGGCAACAAGTTAAGACGATCTCTGGTCTAAGACATGGAGCAGAATGTCCAGACATGAAGTTGTGGACATGACAATATACTTCCATGTACCGAAGAATATGAGGATGAAGTTATAACCTTCTACAAAGAAGAACACTTTTGCGGGATACCGAGTGTATTACATAGAGAAGAGTAGGAGGATTCAAAGGATGACCATACCGATACCTTTATTCCATCAAACTATCAGGAGGAGTCAGTAGAGCCAGCTGGACGAGTGGATCTACCTATATATGTTGTTGTGACGAGGAAGAGGCCAACATGGCTTTGTGACACCTTGTAGGATGAAAATAATTATGAAGAGGAGAAAGAGACTCTAGTAGTAGTGAGGAATGTAGCCCCACCAAGCTTCAACTCAGAGGGAGCCCATGCTCATAAGGAGTCATCCCTCTCAATATTCAATAGGGAGGATTAGCCTCCCATGACAGTCCATTAGAGATCATATTTAAAATGCAGAGGGAGCAGACGACTACAGAGATTGTACAGACTCAAAAGGGAGTTAAGTTCTAGAGGAAGCATGTGGACTCAAATTGAGAGAGATTCAATTGCCTCAGAGGGAGTGGACCATGAGAATACCTTTGCTCCAGTCACTAGGTACACTTCTACCATGACTATTACTTATATTTCTTTAGTCATGGGATGGATATTATATCAGATGGATGTGAAGACAAGAGTTCCTCAACAAAGTGATTGAGGAGGAAGCGTAAACAGAACAACCTCAGGGCATTGTGATACATGAGAAGGAGTCTCATGTATGTATATTTAAGAAAGCATTGTACGAAATCTAGCAAGCACCCAGAGCATTGTACTCCATGATCGATGGATACTTGATGAACTTGGTTTTCATCAAGAGTGATGTAGATCTCAACCTTTACCACAAGGTTGTGATCCATTGATATTGGTACTGCATATTGATGATCTATTCCTCATAGGAGAATAATGTCTCATTGTCAGGTGCAAGAGGGTGTTGACCTCAGAGTTCAAGTAGGAAGATCTTGGTCAGATGTACTATTTCTTGGGATTGGAGGTGTGACAGAGATCAGATGAGATCTTCCTCAGTCGGGGGATACTGATGATGTTCGATATGATGAAATTAAAGTCCATGGATACACCTATGATTTCAAATATAAAAAAGTTGAGTGATTCCGCTTCAGATTCAGATTTGGTGGATCCCATGATGTACATGCAGTTGATTGGATCCTTGATGTACTTGGTTAACATCAGGCCAGATATTTTCTTTGCCATAGGTACCTTGAGCCAGTCATGGTAGAACTGAGACATTACCATTGGGTTGCAGCAAAGTGTTTTTTAAGGTCCCTGCATGGTACAATTAGATATGGCCTCAGATATGTCTCAGTTGGTGAAGTAAGGCTGTAGGGATATACAAATTCTGACTTGGCAGGGAGTGTAGTAGACAGATTGAGCACTGATGGGAGCTACTTCTTCTTGGTATCCGTCATGATTTATGGGATAAGCAAGAAGAAGGTTTCTATAGCACTTAGTACAAAAGAGACAAAGTATATTGCAACCAATGTCGCAATTCATGAAGTAGTGTGGCTTCAGGAACTTCTTGCAGAACTATTTGATTATGAGCTTGAGATCAAATGTCACTTCATCCAAGACATGATACATAAGGGAGCAATGAAGCTTCAGTATCTAGAGACGATATTGGTGTGATTCAGAATGTATCCCTTGCTGAGAGGGAGTGTTGATGTTTTGGGCAACATCGAGCATACATTCTCCTCAGATTCCCATGTGACTTGGCTAAGGAGAATGACACATGCATAGTATTTATCCTTGATCACATTACTTAGGAACATGTTGACGGACGTAATGACACACCATCAACTAGAAGGTTAGATCCGGACCGAGGTTGTCTAATTAACCCAAGTTGTTTGGTATGATCTGACCCGACGGATTTAATGGCCCCGTTAGCCAACTAGAGTCCTAAAAGCAGTAAAATAAATAAAATAATCTAAAGCTATGATTCTAACATTTGATATACTAATTACAAATGTGAATGTACAAATGATTATAAACAATCTATATACAATTTACAAGATTTTCTTGAAATCTTGCAAAAATGGATGTTTGTAATAGTGTTTAAAATAAATAAATTAAGAACAAGAATCTTTCTAATGTTTAAAGATATCAAACTTATAAATACTAAGTGAATATGATTGAAACAATGACACAGAAGAATTCAAATCTAATTAATGCAATCATCATTCCATTAATAAATAATTTAATTAAATAACAGACGGACTAACCTCTAGGTGATCAACAAAAATGAGTTTATCTCTCTGTGCTGTTTGAGCTCTTGCTTGTCTTTCATTTAAGGGAAACCTATGACATAATGATACTAGTACTTCCAGAATAAATTCAAAGAAGTGTTTGATATTTGGAGTGAATTTATAACAACAGAAAGATAACTAATTAAAAATCATGTGATCTTAAGATAATCAATATCTGAGAACGAAAGAAAACTCAATTATGAACATTGATATTATCCATCATCTAACATCAGAAATAAACTCAATAATAATTAAATGATCGATTGATCACACATACCAAATGAACCAACATATCATAGACAACATTCAAATAAACATTGATATGAAATATCATGCGAAGACAAGGCTAAAGCTAAATCGACAGGATGATAATTCATAACAGGAGAATGCAATGGAATAAGCATTGAAAAATTCACACAGGTCTAAAGGCAACAATGAATTGCTTTCCCATATCAATTCCCAAGAATTACATGTCTATAATGTAGTCCTAGAAAAGTTGTCCATACTACTAAACAACAACCACTATTTAAACCTGTCTTGGATCAATAACCTCTTATCATAGAAGATAGAGGGTAATCCCAGAAAATTAGATTTCTTTACAAAAATAGGATATCAAAGGAACACTCCTGTAGGAGTTCGTTCATTAAAATTAATTACATAAATGACATTGTTTTATCAAACAAAATGAGGAATCACTAAGCCATGTAGTGCATAATCCATGATTTCTTCTCTTTGTGAATAACATCATAATTGTTTTTCTCCTGAAAATGATAAAACAAAATTGAATTTTTAGATAACAATACAAACTAACATTTACAAATAGGCTGGCTACAGAATCGTGAGATTCTATAGCTGGTCTTCAATTAACAACAAAATCAAAATAAAATCTATGTATTTTATTTTTCCAACATAATTAAATCAAAGAGAATCAAAACAATTTTTACCGTTTTAGAGATTATACAATGAAGCATCTGATAAGTCTGAGTTAATGATAATGTTGAAATTCATTGCATTCTTGATAATCACATTACCAACGCATTTAAACCTTTTATTTTCCCTGTCAGCATTGGACCAAATGCATGCCTTTAATTCTTCATTTTTCCTCTCAAGCAAGGAGTTTCGAGCTACCATATGGTTTAACTGTGCTTGAAGATAAGGTATATCCCTGTAGTATCGTTCAACCCAGTTAAGAAAATTTTCAAAGTGTACATGAGCTATGGTAGGTAGAGGTTGCGTGTGTTTTGAAGAGGGTATTTTGGTATGTTCTACAACTTTCTCTAGATCGTAGCGTATATCAGCGAAGCCTTCTTAATTTTTTAGGAACGAAGGTATCTCAGAAATGAAATCATATTGTATAGCTTCAATACCGGGTTCATTTCCGAGGCACTGGTCACCTACATCTTATCGGGCAAGAAATTCATTGATCTCTTCATCGGACAAGTGATCATCGACCTCGATCACTGGGATCGAGCTCAGATGATCTTGCTGGTGATTTCTCATATTCCTAAATATTAACCTGCCTGGTCTCTTGTTTACAAAACTTAAATCCGAATTACTCTATCCCTTATGTTTGCGATATTTCTTGACAATCGATTTGTTCATAACACCCTGAGTTGGCTCAACAGTAGGAGCAGAAGAATCCCTCTCCTTTAACACATCTATAACCTCCTCTAACGATTTTCTCGACACGAAATCATATCGTGGATTTTTTCCCAAAGGGTTCTGAATAGAAAAAAAATTTCATTATGTGGTCGCATGGTCTTCATGTGGATCAACACCTTGGATTTAGGTAGTAGGGTTACAAGGAATGGGGTTTTTATTGAAAAGGAGAGGTGATTCTACTGTGTTCTCGAGTAGATTGAAGTTGTTTCTACACAAGAAATCTTCCCAAGTATCCCTAGTCTTAGCTAGATGCGACAACAACAAAATTCAAATAAGCCCATGGTGGACAAGGCTAGACAGTGGGTTAAACTTCTGCTCCTGATAAATTTTAGACATTTTATGCAGAATCATAAACAGATAGAAAGGAATATTTAACTTGAACCCTAGAAAAATCATCAACAGGCGGATGTGATACAAGAAAACTAAGCCATATCTACCCTCACACATTACAAATTGCTTAAGAATTAGAAGCAGGCCGTGCCATCAAGGTTTTATGAGGGTAATCGGTATATCTTTTGGGCAACATTTCGATTTCTTAGACACCATGAGAAAACTCCAGGGCACGCCTTCTAATTTGGTGTTTTTGAACCATCGTTCGCCCTCCTGGGCCCATCCTGTAGCTTGTGCTATGGAATACTCAGTCACTTCGAGTTGTAGATCCCCAATCTTAGCTTTGGAGCCATCAAATGACTAAGTGAATGCCTGTGCAATTGCTAGGTTATAACCCTCAAACAGTTTGATAAAAATATCCCAGCCGTGTGCCACAATATCACCTATGGTATCATCGTGAGCGAGGAGGGCTTGTGAGCCATTGGGTTCAATTCTTACCACGGGAGACATGGGTACTATCACACAAACACAACAAAGGAAACGAGAGGTAGGTTTCTCTTTCCAACATATAAGCAGTAGGAAGAGGTCTGTGAAATCGGGAGAGGCCCGATGCCTAAAGACTCAAGAGGTTATCATACTTGGCAATTCGAGTTTTGGCTGGGTAAGAACCAGAGGATGCGCAGGCTTGTAAACCACTCTGCACAATGAACACTAAACCCAAATCATCACCACTTACCTGTTGGATTACTGAGAGGGGGGGTGAATCAGTAATAGAGCAATTTAACCATATAATCCAAGTGTTATATCAATGAAGCATTATGATCCAATAACTGCAGAGTAAATAAGCAATGAACAAATGAACAATCATACACATACACAGTACACCAGTGTTTTACGTGGAAACCCAAATCGGGATAAAACCACGGAATGCTTTTTCTGATATGTCTTGAAGAATTACATTCATTGGAAGCACCAACTTCCTTTGTTTTCCAATTGCAACTGGAAGGAGGCTCCAACCCCCTAGTTTCTCAGGCTACAACCTGAGGGAAGCTCCAACTCCCCAATTCTCTGGCTACAACCAGATGGAGGCTACAACCCCCTATGTTCTCCAGCTACAACTGGAAGGTGGCTACAACCACCTGTCCTTGCCCCGTCCTGCCACCCTGAAGTAGAAGTAGAATGATGGAACCACTGTCACACTATCACTATGAGATATACCATTGTAAACCTGTACCAATAAATCTGAACCATGCATCTACCATGCATCAACCTGTACCATAAACAAGTGCATCAACCATGCACCAACCTGTAATCAACCTGTACCATAAACAAGTGCATCAACCATGCACCAACCTCAACAAAAATCCCTCATAAATTTCATCATCCAAATCTGATTTGTACCTCTGTAATAGACCTGGTTTATATCATCACATTCCTACAAACCTTCCTTAACAAAAGACTAACATTTTCATCAAACTTGTTTTTAGTCTCACATGCCTAGTTTTGGATTAGTCAACAACCCTGACTTGAAGTAATAATAACTTTGAACCTGTAATGTATAAAGATCTGAAACTGATACAC
>ML780620.1:418807-450010 GCA_009831015.1 Picea engelmannii | reverse complement strand
ACCAACCTGTATAACAGAGAACAATAGTTCTCCCTTGCACCACCCTACCACCCTTGTTTCTCTAGCTGCAACCAGATGGAAGCTACAACTCCCTTTGTTCAAGAACCCACTTGAACCTCTGAGGACAACAGTCCTCCCTAGCACCTCCCTACCACCCTAAAATATAAATCTTTGCTCATGAAACTTATCACAGTGATACAATATTTATCATTGGCTTACCAGGCTTATCACTATTCTGCTATGCTTCTCTACTCTCCTGTATCAGTGTCTCTTTGTCTACATCTTCTTGGGATTTCTGATCTTCTATTTTTCTCTACAAGAGCACCTCACCCTTCCTTTAGTGTCTCATTGTCTTGCTACACACATGCCTTGCGCTTTCTTTGCTTCTGCCTTTCATGCTATGTGTGCTAACTCCATGCCATGCACCATTCCTCTTCACTCGATTTCAACTGCTGCACTCTCCTCCTTCTACACTCCTGAATCCCTCACAACAACAACTCTCACTCTATTCCCTTCTGCATGTTCTCTCCATGTCAAGTGCTCTGCCTGATCATCATCACAAGTCTTCAGCTTCTCTGGCAGTTAGATCTCTCTGTCAATTGCCTCTACAAATAGTCTTCATTCCACTGGCAGATTCCTTGAGACTCTTAAGCTTCTCTGGAAATCACACAGAAGTCTCTTCGAGTCCTCTGGCAGAACCTATCAGTCGTTTCTATCAGTTACACTCTGAAGTGCAACAATAGCCCTATGATCTTATTCAAATTCATCTACACTGTTGAATTGACTTCATTGAATCTTACGTTCATTTCGCCATTTCGACATTTCGGCATTCGAAAATTCATCATTCATGTGATCAAGTGTCTCGACACTCCAAGTAGCGAACCCTGAAATGGATCTTGGTTACACTACCACCTTCCTCCATATTCCGCAGATGTGACCACTAGATGTGACCACAGTCTTATTCGAAATTGCATTTTTCAATTTTGTGTTTTGGCACTTCCGAACTTCTGTTGCATGGCATATCGACTCTCCAAGTAGCGGTTCCCAAAATTACGAAATGGAGCTTTTCGATTCAATCTCTTCTCTACAGCTCTTCGATCTCCAGATCAACGGTCCACATTCCGTGGTGATCAGACGGCTATCCTCTGCCCCAGGACTTCATCCTTCGGGACTTTGGGGGAGTGATGGAGTTAAAAATCCCGAAGAAAAAACTCCTGGAGTGAGGTTAGTCTTGTGTCACTCAATGACATGTCGTGACCTGAGTGGCTGCCACATGTCACTCAAAATTGTGATTTCCAGTGGCCTAAAATGCCAAATCAACTTTACACTTATCGTTGTCTGATCGTGCCACGTGTCAGTGTCTTCCACCTGTCCTTTCTGACGTGGTCTGCCACATTCACCTCCTGGATCTGTCGGCCCAGATTACTTCGCGATTTCGCATATCGCGATTTTGACATTCTTGATGTGAATGTTCTTCACTTTCAAGTCTCGGTCTGCAAAACTCCGAAATGGAGTCAGATCAACTTTTCGGCTTTTCGCACTTCGCAACTTTGGGATTCCTGTCGTGAGAGTCCTTGACATCTCCAACTCCCAGTATCCGAACCTCCGGTGTGGAGTCTTTGACATTTCGTGATTTCACATTTCACAAGTTCGGGTTTCGCTACTTCGGGACTCCTGTTAGTAAAAGTTCTTGACATCCCCAACTCCCGGTATCCGAAATCACAGTATCTGAAACTGTCTCCTGCTTTCAGGATTTCGACGTTTCACACTTCACGATTTCGAGACTCCTGATGATGAAGAGTCTTGACTCTTCCAACTCCCGGTACCCAAAATTGTCCTCCTTCTTCCAGGATTTCGGCGTTTCGCATTTCACAATTCTGGGACTCTTGATGATGAAGAGTCTTGACTCTTCCAACTCCTGGTACCCGAAATTGTCATCCTTCTTCCGGGATTTCAGCGTTTCACATTTCGTGATTCCGGGACTCCTGATGAGGAAGAGTCTTGACTCTTCCAAATCCCGGTACCTGAAATTGTCCTCCTTCTTCCGGGATTTTGGCATTTTGCATTTCGCGATTCCGGGACTCTTGATGATGAAGAGTCTTGACTCTTCCAACTCCCGGTACTCGAAATTGTCCTCCTTCTTCTGGGATTTAGGCGTTTCACATTTCGCGATTCTGGGACTCCTGATGATGAAGAGTCTTGACTCTTCCAACTCCCAGTATCTAAAACTCTGAAATAGAGTTATTTCCCAATCTGTGAAACTCTTTGTTTATGTGCCTATTTTGGGATTCCGTATTTCGCAACTCCAGGACTCTTGTGTTGAAGAGTCTCAACTCTTGACTTCACAATCTCCCGGTATTCAAAACTCCGAAATAGAGTTTACGCTTCTGATCTTTTCATGCAATTATTCCTGCGCTGCTGGTCTTCCTTGCCTGCCTGTTTTCCATCAAATAAACAAGCACACTCTTGCACTCTTCATGCACCTCTGCACTATCTCTTCTGAGCTTACATTGTCCCTGTTTGCCATCGCTACATACTATGATCTTGCCATCAATGACAAGCATACCTGCCTGTAAACATGCCAACATACTTTACAGTAAATGAAAAAGTTCTAAACAAAGCAAAAAACTAAGAAAGCTTAAGGTCGATGTTCACAATGGTTTGACTGACATTTTCCATGCCCATATTAGGGAGATGTTGCTACACAGTTTCTCCATTCTTGTCTGATGTTGACCCAATTGATAAGTGAACTAGAGCTTGAGCCATGTTTTAATTGCTCAACAACTTGCTGACAACAAGCTTTAGCTGTAAGCATTCCTTCCTTTGCTCCAATATATATTGGCTCTAATGATGCACATACTCCATTATCAAATCTATCTCCTTATTTCCCACCTCATCCTAAGCCCGAATCTACACCGCCACATTGGCAATGAATAGCTTATTCTCCAAGAACATGATTTCTTGGGTCTTCGTTTGTCACCTTAATTCTAAAATTTCACAACTTGAGCACCTCCCTTCATGCTCGTGCCCCCAATTCATTGAAATAATTATATGAAACAAACAAACAAAAATACCATGTTTTTCTTCCCCACCATCAATTATGTGACTAAGACAAGAAGATCTCACCCAATTCCAAACCAACCTCCCCTAAATTTCTAGCAGTTTCTTTCCTTCCCTGAATTAAGTGATAGAGATGTGGAAGAACCCCCCATCTCTTGTTTACCATGGGTTCATAGGTGAGTCCTACCACATAGAACCAAGAACCCCTAAACATACCCCTAAGTGACAACCAAACAAAATGATGAAATGACATTCATGAGAATTCACGAAGCTGGTAATTCCCTTGCAAAATGTGATGGAGATCCTCCCTAAAACAACATGTTTGAAAATTTTCCACAAGAATGCATTTTCCCACCTGCGCCAATGATAACTTGAAGGGATGGTTGATTAAACCTCCTTTGCATCTTCTCAGTGCATGAGGTACCTCCCTAAGTGTGGATGAATGAAGACATTGCATGCAAGTTCATGGCTCTCCTAGTTAACATGTTTGCCTCCATAAATCATTGATTTCCTCATAATTAGTTGAGGTGTTAGGGGAACCCCCACCAATTTTTTTTTTTTTTTTAATTTGCATCTCATTAAAAATTATGGTATTGATGTCCTACTAATGCCATGTTTGTCCCTTATAACCCCTTGCTCGAGCCAACATGCTTCTTTAGCCAATTTGTCTACTTTTCCATTCAACATTCTTAAAACACGATAACATGTCACCTCTTTAAATCTTGCTTTTTCCTTGATGCTTTTAAAGGTGGTTCTTATGAGGCTACTATGACTTTGACCAGATCTATTTTGCAAGATTTTGATTATTAACTCAGAATCACCAATGACTATTATTTTTCTATTTATACTTGCATCAATTAATCTCAACCCCATAAATAAAGTGAGTCACTCCACTTGATTATTCATTAATCTTCCCATACCCCAACGAAATGAATTCCCTTCATTCTTTCAATATCAAAGATGATTCCTACAACTCCCATTACCCCTAATTCTTGCTTTGATTTTTGAAGTCTAATTCATGGTGTCTAAGGTCTCAATCTATGTGATTATATGTCGACAAGTCTTCCTAGTGGAAGACAACAAAACTCGGTTGAGAAGGTTAGGAGTAGTAATTTTTTTTTATGAAACAAGTAAACAATTACAATTCTTTTTATCCTAATTTGTTATTTTCATTGTAATTTTGAAAATTCACATCACCCCCCTTGAAAAACGGTTCTCAATGTGATTTTTTAAGGTCTAACTCATGGTGTTGAAGGTCTTAATCTATGTGATTATAGGTAGGTCGGTCTTCAAGTGGAATCTACAATATATATATATATATATATTAACAAAAACTGGGCAAAAATTATATTAAAAAACTGCGAAGACACACAGGCGAAGTACATAGTCCGTGTTACAGAAATTGCAAAATTCAAAAATTACCCCCCTAAATTCTCCGAGAAGAAAATGAAGAACAGGGGTATTGCTTACTAAAACACTAAAGCCTACTTGATTTTCTATGGTGAAAACCATGCAAAATGTTCCTGGTAACAGTGTAAAAAAAATTGCATACACTTAGATTTTGGAATTGTCTGGTGCCGGGAATTCTGCCTCTGCTGGAGGCTGTAGGTTGAGGTCCAAGTTCGGGCGTGGTCCAGGCAAGGAGGCCTCATCAGAAGTTGGAATGTAGTTGGTTTTGGGCAATGCAGGTCCAACTACCATTTGGAGTGCCTCGATCTGCTGCCTCAGAGCTTCACACTCATCCCTATTTCTCTGTTGTTCACTCCTGTGTTGGATGGTAATCTCTGTGATGGAGAGAACTTGTGTAGAAAGTGCCCTGAGCTGTAATTGAAGTGTTTGGACTGTGTCTACCAGGTCGTCGTGTTCCTCCCCTGAGACAATTCTTTGTGGTTTCCTGCTCATCTTGCCTATATTCCTTGTTCTATCTAGCTGCAAAACACAGATAGCAGTGTGCTTATGAGGAGTGGATGTTGCTTTGTTCTTTTCAGGGATGAGAATTCCAACAAAATGAGTCACTCCTATTATGATATGCACCATCACCCTCGMATGATTCAAAGAAATTAACCAATTTCCCATGCTTTTCCACGAGTTGTAGCCATGATCACCTCTAATGCCGAGATCCTTCATCTCGCCTAAATTTAATGTACAATTCTCTTTGTGCATCATGCTAAACAGGTTCGTGTCACTCYAGTATTCTCTTCCACGCTCATGAGCTRCCCAAGGTACTGGGATATGACTTCCCAAGTCAGAGGAGGGGGAKATATGTAGCCACTGGACACGCGCAAAGGTGACATAGTGGGTGCTTATGTGTTGAGAGGTGAGGTGGGGMAGGTGGTGGGGGTTGCAGAGCCACATGTTAAGGTGAGGGTGAGGGTGGTTAGGTGCCCAGGAAGGGGCATTGGAATGAAACACGACATAGACCATGACCCTTTTCTCCATTGTGGTCCAGACGACAGTGGMTAGGGGAGAAAAATTCCATGTGTCAAATGTCATGGTATGGGTGAGTGGAGAGATAATCCATTAACCACTAGCGTGCCTTGCTCCAGWTCAATTTCCATGTTAGCTTGAGCGTCGGCCAATTGATTATTTTGCCAGAGGACATGGTAAAAGGAGATATTGTGGAAGAGAGTGAGAATTGTCGAAATTCTTTGGAGAATGGCTCTTAAATGGAGGTTTGGGGGGTGGGACCCTTTGCGTACATTCCCTATGATTACATTAGAATCCCTAATCACCGAAAGGGAGTGTATGTTCCTTCTTTTGGCGAGAAGAAGACCTTGGTACAATGCATAGGCTTCAGATTTATTATTAGTAGCTATGCCCAGATTCCAATGGAAAGAGAGAACTTGATTTCCTCGTGGGCATATGACGACCCCTCCTACTCCTGCCACCCAGAGGGTTTCCCTTTGAGGCTCCATCGAAATAGAGAATGTGAGTTTGATGTTCATTGCACCAACGCAGGTAATTAGAGTCATCATGAAGCTACCAAGAGGATCTGGGGGGGGAGGGGAAGGATTGTGGACAGAAGGAAGGGGAAGAAAGAGCAGACCCAGTCATATTCTAAGGTGGAGTTGGGGGTGAAGGAGAGGAATTTGGGCTTAGAAAGGAAAAATTCAGCTAGGAGACCAACAACTTTCTTAGCTACAAGATCTGGGGGAGAACGAAGGTTGGAGAAGATAATTTGGTTTCTGGTGAGCCAAATTTTCTAGCAGATGTATTTGGGTAAGGCTTTATACACTACTTTGAATAGAGGGTTATTTTTGCAGGTGCCCCAATAAAGGGAGGGCCATTATGAAAATAGTTCTCTGGGTTGGGCTGGCCATTTGATTCTTGAGTGGAGGTTTTGCAGAGATATTTTCCACACCATGATAGTGAAGGGACAAAGTAGAAAGATGTTCTGAGAGGTTTCCATCGTTTTTCCATAGAGTTCACACTTGAAGGGCCCATGGATGTTTCTTTTAAGCAGATTTTATCCTGTTAGCAAATTTCCATGTGCCAATATCCAACAAAAGAAATTTACCTTGGGTGGGCTATCATTATTCCAAATAAAGTTCCACAATTTATCTTTAGGGGGGGGATTCAATTGTGAGAGTAGTTGGGAGTAAACTTATTTTACAGAGTAGTTTCCATTCCCCCA
The DNA here is from genome assembly GCA_009831015.1 of Picea engelmannii. Lineage (NCBI taxonomy): Eukaryota > Viridiplantae > Streptophyta > Pinopsida > Pinales > Pinaceae > Picea > Picea engelmannii. Next base: position 443,316 of record ML780620.1, on the reverse strand, counting down.
ACCTCTTTGATCTCTTAGGGTGATACGAATGGGAGTGCAGCCTTTTAGAAAAAATTGCAGTTGGTGCGCTGTGTCTTGGAGATTGCTTGGTATATTTTGTAAATTCCATCCGGTTCAATCTCCTGTGTCTGCATTCCAAGAGGAGATATTGCAGATATGTTTTTTTCCTTGCATTTCTAGCCAATTGATGAGCGGTCATAGCTGCATATGCTTCCGGAGGGGTTGTTTGCCCATGATAATGTCAGCCCTTATAAGAATCTTTCGACCATTCCTAGGAATCCAGGTGAGTTGACTCTTTAGGAAAGGGATGGAGGTTGAAAGAAGCTTCCCTATTGGTGATCCACTGTTCAGAGAGTGATGCTGATCTAGACATCTGAGCCTATCCCCTACGAGATATTTTTCTTTTAGAATTCGCTTCCACTAGTCATTTCTTCCTGAAACAAGGTTCTAGGGATTTTTTTCTCCCATTGCCAAGTTGGAGAGGCCAGGATCTTTGATGCCCAGACCTCCGCTTTCCTTGGRGTGTTTTACAATATCCCACTTTATTAGATGATATTTTTTCTTGTCTTTTTTCCCTCCTTCCCAAAGAAAGTGCTGAAGGAGGATGGAGATTGAGTTTTTAACATTCTGAGGAGCAAGAAGGGAAGAKAATTGAAAGATGGGAAGAGCAGAGAGAATTGATTTTATTAGGACAGTATGCCCCACCAGATTGAGCCAGAAGGCTCCCCAATGATCCATCTTGTTTTTGAGCTTTTTGAGAACTTGGTTCCAGGCTGAATTTGATAGAGATTTSAGACAAATAGGGATGCCAAGGTATCTGACGATTTTCTATTTTTCAATGAGAGGGAAATGGAAGATACTTKCTATTAGATGGGCAGTTTGAAGAGGGGTGTTCCAAGCATAGATATTGGATTTGGCRTTATTTATAAGGGCTCTCGAGGCTTGGGTGAAGTTATCCAGAGSAGATTTGAATCTTTTGGCCATCACTAAGGAGGCCCCCAATGAGGAGAGTGTCATCAGAAAATTGGGAGTGGTTTAATCTCTTTGTCCCTCGATCTATTTTGATGCCAGGAATGGCTTTGGAGATTCGATCCTTTTCTAGTTGTCTACCTAGGGTTTCAGCCATAATTATGTAGAGGAGGGGAGAGAGTTGAAAACCTTGCCTTAGCCCTCTGAATCTTTTGAAGAAACTTGTCAGGTGCCCATTTATCAAAGGGGCTATCCAAGGAGAGGAGATACAAGCTGAGACCTAGGCTATGAAATCAAAGATAAAACTAAATTTCTTCAGAACTGCAAACAAAAAGGTGTGCCTTACCCTGTCAAAGGTGTTGGCCATGTCGATTTTGATAATCATTCCTTGATCTCCTCACTCCTTGCTGGAGTGGATGGCTTCTTGAACCAATATGATGTTGTCAATCATTTGTCTTTTTTGGACAAAGCCACTTTGATTTGGAGAGATGAGCTTATGTAGGAGAGACTTGATTCTATTGGTGATGACTTTAGTGATGAACTTGTAAGAGACATTGCATAAGGAAATGGGTCTAAATCTGGAGAAGGAAGAAGGGTTGGAATCTTTTGGGATAAGGGCTAAAAAAGTGGAATTTGTACTGCCCCCCAATTTTGTGGATTTCTGAACATACTGTATCATCCTTAGGAGATCTCTTTTAATTATATGCCAATATTTTTGGTAAAAATGTGTGCTGAAGCCGTCTGGGCTTGGAGCTTTGTCTGGGTGGAGCTGGAACAAGGCCTCATGAAGTTCTTTTTCTGTAACTGCCTGATTTATCTTAGTGTTGTCCTCCTGATTGATAACACTCGGTATGTTTAGCAATAGATCCTCTTGTACGTTGAGGTCTGCAATGCCATCCTCAGTTAGGAGTCATTGAAAATGCAGTTTGGCTTCTGCTTGTATTTGGTGGAATTCATCAGTTTTTGAGCCATCGTCTTTTGTGATTTCCTTCACCTTGTTTCTCTAGAGTCTGGCTTTGGTTTATCTTTGAAAGAATTTTTTGTTTATATCACCTGATCTTAGCCAAAGACTCCTATATTTGAGCCTCCAAGTTTCCTCTTCCTCATGCAGGATTTTTTGATACTCAATGAAGTCTTGTTGTTATTTGAGAAGGAGGGAATGAGTGGTAGGTCCCTCTTCCATCACTAATCTGTTTTCTTCCATTTCTTTAATTTTCCTTCTTTTTTCTTCTTGTTCCTTTTCTTTTTTGTGCTTCATCCAATGTTTGAGGGCCGTCTTGACTCTTTTTAATTTCTATTCCCAGATGTAGTTTGGAGAACCTTGTATCCAATAGGTCTAGATATCTGAGACAATATCGAAAAAGCAAGAGTCGAAAGCCCACAGGGGGTTGAATCTGAAGGGGATGGGGCTAAGGTTGTCAGGAGGGGAAAGGGTGAGAGTGATAGGTCTGTGGTTAGAACCAGTCTAGGGGATAATGCGAGAGTAGGGTAGAAGGGAGTCATCAAGGAAGGAGCTGCTTAAGAGAAACCGGTGTAGGTGAGCCGTTATGTGGCTTGACCCGAGTCGTCTGTTTGACCAAGTGAACCAACCATTAGAGGGTTTTATGTCAAGAATATGAAAGGAGGATATAAGATCCTCGAGATGCTCATGAGTGGGGTCCCGTACTCGAGAACCCCCTTTTTTTTCTTTATGATGGAGGGTGGTGTTGAGGTCTCCAACTATTATTAGATCTTTGAGGTCAAGACTTTCTTGCATGTTTTGAAGAGAGGACCAACAATCGATTTTCTCATGATAGCTTGCAGGCATATAAATATTGAAAATAGTCAAAATATTACCTGATGGGAGATGGAGAAGTGAAGTTTTAATCCAGTGGATCGTGGACTGCCAGGAGTGGAGAGAGAAGATATTGGGATTCCATAGGGTGCAGATTCCCCCTGAGGCTCCTCTTGCATTGATTGCTACTCCTTTGCATTTTCGCCAGATGTAACTACTATCCTGAAGGATATCAGTATCCTTCCTTTTTGTCTCTTGGATTAGGAGGACTTGAGGATTTTCTGCTTTTATTAGATCATGTATTAGCGAGAGCTTGTTCTGGCTCCCTATTCCTCTGCAATTCGAGGATATTTATTTTATCATTTAGAAGGCTTGGAGTTTCCCCCTTTATGGGGGTTGGATCCACTTTGATTCCTGGTCTACCTTGTTTCTTTCCTGGCATGCTGATCCAAAGTTGTTTTCTTCCCGAGTTCGATTTCCTTCCTAGCCGAAGCTTCCCTTTTGTGCAGGTTTGACTTCTGTCCAACTTTTCTAATGGGAGAAGCATGTGTATTTGAGTCATAGTTTTTGTCTGATCTTTGCTCCAGTTCATTGTCCTCAGGAAGAGAAGACGGATGAGAGGGAGAAGGCTGTGCGAAGGGGGGGATTAGAGACTCAGGTGGATGCGTTAGAGAGGGGGGAGGTGGGGGAGTGAGTTTCTCTTCACGAGATGGCTCTTGTGTTGGGATCAAAATGGAAGATTCAAGATCTTGTGAGGTATTAGGAGGGGAGCTGTGGGGATGGATTTATTATTCGAGCCGTGCTTCTGCTGCTTTTTCCTTTTGGGTTGCTTCCACTGATCAACTTCTTTGGTCGGGCTTTCAGAAGGGGATTTAGGACAATGTTTCGCAAAATGTCCATACTCATGATAGATTTTGCATTTGAAGGGCAGTTGTTCCTAATCAATTTGTTGCAAGTAGTTCCATTTATCCAAGGTGAGGTTAATAGCTTTGGGTAGACCTTTTTCCAGATCTACTTCTACACATATGTGTGCACAGGCTTGGAGGCCATCTTTAGGTTCTGCTCGATCTATGTACTTTCCAAGTGTATTTCCTATAGCTCAAATAGTTTCGCTATTCCAACAATGCAGAGGAAGGAAGGGGAGGTGAACCCAAATTGGTACTGCATTAGGAATATCATTCTTAGGATTAAAGTCTGGGGTCCAGCTATTGAGATACATACCTCTGGAGCCCATAAAGTACGGTTTGCTTCGGAATATGAGATCTCTATCTGTTTTATTTTCGAAGAGAAAGGCAAAGAAGCCTCTTCCACAAAGAAAGTGTGAGAGATTTCCTTTCAGATGGGGTTTCCAGTTCTTTTTTATCTAGATCGCCATAGCCTGTAGAGAAGGCTAGATTCCCGTAAACTATCCAATGAGTGTATGTTCTGCAAATTTTAGGGCAAGGGTTCTGGACCTTCCTTGGATCTGAACCGAAGGGATATGATCCAATTTTTTCACAAACTTTGGAGGAGTTTGTTTGTTTGTCTTGGGAAGCAAGGAAATAAGTGAAGAAAAAGCCTAAAAATCTTTGAGGGAGATGGAGGGAGAGGCAGCGGGAGGCCCCCGGGCCTCTCCAGGAGAGGTGGGCATGCGTGCGGGAGAGGGAGGTCAGAGCATGCGTTGTTGGATTCGTACAGAATCTACAAAAATATTAGATAGAAGAGGTAGTCGTGAAATTTCTAAGAAAAATCAAGTTTTACACCTCGATATTACAATTTTTATTTTATATTAATCTTATTTGAGTGTTTAACACCTAGTCTTGCTTTCTTTTGACTTTACAAGTGTATGTTTTTATTTTTAAATATTTATATTGTGAAGATAAAGGTATACACTTATGATGTAACACCAACGCACACATTTAATGCAAAGTTATATCCCTTCATTAGCTCGTTAAAAAGTCCCCTCACTAGCTCTTTAAAAAGTGAGTGTGCAATCATTTGCAAATGAAATGAATGTCTTCATTGAGATGGGTGGTGAGTAATATATATATTTATTTAGGATGGTGGTGATAAATCAATTTTTCTTTTTAACAAGAACGGGGGAATTTGTTTTATAAAAATAGTTGTAAGAGATTCGTGGCAATGAAAAGTACATCTTTATCATATGTTTGATTCACTATAAGCAAGTATATTCAAGAAATTACACATAATTTTTCAACATCTTTGGGATAAAAACTCAAAAGGTATCTACCATCGTAAATTTTGAAAAAAACTCCTAAAATACAAACCATTTTACAAAACATGGACTAAAGGAAAGAGAGGTTCATAGATTTAAGGGATATAGTGATTGGACCAATGTTGATTGACCCATAAAACCCCCAATTTTAACTTGATTGCCATGCTTTCCATTACATCTACCTGCTTATTATTATTATTGCGTAGAACCTGGAAATATGAAATTTCTTGCATCTTTGTGGATTCATGCCACACTCTGGAGAGAATAGAGTTTAGACTATAATCATCTTGCGAATGTTTTATCATATCTCTTACAACTATGGTGGAATCCCTATTTACAATTAGTCTCTAGATATTCCTTTTTGCTACTATTGGCCCTTGACCAAGTTTTGAGGAATACTTGGTCATATTTGACAGTTTTTGGACATCAACACCCTGTCAAAGATGGAGCGCCAGACGAAGCAGAGATCATGGGATCTCGGCCCACTTTTGTGGCCCTTTTAGGGTTTTGGGTTAATGTAATGGGAAAGGGATGTCAACCGATGGGTTTACCCATGTTTAGGCCTATGTTGTAAAGTATAAATAAGTAGCTAGGTAATGTAAGAAGAGCCGATGGCTTAGTGCTAGTAAGTAGATATGTGTGATCGAATGTAAATGCTCTGTGGATGATTGTGAGAGCTTGCAGAGCTGAGTGCAAGTGTTCTAAGTGTTGAGTGCATGGATTGGAAGAAGGCTTTGTGCTAGATCTACTTGGGGAAGGAGGATCTGGCGAGGTGCGCGCAGATCTCTTGTCCTATGCGGAGTACAAGTTGGGCCCTATGCTGTAATCAGATTGACCAAATCTAATAAATAAGAAGAAGACTTTGTGGACATAGCCCCAGGGTGGGGGTGAACCACATAAACCTGTGTGTCATGCTTTGTGTTGTTGCTTCCTTGTGTTTTCATTATCTTGCTAAGTCCTATGCCATGATTAGATAGATTTGCTTATGCTTTGTGATTCACTAGATGTATATGAATAGTATATCTGATGTGTATGAGGATTCTTAGTGCTGATCTATAGGATCTAATATGTTTCGCTGTTGCTAAGCACTGAAATATCTTATATCTGAGCTAGTACTGCAACGTTCTGTCTTAACTGGGAAGTACAATAAGGGTAAATAGTGATGAATGAATGGTGCTAAGTGCTATGTAAAGGATATAATCATAGATCTGTGTCCCAACTAAGGTTGTAGACACCTAAGTCTTGCAACCACCCCTGCCTCTACCTCGGGTGAGACTTCATCTGCTTCACAGGTGTTGCCAAAAGGGCCGGTAGTTAGGGATTTGTTGGTGTGCTCTTGAGTGTTGAACCCTGGGTCTGCCCCTGTGCCAACAGCTACAAGTTCGAGTCCTTGAAGTATTGGGTAAGCTTCTACTTGAATATTTGTAAGAACTCATAATCCCCAAGCATATGATAATTCCAATGTTCCTCTAGGATAAAAAAGGATTCCCCCCACTCCTGCCTCCCCTAGATTCCTTTTTGAAGAACCATCAAAGAAAAGAATATATTAATGCTACTTGGATCTCCAAAGATGGAACTTACTTGCATTCATTCAAAGCTGCCAGATAGATCTGAGAAGAGGATTTATTCATATTTTTATTAATTGAGATGGATAAACTTGAAATTGATGGATCTGTTTATGTTCATCATCCTTCCATGAAAGGTTTTCCAAGAAATTTAGACCTTTTGAATTCATATACTCTACCAGAAGTCCCTTTTTTTTCACTACAACTTGAAAGAGTGGATCGAGCTCTTCCTAAGGATGGTTCTATTCCTTTTGAGCCATATTTTCCAACAAATGTACTTTGGAAGAGTTGTCCAAAGTATTTTGAAGAGAGTTTTGTTATTGAAAGATATTTTTTATCTTTTCACCCTTCTTGTGAACATGTCTTTCCAATTGGTTGACATATCCATTCTAAAATGAATTTTTGCAAAATCTTCTTGCCATATAGTCTTTGCATATGCACATTCCAGGAAAAGATGTTGAATATATTTTGAATAAGAAAGACCTAAAACACACTTGGTGGGACCTTGAATTCCTTACTTGATCAAATTATATTCAGTAAGTATTTTCCCATGTTCCATTGACCAACAAAATATGTTTATCTTTGGCAATCCATTCAAATGCCAAATGTATTTTTAGATGCTTGATCTCTACGGATGGGGTTGTGATTGTAGCACATGATGGCATCCTCTTTTAAAGTTGTAACCCCTTATTCCTTAACCTCTATGATCAGAATAAGATAGGTTTTTGGGTGAAATTCCTTTTAGATTGTTAAGAAAAATATGGACTATATGAATTAGATGAAGTGGGCAATCGTTGAAATTCCACTTTAACCATTTTTCTGAAGATGCTTCCTAAGGAGAGATATCAAAAAGAGTTTTTATATTTTTCCCTTCCATCCAATTTCTAAGCTCTTCCAACTCTACTATATTTTCCGGTGGTCCATTACCCGGGATATGATCCATCCAAATTGAGATGAGCTTCCCATTCTCTCACACCCACATTATTTTTTCCCGAATCAATGGAGCAATAACTTTAAACAATTTAGGATATTGAATCCTTTCTTGTTCTATATGTTTTCCTCTATTCATCATAATCTTCTTATTGAAAAGTGATTTTCATGAAGCACTTTTTTCCACCAATTGTAGCTTCCAGATATCAACTTCTAGGCATTTTTTGTGCCCAAGGCTAGATTTACCAGGAAAGGTTCTCTTATACCCAAACCTCCATACTCTTTAGTAGATATGACTATATTCTAGTTAATGAGATGAAATTTCTTTGTGTTTGTTTTCCCCCCTTGCCAAAGGAATTTTCAAATTTCTTGAGAAACATGTTGCATCACTCCCTTTAGGGCTAGCATTGTTGAACTCTAGAAAATAAGAAATTCTAATAAAATTGATTCTACTAAAACTACTCGCCTTGTAGGGTTTAGCCAATGTGCTCCCCATTGGGAAAATTTTCATTTAATTTTGTCCAAGATATTTTTCCAAGTAAGAGATGATGGGATTGATAAACAAATTGGCATGCTGAGGTATTTAAAGGAAGTCCAGTGTGTTTATTTTAATTCCAACCATAAATTTGGCATTTGTTGTTATTGATTACTCCCCTAGAGGAGTCTAGAAACATATTGTTGATCGAAAATCTTACGGTATTTAATTCAACCTCACGAGGATAAATCCCCCTACATTTTAAAAGAGGTGGTACTCCTCTATTTCAAATAACTTGCAAGAACACCAAAAATACCTAATAAAGGACTAGGCTTCATTCTCGAAAAAAATATCCACATGCAAAAGTACCCAAGATGGACCAGGTATCTTACATAAAGCAAATACTTACAATATGTTACAAGATTTGTAAACCAAAATAATATACATCAACATAGGAGAACATTTCCTTCACAACATTCATCAAAGTAGAACACAATATTCAATAAAGGAAATGAAAGTATGGACCACATATATCAGAGAACTCTAAATGATCATTCCAATTGAACTCAATAAATATTTTGATAGACACACATTTGAAATCTCATTCTTAAAATTAAAGTATTAAAAAATCAATAATGTTATGTCCCGAACTAGTTCTCTGGGAACCTAAAAAAATAATAGATTTCTTAAAAAGATAAGAAGTAATGTCTGGGGTTACAAATAAAATAAATTGTGTTTGTCCTTCAAAGAGGACTAAGATGGGGATCCTGCGGACCATAAAATGAAAGAGTGACCCGGAAGACACAATAAAATAGTCAAGGGTTAGCCTTAGGTTTCACATGATGCTGGGAACAAAAAAGGAAAAATGACAACTCGTCGAAGAAGAAAAATGGTGGAAGCAAAACAAGGTTACTACTCGACTTACTGCGATGTAAATTTTTTCAAACCCTTCATTATCTTGTTGAGGCGTCTTTTGTAGATTGTTGTTTTTTTGTTGGAGGTGGCACAATTTCTCTAACTGCTCCTTGTTGATCTATCTTAGTTATATTAACTAATGATTTTGTTAACCATTCTTCTATATAATCCCTCATCAGAGCAACCATTATTTCATGTTTGTCTTTTATTTCAAATAATTCATTCTCCAATCTTGTTAAACCAATGCTTAATTGGTGCAACATGTCCTAAATATCATAATTCTTATTTATATATCGGACAAGCCACCTCTCTAGATCTTTTTCAAAGAATTCAACCGAGCCATTAAATTCATTTGCCCATGCAACTTTTAATGTTTCTAGTTGTTCTAACAGTTTCTCTTTAGACAAAAGTATGGTATCCATTAATAAATTAGGGCCATCTAATTATTTGGTAAGATCAATAAGTTTTAGAAATATGTCACCCCTCTTGATTTTAATAACATCCAACTCAGACAACAATTCTCTTAAACATTTGATTCTTTTAAGCCAACAAGCATTAATCTACTTTATTTGGATATTGGAGGGAATGTTTTGTTATTTTCTATGTGTGTCTCTCAATCTTGAGACTTTTGTTGCAAACATTCCCACTGCTTCTTTATAAAAACCTTCATCATTTTCTAAGTCTTTTTGGAGATATTCCTTAAAGTGCATAATCCTTGTTGAAAAGCTAGTTGAACTCTGTGCTAATTCTCAAATTTAAAGGATTAGGTCTATTATCTTCAGAATACCATATCCAACATATTTTCTTACAACCAACAATAGACTAGATGAAYGCCTCAATTTTGGGTTTCTTTCTTGGACATCTTCAAGGGTAAGTATTGGTTGAACTACAATTATAGGTTCAACAAATAATGGTTTTGGAATTAAAGCTTTCTCCAATTCCTTTAGAAATGATTTTTCTTTCTCAATATCAAAARTAGATTCCTTCAATGCTTCCCTGGTTGCATCGTAAAATTKCATGATTTTCGAGGGTGGAACCCCCTGAAAATTGATTTTGATTTCCATTTCTTAACAACTTTCTTATTTTTCTTATTAACTTTTTCTATTAACAATTTCTTAGAATTCTTGTGGTAGGTCACATGGTGAAGTGTAATAGACTCTTCTTCAAATATTTTTTGAGTCTTTGGAAACCATATCCTCAACAATTTCCCTAGTTTCCATCAATATTTTCTCTTACCAACTGGGTTCTTATATTACTTCATCTACTTCCATGGCTCTGGGACTTTCTTCAATTTCAGGTACACCTAATTTTGTTTTTTTTACTTTTACTTTTTCTTTTTTAATGGAAGTGTGTACAACATGATATTTTTCCAAATTTTTCTTTGTAGGGTATTTATCACCACCGTAATTTTAATTCCCAATGGATATTCTTATTTGTTCTAGATGACTACTTCTGTGTTTTTTTGTTTTTTTTTGGTAGAAGTACCTCTTTGTGAAATATTAGGTGAATTAGGGTTCTTCTTGGTTGCCTCTCCGCCCTTCTATGTATAGAACTCATTAATGCTTTCCATTTCTTCAACATCATTGAGGGTTTATTCAATACATGCCTCAGGGACATTTTGGTTGTCTCCTCCTCCTCCACCTTCGAATTGTTCAAACTTAAAAAAATACTAAGAGTATCCAACTAGGGACATGTGTGTAGAAAATAAGTTTTTAGGGTCAAAACCCTTGATGAATTGAGCTTATTTTAAACCAAGTTGATCCAACTGAACAACAAATTCATCTAAATTGGAAATTTTCTTAACAATTATTTCCCCAACCCTCCATGGAAATGGAATAAATTGTTTCTTTCTTTTTTCATTGAAATAGTGTGCCCAACATTTATACTGTCTGAACACCTCTATGATAAAGAGTCAATAAGACACATAGAAGGGTAACAAGAAGGTTTTCCCATGGAATCCAAATAGTCTCAAAAGACTAAAATCCTCCAAAGTTTCAAAAATTCCTTTCTCCGAGAAACAATGCAGCCTCTAGTGACAACCTCGATGTAGTAGGACCATGAATCAATTTTTTGAAAGCAGATATAAAACCATTTTGGACCCCGTAGAAATTATATTGGGATTTATGTCTCCATAAATTTGTGTACCATACAGAGGCTAGTTACACCTTGAAATCAACATTCCTTTCCCTAGGAAACTCTTCAAATATGTGACAATAGGAAATAACATAGATCAAATAAGAAGTCATATAAAATTTTCTGTTTTTTCTTAAGATACCCAGCTGAAACGATATCTCATTTGAGACAATTTAGGCCCAATCAATCATAGCATCTTCATGAACATCAAAATGAAGAATGTAAACAATGTATTTCAGCACAGAGATCGTGGAATCTAGTCCAATCATTTGGGAAAAAATCCAGGCAAACTCTTTGTATGGGTATTTCAAAGAAATTACCTCAACCTAAGAGGAATTGTTGTCAACTCTCGTGCTGGTGAGATAATTCTTGAGGAGATTTTCTTCTCCTTGGTTTTCCTTGAGAAACTCATCCACTTCCTCATTCTTAAACAACATAGTGGGGTTTGGAAGTCATAACATTTTCCTGAATAATGAGGGAGTCAAAAAGATTGGAAACTTCCATTGGATTTGAATAATTATTCTTTCTATGTCGAACTTATCTATGCACCAAAGTACCATTTATTTGAAGTCGGTCACCTCAGGAACATAGTCGACCAATGTTATTCCTCAATTCTAAATCTTGTTAATTTCCTTCTTTGTGGAAGAAAGAGCAAAATACCACTTTTAAGCTTGAAACCATTGGAATTGATGATCTTCTCATCCAAGAGTGTTAAGTGTGTTTCCACTATTGGACACACCAACTACACTAAGAGGGGGGGGTGAACAATGTAGGGCTCTTTTTCCCAAAACTTCCCTTTCATATAACTCATTGGTTAGCAATCACCATTAACTCATTACTTATTGCTGTATTTATAAACAGTTAAATGTGAACATACATCAACAACATATCAAAAATAAATGATCACCACAAGGAACACAAGATGTATGCACAATTTTATTTTTATTACAGACTACAATCCTTGGGTTTATCAACAACAACTGAATAGAGTACAACTCTACAAGAGCACGAACTCTATAATGCAAGACTCAGCTTACAACCTCAGTACCAACTGAGATGAGGCAACAATCCTCAACAAATATCAATCTGTCAACAGGTACATGACCTGTCGGTAGTGCAGCACGCGTATGTACGTGCCCTACCAATAGTACAACTCGTGTATGTACGTGGACAGTCTGTACTACAACCTGCATATCACATCTAAGTACTTAGGGTTTTCTCTTCAAGATGAACTCAGATTCTCTTCAACCTTCAATCACATTCTCTTTTGTCTTTCATTGTCCATTCTGACCCATAACCACTCAACCACATCCAATCTCTCCAACAACTTACTCATGCTCCTTAACCATACAATATGAATGATACTCAATCATGTATAAGAAATCATCATATTATGGAAATTATATCAGTACTGAATCATAAGAGTGTTTCTCACTCTATCAACCAACACAAATCACATCACGACAACCATACCAATAATGCTTTAAGCATTCACTACACAACAAGCAAGAGTATCCATCAAGACAACAATGTAACCATACTAGAATTTCTATGGCATATCTGAGCCCATAGAATGCATATCTAAAACCCACTTCAGTATTCAAAAGCCTGTCATCAGCTCACACATTAGCCTTCATGACTTCATCCACTGTACGTGCCCTATCCTAATTCAGCCCACGTATGTACACGCCCTGGCTCACTGCACCCCGTGTATACCTCATAAACTAGGGTTTCTGAACTTCCAAGACTTTTTTCATCATGATCTCAGACTTGCCAAAACTTTGATGCGTCCATGAGATCCTCCAGATCTCCTCTCTCCCAGAATAGATCTTCAAAACATGCTCAAGAGATGCATAAGAGATACAATTTCACAAGAGACCCTTGCCTCTTATTTATACTCTCCAAGTAGCTTCTTTAGAAGCATCTTCTAGGTCACTTAATCTATTTCTAGGTCACTTAACCTATTTTCCTCATTTTATGGTTAACCACTTTCCATAATTAGAAAGTTCTCCAATTTAAATACTCCTCCTTGACTTTGTTACCTCACTTTATAATCTTCTTTGATTTTTTCACTTCATTTTATTATTTAAATAATCCTCCTTGACTTTGTCATTTTTCTTTACCATTTAAGTAATAATTTCTTCTTTGCAAGCTCTTTGACTTCTTTGACCTTTTGGGGCTTCAAGCCTACATATGAGGGTCCTTCATCTTCATAGGGCCATAACTCTCAAACCATGAGGAGTTATGTGACATTCCACATACCATCGGAAAAGGCACGACAAGCACTATCAATCTAGGATAGTTTCACTAACAAATTCACTGATCTTCATCTTGTTATTCCACATATAAGCATGGGCTCTCCAACCATACTTCAAGGATAACTTAACCACAAAGTGTCTTCCCGTGAGGGATTTCACCATAAGGGGACCACTTTGGAGTTCATCCATTTGTACACCTTATCAGCCATGATAATACAATAATGATTCATCTTTACATCAATCCAACAATGCATCATATACAAATGTCAACTCATTGATCCATTTTCATCTATGCATCATGACAACATATGACTATGATTCCACTTGACATGAATCAATACATACTTCATCAATATACTATGATAAGACATATATCAAGCCTTTGACCTTTGACATCATTCAATCATCCTTTGGCATCAACCAATTCCTTGACATCAATCCCTTGACATCAATTAATTAAACCTTTGACATCAATGACAACATGATCCAACATCCACAATACAAGTCTTTTCTTCTACTTGACATGTCTTTACACTAATTTCCCTTTTACAAATAGGGTGCTCCTTTTGATATAACCTTTTTACAACATGGAATTTTAATTATTTAATAAATTTACCATGCAAATCCTTGATTATCAACTTCTATAGATCTTATTTCAATGTTGCTAGCTTGCACGATCGGATTTTGAATTTATTACATAGCTTTATGAAATATTCTCCACTTAATAATAGTATTTAGGTTCACACAAGTAGGAGCTCACATGGTGGAGGGGAAGTAAATGCCATTAGGAATGGTGATGTGATGTCGAGAAACATGAAAAATGGTTAAGTATGAAAGTGCAAAGTGGGAAATGGAAAGTGCAATATGATGAGTGGGATTGTGGGATGCGGCACTATGGGCGTGGAGAGTCGAAAAGATAAGAAAGGGGGAATCCCACATTAATAATGGTAAAATAAACTAATTATAAGAAAAAGACAATTTTGAGGGTCGTGGAAGTAGATGAGTCATTTTTTAGGAAGTGGGATTGTGGGTTACGGGACACAGGCATTGGGAAAAAGGTAAATGGAATGGAAGGTTTCCCTGCATCTGCATTCTAGAAAATTGGCTAAGTATAAAAAGGTAAGCGGTGAATTATACATGACGTGGAAATAGAAGGGGTCATTTTGAGTGTCGCGCATTTGCAAGTTGCGGGACACGAGCATTTGTGAGGTAGGGGTGGACTGGTATCCTGCAACATGTAAATATGACTAAGTGTCGAGATTGTGAAGTAAGAAAAAGTGACTAAGTATGGATTTGTGGGTTTGCAGACCTGCGAACTTGATAGTAGCCCGATCTACAACCCACATTTCAAAGAGAAAAATGACTAAGTAAATAATGTACAAGGAATATAGAAAGAAAATTAGAGACTAAGGGTGGATATGAATGTACCAATGTTGATCAACGAATGTAAATCAACACATATCAAGAATGAATTTAAATATCCTTTCCATTATAGTTGAGGAACCACCTAAGAGTAGTGTATCATCTGCAAATTGTGAGTGATTAATACTCTTTACTCCCCTAAATATCTTGATTCTATGAAGATTTCCATATCTTCTTTTAGCTTCTATTTTTCTACCAAGTGACTCTGCCATAATAATATATAAGAGAGGGGAGAATGGGTAACCTTGTTTGAGACCTCTTGTCCCTTTGAAAAATCCCAATGGCGTCCCATTTACTAGAGGGGAAATCCATGAATTTCCAATGCATGAGGATATCCAACAAATAAACAAGGGACTGAAATCAAATTGACAAAGAACATAAAGAAGAAAATAATGTCTAACTCAATCAAAGATGTTATCCATGTCTATATTTATAATCATATATTTATCTTTGTTGGATTGGCTGGTGTGAATGGATTCTTGGACAAGGATGACATTATCCACTATCTACATTCCTTCCATAAACCCCCCTTGAATTTCTAATATTATTTTGGGGAGGATCTTATTCAATCTGTTAACTATGATTTTACACGGAATTTCGTATGATGCATTACAGAGAGAAATGGGTCAAAATCTAGACCAAGTTGAAGGATTTGCTTCTTTTGGGATAAGAGCCAGGAAAGTTGAGTTTGTTCTACCTCCCATTTTCTAAAAATTTTGTACATATTGTAACATTATTTTAAGATCCCATTTGATGATGTTCTAGCAGACTCAATGGAAATGTATAGTAAATCCTTTTGGTCCAGGGGCCTTGTCAAGTTCTAGTCCCCAAATTTCTTGTATGATCTATTCCTCTGAAATAATTTTGACTATCTCCTCACTCCCTTCTTTAGAAATAAGAGAGGGTATGTTTTCTAACATGGTTGTTGTGGTTTTGGGATTTTCCCCTTCTCTTTCTGAATATAGTCTCTCAAAATGTTCTTTTGTTGCTTGCTTGATCTCTTGAAAGTTGTTTAGCACTACTCCATCCTCTTTTTTTATTTCCTTTACATTGGTCCTTTGTTGCATTGCATTTTCTTGTTTATGAAAGTATGAAATATTCCTATATCCCGGACTTAGCCAAATAATTTAGGATTTTAATCTCCACATTTCTTCTTCTTGTCTGAGAGCTTGCTGATATTTTTGGAAAGATTTTGTCTCTTGAAAAATGAGTTCCCTTGAGACGTTTTTTGCTCCATACTTCCTTTAATTTTTCCTAGTTGTATTTATATATCTTCTTTTTATTTACTCGGGGGATAAAATGTTGGACTACGATTGTCATTAGACCAAAACCTACATGCGTTAGTCTCCACCACAATAGTTGGAGTTAGGATCCACGAGAGGGGGTTAACACATGTCATGAAACTCGTAGGAAGTGCTAAACCCAATGTCCAACAATATCCCCCCAAGCATGTGCCAGGTGAGTTTTGAACTCGAGACATGTCCTTCTGATACCAATTTTTGGACTATGATTGTCATTAGACCAAAAACCGCAGGCGTTAGTCTCCACCATAATCGTCGGAGTCGGTATCCATGAGAAGGGGTTAACCCATGTCATAAAACTCGCGGGAAGCGTTGAAACCAATGTCCAACATTAAATTTGTTCTTTACCTAATATTTTAGTGCCAACTTGACTACCTTAAGCTTCTATCCCCATATAGAAATGGAGGATCCAATTACCCATTCACTCCATTCTATAGAAATCAAATCAATTATCTCCCTTTGTTTAAAAAATAGATGGTTAAATCTAAAAGGTATTGGACCATAGTTTGGCATATCTTCCATAACTATAATGATAGGGTGATGATCTGAAGCCTCCTAGGGAAATATTTTGGAGGAACATAAACGATTTGAGAGAAGAACTTCCTCTGGGAGCCCCTTTTCCAAGTTTACTTCTACACATATTCTACAATAGGTGAACATGTGTTCCTTTAGATATGTCCTGTCAATATATTTCCCCAAAGAGTTTCCTATAATTCTCATGATATCTTCATTCCAACAATGTAATGGAAAATGTGGTAGTCTTACCCAAACAAGGATGGTTGTGGGAATCTCATGTTCTAAATCAAAATCAGGCTTCCAATGATTCATGTACATGCATCTTGTTCCATAAAAATAAGTCCCACTTCTGAATATTAGATCCTTTCCCTCCTTATGTTAAAAAATAAAGGCATAAAAGCCT
Source organism: Picea engelmannii (assembly GCA_009831015.1). NCBI lineage: Eukaryota > Viridiplantae > Streptophyta > Pinopsida > Pinales > Pinaceae > Picea > Picea engelmannii. The sequence continues at coordinate 426,440 of ML780620.1, read as the reverse complement.
CTCCCACATAAAAAAATGGTTCAGATTTCCTTTGATCAAGGGTTTCCAATTTTTCTATATCTAGTTTGCAATTTCTTGAGGCGATGGCCAAATCCCAATAAACTGATGAATCAATCCCTTAGAAGCCATTTCCAAATCCATGTTGTGAGAGGGGGACGTTGGAATATATATCTTTCACACTTTGTCAAGTTCCTTAACAAAATGATAGGGATGGGATTTGGATGACTTTCCTAATGATTTGATTAATCCATGAAAAAACGCTTCAAGATATGGAGGGGGCGAGGTGCCCCCTCCAATCAAGGGATCCATAGCTGTAGGGTTTTTCATGTTCACTCAGTGGAGAGGGATACAGACTCGCATACACTCTAGACACTAGTGATAGACCAAATTAGATTTATAAATAGAATACTTTTTTTATTATAAAAAAATTGTGATATCATATGAATATTGATTTTGATATTTATTATGGTTCATCAAAATATTTTTTAGATTTATTTATTTATTTATGTTCATATAAAAATATAAAGTGGATTTTATATCCCAAAAATATAATGAAAAGTAATAATGGATAATAGTTGATTATGTTAGAAAAAAATAGTAAAAAATAAAGGAGAAATGAGTCCTTGAATACTATTAAATGTTGAAGTTGAAAAACTAGCACAATGATCCAACATAGTGAACATTTTAGCTTTGCTTCAAATCCAATTTTCTTTTGTATTCAAATATTCTAACTTTTCCTTCAAATCCACTTCATTATTTGTAAATAATTAAAATGTGAAACATTGAACTTTAAATAATTATACATATAAGTGTGAGGGTTATCTCAACTGATTGTTGTCAATATTGTCGAGTGTTTGGTTAATTCCATGCTAATAAGTACCTAGTTTGAATTCCAGTAGGTGAGTGTTGATGTGTTTTCCTAGCACCCATCAACTAGATGATTGGGGTGCATATTTGAACCTATGCCTCTTTAAAATGGAGACAACAAATTTTCAAATTTGGAAAGTGCCAAATAACCCTCACTTGTTGATCATGAAGACCCAACAAATTTTAAAACAACTTCAGTATTTTCATTCTTCATCATGAAACTCTAACATGGATGGTTTCTCTTTTGAACAAAAAGAGAAGAAAATAAAAAGATACTAAAATAAGGAAATTTATTATGTCCATATTCTCACTGAATAGCCTTACATGTCAGCTTCATCTAGCATTTTACAAAATCTAAAACAAAATTCATATGCCCAAGATATGCCAATTTCCTCATTACTCTACCCCCACATTACTTACCCTCATTTTCCTTACTCCCCATATGCCATTTCCTCACACTCAACACTCCATACTTAGTCATTTTTCATTTTCCTTCACTCCATACTTAGTCATTTTCTTCATTTTCCTTCCTCTTTACTCTTCATACCTCTCTACTATCCATACTTAATCATTTTCACTAATATCCATACTCCTATACTTATTACTCTCCATACTCCTATACTTAGTCATTTTCATGAATGTGGATGTAGGATTCCTTCCCTAATATTCACCTTCTACTCCTAACCACACAACCCACATTTCCACAATCCTAATTTGGCACCTCCATTTCCACATTACCCTAATTGCACCCTCATGACTTAGCTAAGTTTACTAATTTTTACACATAGTTTTTACTAAGTCTTACACTTATTTTATTTTTTACTTTTGAATGTGGATGCAAAAGCCTATATTATAATTTTTATACATCACCTAACCCACAGGTCCACAACCCCGCAAGTGTCTCCATACTTAATCACTTTTACTACTACCCAACACTTAGATATTTTTATGTTTTTACTAAGTTTTACATGCAAAATTTTCAATATTATTCATCATTTATTATCCTAAGTTTCTTCCTCCCATTCCTTTGGAATATTGGGATACATGGAAGTGGAGTGGACCTATCACATTGGGACATGTGGTAGTGAAGTGGACCTACCCTTGGGTGACACTTGGATGGTATTGGTTGGACAAAGATGACTCAACAATGACTTGGCATGATGACTAGGTGATGATGTGGCAACCAAAAGCTACACTGTGCACAATCTATGAAGGGTTTCATAGTTCTTTCTATTTCACACAAAAATAATATGGGGATGCATTTTGCTTATAAACATGATCTGAGAACTATTTCACAATACATGGGTGATAAATGGGGCAGATTAAAAATCAAGGGCTCAAAATTCATGTGGATAGATCAACGCTTGTTGAGTCTCTATCTTCCGGAGGCCATAACTTTTAATATCAATGTCAAAATTGAGAAAACGAGAGCTCACTGGAAAAATAGAGACAATTTTTTTTTTTGAATTGGTTTCGTGGACATAATCATAACTATCATTCCCTAAAAGATAAATTACAATTGGGACTATTTTCTATCTTGGTGACAAATTATTTTTGGAAAATTGTTTATTGAAAGAAATTCCTGAGCTTCTAAAGTGGGTCCCAGTTGATGGCATGGATATCTAAGTTTACATTCATAAAGGGGAAAAAAAACCCTATTTGAAAATCGATTCCAAGAAGATGAAGAAAATATTATAAAAGAAGATATGAAAGGCATTCAAAAGGTTGTTGGTAGTCGAGGGTTTTTTTAGCAATGGGGAGTTTGCAAGAAGCAAGTTTTGCTTTTCCAAGATTTTGTGAATTAGCCTGCTTAACCTTCTTCCTCATATTTCTTTATCCTTGATTCTTTCCATGAATTTCTCCATGTACGTTTGTAAACAAGAGATATGAATCTGATCAACTCTTTCTCTCGATTCTTCCTATCATTTTTCATGATATTTCAGATCCAAAGGAGTAAAATGCCTCCTTATAAAAAGGAAAATGTAGTTTAATTTAGTTTATATAATTATCATTGAGATCTTGTTGAGGTTGTTTCATCCCTCTTGTTTCAAACATTGTTAAACTTGTTACATTTCAAATATTATTATTAATTCCTCCCTCAAAGAACTATTCAAGTGTAGTGTTATTTTTATGAATCTATGTGGTGATGTATCAATGGATTCTTGAGGAGATGATTCTTTACAAACTCATTTGATATTTATGCATAAGTCCTGTAAGGTTATTTTACGACCTATCCATTTTACTTTTCTTTCATCTTGCAAAGTCATAGTTGATTCTAGATTCACATTATTTTAAAAGGAAGACATAATATCTATTGAAAGAAGATTCCAAACCCTGTAGATACAAATATTCGTAGACATATTTTTTTCTTTTTCTTGAACAATATGATGTGCTTGACAAGTACATATGTATATAAGAGTTTGTACATCTGTATATAAGAGCTTGTACATCTGTATATAAGAGCTTGTAGATTTGTATAAAGGAGTTTTATTGGAATATTTGTTAAGGTTTTTTATTGCATGCATCTAAGTTCATAAGAAGAATCTTCCATATATCAAGAAAGAGGAGTACCGCCTCTATAAAAAGAAAAGGGGATTTATCCTCATTATGTTATCTTAAAGACCTTAAAATCATCTTTCAAATAAACAATGAAGTGCACTAGTATTTTTCGACAATTTTACTAGGGATGTTATCCACAAAAGTGGTGAATCATATCTTACGTTTCCCTATCGTATTTTCATTGGAAACACACACACATACATACATATAGCTCAATGGTCTAGATCAAGTGGTTTAGTGATTTGAACTTCATTCAATAAGTGTCAGGGTTGATTACCTGGGTTGGTTTCCTTTGTAGTGTGACTCAATCAATGTCCTTATCAGATTAGGCACCATAGTCAATGTAGATAGGTTTTCACTAGGTACCATCCGTGAATATAGGGAAGTTCCCAAGAGTTTCCTTGCAAGGTCTTTTTTTCCCAAGAGTTTCCTTGCAAGGTCTTTTTTTCCCAAGAAAATCCTTGTGGGGAAATTCATGAGCACTTCCTTGCATTTGAGAATCATATTTTGTGCAAATCCATCAGTGTTGATTGTAACACCCCATTTTTAATCCCCTAATTAATTTGTAATTAACTAGATTAACAATGGTTATCTCAACATATAGATAATATTAACATGCTATGTCTTGTGAACTTTGTAATGTATATTGTTTAACAAAAACAAAATCCAAACCAGYTGATTGAAGGGTGGAGCAAAAGAACTAGCCATGATAMCACTAGAGGGATTAGTGAGGAGGCCTAGAGAGGGTTAATTATGTTAAATGGTCCCAAGCCACCTTATTGAACTATTTTGGGAGTAATCAATCTTTTCTTTTTTTATGAATCCAAAGCAAAAATCAGTTAATGCATAAAGTTYTGGTAGTTGAGAAACCAAATGCCCACCTTAATGGAGGTACAGAGGATGGCTAGGATAGTTGAATATTGTTARCCTTAGGTACAACATAGTGTTGGCAGCCAATTCACATTTTTCCACTGTCTCTTAAGCTGCCTACACTAATGTTTTGMAAACTTTAATTTTTCGTCGCAATTCTCAAATAAACGACACTTTTATTCTTTGCGCCTTTTGCACACTTATCTTCGTTTTGTTTTCACGACTGTAAGCATGAAAACATTGGTMTTTCGAAGTCGCATTAGAATCAGTATTGAATTGTCGTTATCATTCTTRTCGATATGTCCATTGCAYTTATACTTCACTTATCACTATGCAGTTTGCAAAAACCCTTTTTGATTTGTACTCATTAGACATTCTTGGATTGATTGTGTGACTTTKTCTCATTGAGTTTGTGATGCAATGGTATTCTTGTGATGGTGATTGAATCCTTGATACATTGGTGGTTTGATGTTCTTTGTTTTTGATCAAATGCCTTGGTGAAATGGTTTCATAAGAACGCATTAACATTGTGATTAAACCCATGGTGCAATGGTCGATGTAGTGGTTTCTTTGAATCATACAAATACTTTTGTTGATTTAATATATGGACCAATTGTTGAACACTATGGTTTTCAAGTGGATATTTGATATTTCATTTGGTTAAAATATTTTGGTTATGAATGTTGTGAGTATGTGAATAGTCCATTTGATAATTGGTTTACAATGTTTTGATTGTGACTTGAGTTAAACTCTTTACCAAGGCACTGTCAATTGTATAGCTGATATGATAGTTATGCATGGATTTACTGCCTTCCACCACCCTCGCACACTTTGGCATTAATGCCTACCTCCTTACCGAGTTACCTCTGTTGATTTTTGGGAAAATCTCTGAGCATACCCCGTTCAAACCCTTGTCTCTTAGCCCAGCTCACTGTGTGTTCTCTCCTAGCTCCTGTAGGGTGAATTGAACCCCCATGGTGTGCAGAGTTAGTTTTGGTTTCATTTTTCCAGAGAAGACTGCCCCCGTAATTGCCCCCAGAGTCACGTTTTTGCATGAGCGATTCTGGGCAAACGGATTTGAATTAGATCAAACCGTTGAAAACCCAGAACTGTTTTTATCTCCTTTACCCTAATCATGGACGGTTTCCTCAAAAATCGAGTGGTTATAGAGATCTAGCTCGTGTTTTCCAGGTCAATTTTTAGATCTTCTCAATGGCTGAAGGGAACGTATTGGGTCTGTGTGCATTTGCCAGAATGCTTATCACTTCTCCAGATCTATGCTTCAGAACTCCCTCTCACCTGTCTAACCTCTCACACTCCTGAACCCTTGATCAATCCTCCCAGGTATGAATTTCGATATCAGTTTCGTTTTGTCAATTGCTAGGAGTGATAAAATGATTTGAGTTTGGTTTTTAAATAGCTCTGTCCATCATTCGAAATGACTCTGTCATAGTTTTGTGGATCCTGTACATTGTTTTCATTTTGCTAAAAATAAATGAAGTGATGATTTTTGTAAATGATTTGGTTGTGCCCAGTTTAGCAATTGATTGGTTTTCATTGGGTTTGATTCGTTCGTCTGTTGGTCTGAGTTAACGAAATCAGTAGTGTTTGTTTTTTATTGGATCTTGTTTATATCGGATCTAAACAAGAGATTTATGTGCTAAAATCAGAACACAGTTGTGTATTGGATTGTTACGATTTTGTTGTTTTTAGATCCTCTCGGCTCTGACTTAGTTCAATTTATTTCTTATGGTTGGATTTTCAAACGATTCCTTATGCTTGAATTGGTATAATTCTGTACATATGCAATGCATCCATATTAGTGATTGGTCTGATAAATACAATGAAATCTATTAAACCAAAAAAATAGCTCTGTTAGTTTTGGATTTTAAAACGATTTTGCTGATAGCTGAAGCAACAGAAGCGGTTGGTGTTGATTTCAATTGGTTATGAATCGATTTCATGACTGTCAGCTATCCAATATGATTCCTTTGAGCTGATTTTGTGACAACAAATGAAACAGAGTGTATGCTTCTCTGAAATCGTCTGTTTGATTTTAGTTTGTTTTGATCTTGAATTAGTATAGAAATTTCAATTTGAATGATTCGTTTGTCTTTCAAATAGCTATTAGATGCTTATTAATATTTTGAATTTTAATTCTTTAAAGATTGGAATTGATTTTAATGCTGATTCTGTGTCTGATTTAGACCAGCTACAAAATCGCAAGATTCTGTAGCTAGTCTTTATAATTAGATTTTTATCATTTTTATCCACAAAATATCTTCTTAACTTGTCTTGTTTTGACCCTTTTCAGGTAAATTCGAATTGCATGGGACATGATGGACAGTCTAGGGGAATATTTGTGTATTTTAGTTTTATTGTAGTTTCCTAGTTTAGTTAAACTTGGGATATCTTCCCAGATTTATGTAAACAGTTTGATAACTTCCACAGGGAGGTTTTACCCTATGGAAAACTTATAAATACTTATTATTTTTGTAATAAGGATCATCCTCACTTGTGGGAGAACCAGGCTATCGATTTCTAATACAAACTGAGACAAAAGTTGATGTTCTGCTACAGCTTTAGCTTTCATAATATCAATCTTTTGTTTCAAGTTTATGCATGTCATTAGCAATTGATTATAGACTACTTTAGCTATCATAGTCTTTTGCAGAATGATGCGATTTAATTAATATGATCCATGTCTGATTTCTTTCAATATTTAAAATTACAACAATTACTCTATTCAGTTAATGAATGACAGATTTCTCTTCTTCATCAATTGAATTAATTTGTATAAGTCTTTGCATACGGGTTTATCTAATTGTGGAGATTTATAAATCATATGATTGTTGTGATTTTTATGTCTTGTTTGTCCTGTAATCAATACTTGAAGAGCACTGCAACTATCGTTTACGAGCAGCTCCTTGATAATCCGGTGCAGGTTTCCTCCCTCCGATCAGCTAGCACAATCATCATACACATGGCAAATCTGGAGCATTTCTCCATGTCAGTTTGTGATTTATTTTCATTAATTTCTTTAGTATTCTATTAGTATTTTAGTTAGATATATTTGTAGTTTAGATTAGTGATTTAGTTTAGTTAGTTTTCGTTTTATTTCTGTTCATAAAATTATAAAATCAACAAAAAACATCTTTCTCTGTCTTGGGACAGAATACAAATGAGTTTTTCAAGTTTTATTCAAATCTGTAAATTGTAGATATTGTACATTTTGTGAATAAGATTTATTTTTGTTAGTAGTTAGATAGTTAATTAGTTTGAGTTAGTATAGTATTAGATAATAGATTATATATAGAATAGTTAGATTAGTTTAGTT
>ML780620.1:399232-418707 GCA_009831015.1 Picea engelmannii | reverse complement strand
ATGATGACACATGTCTTGGTTGGAAAAGGTTCTAGCTCAAGGTTCTGTAACATGCATGGAGAATGTTGTGATGTCAGCTACCACGGGGTAGTGCCATGTCAATGTACCTTGTTAGTCCATGTGGCATGCTATGTTAGAAAATGTGTCATGACATGTCATAATCTCCATATAAATCTTCCAGGTAATCCACCATGTTTCATGACATGTCTTCGTGCTATGTCGACCTAATGTTTGGTCCAGTTATGAGGTGTCATGCCACATCAGGTCCACGTGTCATTGGTTCCAATTGAACACCCGACTCTAGTGTTTTAGAATGTATGTTCTATGGATTTCACCGGGCCACGGTGCCTAGTGGGGAAAGGTTCCTAGTTGTGTTAAGGTTCCGGGGATCGATCAATCAGTTAAGCATCAACTGGAAATGTATTTATCGTTTTCAGTCGTTGGGGATCCTTTAGATCCCAATGCCCAGTTGGGTATGGTTCCACCTCCAAGTTTCGCCCGTTGGTCTACATAATGTGCTTGTCAGTTGTTATCCCGAGATACACTACATCCATGTTGGAAAGTAGAGGTGGCGACGGTCCATGTGGGTGCCACATGGACATGAGGCGGTTTTTGGTGGAAAAAGGTTTGAAAACTTTAGGAGGCTATAAATTTTGATCCTGAGATCAGATTTGAGTATAGTTGTAGTCATTGAAAATATCTCAACGAACAAAACTGAATTATGAGATTAGATTTGGATTTGTAAGTATGAATAAGGAAGGTAATTTAGAGGAAATAAAAGAGAAATTTTGTGCGCCCCGCCAGCCTAGTGTGGGTTAGGGGGTCATGTGTGTTAAAAAGTGGTATTAGAGCAAGATTTCAAACTCTATGCCTACATGGGCCATATAAAATCCATAAGGTTTGTTTGTCCAAGGATAAGATGAGCCAGTTGAAAAGTGTTTCTACATTAAAAGTTGGTTATTGGCTACACAAGCTTCTTGAGAAAGACTATAGATCAAATATTGTTTCTAAAATTCCTTACAATAGAAAACTGGGGCTCTTGCCTTAATGACTCTAAGAAAAAGTTTAGTCATGTTGAGGCATACTAAGAGAAAAATAATTATGCCATCACTTTGCTGAAATGAGAAAGACTCTTGCAGGAATTTGAATATGTTAACATGCATTGATAGCTAGATCTCAATGTAAATGGAAGAAAGAGTCGAATTTTGTTATAGGGATTCATGGGTTTAGAGATTGGATGAAATGGTTATTTAATAAGATGCAATGTGGCCTATAAATTTGGGTTGATATAGCCACTGGAAGTTATGATAGTTGTTTATATAAAACACTAAATCCATGTATGAATAACTCCTCATATTTGAAGAACTGATGGAAAAATTGTTAAGGTCAGTTTATTTGACCTATAATGAAAAGACCTGTTGTTGGATTATCCATTTAAGCATAAAAAAAATGGAGTAGACAGTAATGTGTATACTTGGAATTGAGAGGTTCAAAGGATGAATAACATGTTCATTAAGATCACCTTTAAGTTTTCAAGACAAGAAAAAGGAGTCCCTTGGACTGTTGCTAGTTTTGATAAAGGAGGTAGGATGCTAAGAGTATAAAAGAACTTAGGTGTTGATGGGAGAATTAAAGTGCACCCTTTGGAAACATGATATGGATAAGAACCTAGAGAATTGGTAGTATTTACCCTTTTCATGTGTATCTAATGATACATTGAATTATTAATGGGACATAGAAACTAGCTAATGGAGGAGAGGTCAAGTGACATATTCATATGAGCAAGTTTATAAACTCGTAGCTTTATTCGGTAAAGTTGTTATTCCCAAGGAGGAATATATGTATAATGACCTAAATGCATACATATGCATGTGTATGAAAGTGGTATATAGTTGAAATACATATGCACTATAGGCATGAGTAAAATGCTTGGTGCATATGATCATGTTGTAATGCATATGGTAATGATTGAGTATACAATTAATATGTATATAGACTTAAAATAGTTTGTTGAATGTTGAGAAATGCAGTGTTACGAGGGATCATTCTGGTCATTAATAACTTGATATCAGTAGAAAAGGTTAATAGAATGAATGAAAATGCTAATGATGCTAATGTATTAGCCTCATGAAGATAAGGAAGGAATCAATAAGGTGTTGATCCATAACCTGATAAAGAGAGTGCTTGGACATTATCCAGAAGACCAATGGATCAAATAACATCCAAAGAGGGATAATATCCATACATATATGGCTTGGTAATTTCAATTAATGATGATAGGAAATTTGGGTAAGGAATTCCCTTGGTAAAGGTTTGTTGATTAAGAAATACTTGAGGCAGGGAGAGAGATAGGAATTGGTATCGTGTTGCATTGAGTAATGTTGTAATTACCTATTTGAATTATTGATTTATGGAATGCCTTTGTAGAATATGGGAAAGAGTGACCTCTTGTTGGTTGTTGTAAAAAAGGATAACATATTCATGAGTACGCCTATGAGACTTGTCATATGAATGACTGCAAGATCTCATTAGGAAGGGTTGATATTAAATTAAAAATGCCAATGTGTATGAATGGCATGAAAAGGGTGCAAGCAGTGAAGTTGCCTGTTGATATATGTATATATCTATATATATGATTGAATGCATGGATTGAATGCACTATATGATTTCCTGGTATAAATGCAGGAATGAATAAGTGGATTGTGAGGCAAGAATTAATACTTGCTAGGCTTTGAGTAATGCTATGGATACATAGCTGACTCTATGTTGAAGAGTATAAATGTTTCTCTTAAATACTAGCTTGAGGGGGTTGTACTCCGTTCCTTAGAAAGAGCTAGTGTAAAATGAAAAGAAAAAAACAAATGAGCAAGAATGCTCAATTGTTATGAAAGAAGGCAACATGATTGTGATTATGCCTTTAGAAATTTCATGAGAATGAAAGGAAACATGATTGTGATTATGCCTTTAGAAATTTCATGAGAATGAAAGGAAACATGATTGTGATTATGCCTTTAGAAATTTCATGGGAATGATTGTGAGAAATCCTGAGCTAAATGATTTCAAATAGATGTGCATGTGTAGATTATAAAAGTGTGCTAGTTATAGACACACACATTATGTTGATGCATATGGTTGAAGTGCATGAAAGTACATTGGGAATGCAAGTTGATAGAATAGATGCACATGTATGAATGTGTGGTTAGAATGTATACCTATACTCTTTATAGATAATTGGGTAAATCACTGAAATGATAGAGCTAATGCTAACCCATGGGTTGAGTTCATTTCAGGTGATGACCAATATGTAATACAAATGGTTGCAGGCTAAGGTAGATTCCATTTAATTAGGCTATGTAAAGACTCCGTCAGAAAAACATAGCCATAAAATTAATGACTTTTGTAAATTGGGCAGTAGGTTTCAAAGCCTGTGTGTATAAGAATCCTGGATTACATTTTGAGGACTTACATAGGCTAAACAAATTGTTAATTAATTTGATTTCCATGCAGTGAGTGTGCAAGATGCACCTTATTGAATTCATGAGCTAATTTTTGATGTTGTAGTATGCTCTTACATCTAGGAAGGATTGGTTCTCTAAGTGAGAACATGTCAAGATGAACTTGACTACAAATTGCGCAAGGGAAATGGGTAGGCAGATCCCAAAAGGGTCAGATTGTAGAAGAAAATAAGGAGAAAAGGAAAATAGTTTTCTCACTCTCAAACTATGGCTATTTAAGCAGAGTTATGTGTTTCTAAAGAAACAAGTGCAACTGGCGAAGGAAAAACAAATCAATGAGGATGTTTGAATGAATTATCATGGTTAAATCCATGTTATGCAATGGCATAGAGGTCTTGGAAATAATTCAGGTAAGCTGAAAATTCCAGACTTTGTAAAGGGATTAGAGGGGAAAATCCCTTGATTTATTTCTTGTTGTTTGTTTATAATGCTTGAATGAGAAAAATGGATATATGTAAATATCCCAAGCATAAGAGTGATAATCACTGTGTGAAAGAAAAATAGATGAATTGCTTTTCTTTTGTAATGCACTTATAAACATTGAGGACAATGTGATGGAGTGCATATAGATATGCTAGCACATATATGAAAATGTTTTCTGATTTAAAATATATGGTACATGTAATGTGACTTGACGTGACAACTGATATAATTGTGGCTGTGATTGTTGTGTGTAGAAAAGGTTGGAGTTGTTGAGGGGACAATTGCCAATGGTAGATCACCTCACGTAGAGGGAAAGATAAGAAGGTTGTTGATGAAAGGTTAATGAAGGGAAATTATGAGTTCTTGGGAAGCAGCTAATTGATAAGGTAGTATCGGGAAGGTTATTGGTAGCTAAACAAGTATAAAATTATCATGCCTTTGTAGCATGCAACTTAGAAGGAATTGGGTAAGAATTTCCTTCTAGAATGATTTATATTTTGATGATATGTATATGATTAGGAATTGACTGCATGTATGTCATTGATACCCAAATAGGATATGGTTCAAGAATGAAAACCTGAATGATAGGAGAAGGTACCTCTATGGGGCAAAGGTGGATTGGAATCTTTTCCATTAATTCATGAAAATAATATGTCATGTTTGCATTGATTTACATGGATGATGAATGAAAAATTATGCACATAAGTGACACATATGTTAAAATGCATTGAGTTAATGCATGTTTGTATAAATGGGAATGTATAGAACTTCCCTTATGGAAGGAAAACATTCTTGTAATTCTAAGAAACTTGTGAACATAGTGATGAAAGTAGTTGAAGTATCCATAAGTGCTAATGCCTTGGCTACTCGTAATTAATGAATGTGTAATTGCATGTATGTGAAATTTTAATTTCATGTATGTTGATTTGAGGTTATGATCGGCTCAAGGCAGGAAGAATTCCTGCTATAAACAATTAATGTTGATAAAGTTAACCATGGGGTGAGAGGTTGACTAAGTTCCAACTCACCATGGCGAAGTCGTTGACATAGAAATGTGGTAATTTGAAACCAAATAAAGGATGTATTGTGTGTAAATGTGGCCATGAACATTGGAACATTGATTTAATTGCATGGTGTTATCATTCCATAACATATGACTAGTTAATAGAAGTCAAGTGACTTGTATGCACAATTTTAAGATTAAATTGTGAGCCATTGTGAATGTGATGTGCACATGATACTAACAATCTATTTGGATGATTCAAGGTGGAAAATTGTAGGGAGAAATGGTTTTGGATATGGCATCAGTGTAAGTCCATAAGGACGACCAATGCCCATTGATTGGGAAAAAGGAATCCAAACTATTATGAGAAGGAATATCATGTTTGTGGAAAAATCAAAGTTCCTATATGGAACAAATTTGGAAAATTGATAAGTGGAAATTGGAAAATTTGTGGGGAGAAGCTTGGAAAATAAATCATGATTGAAATTTATGCAATGATATCTCATAATTGTCGTATGTATGTGATACACATGAGATGAAATATCTTTCCTAAGAGGACATATGATGGTTGTTGAACTAGGAAGCATGGAAAGAGGCCACTGTTATGACATGAGATCCCTATTAAATACCATAATCACCTTTGATATTTTTGTGTTGTGTAAGAGTGAGCCAGAGGGATGCCTCAACTGTAAGACTTTGTGAATCTATGAGATCTTCCTGTGTGAGGAAGCTTTGCTAGGCAAGATGAATCACCCGAGGGACTGTGTAGTAGAGAAGGGGATGCCTGAGCCTGGAAGGTGAGAGACCAAAAGGAAGAAGATACATGGATAAAACTTTTTATCTGTTGATTGGGATCATGAGTACAATGGGTATGTCTAAGGAAAACAATGAGTCGAGTAAATGCAGTATCCATATGGATGCAGATCCATGAATTGCATAGATAAGTGTTGTGTTGAAAAATACATTTTACCCATATTATAAACAACGAGAAAAATTTTGGACATTGAAGTGGTATAATAATGCATGGTGTTAAGAAAAGTGTTGTAGGAATGTTGTTGAAATCCTAGAGGTCTGTAAATGAACCAGACTATGAAGAAGAAATACCTACCGAAGCAACTAAAGGGTGAAGACATGGAAAGAATTTCTAAGATGTGGAATAATTCTAAGGATGGTGTTCCTATTAAGGGGGAGGGGAATGTAAAACCCAATTTTTAATCCCCTAATTAATTTGTAATTAACTAAACAATGGTTTATCTCAACATAGAGATAATATTTCCATGTTATGGCTTGTGAACTTTGTAATGTATATTGTTTAATAAAAACAAAATCCAAACCAATTGATTGAAGGGTGGAGCACAAGTACTAGCACAAGTACTAGCCATGATACCACTATATGGATTAGTGAGGAGGCCTAGAGGGGGTTCATTATGCTAAATGATCCCAAACCACCATATTGAACTATTTTGGGAATAACTAGTCTTTTATTTTGTTTATGAATCCAAAGCAAAAATCACTTAATGCAAAAAGACATGGTAGTTGATCAACCAACTTCCCACCTTAATGGAGGTATGGAGGATGGATAGGACAAAAGCAAGGGAAACGATCAAAAACATTTAAGAGGGGAGAAGGAAAGAACACATGAGGTATGGTTGGAGGAGGTAGGAGTAAATATTTACATAGAGTAGTGGAGAACCCACATGTGGAGCATAAATATAGGAGTTCTAGATCAAGACTATGTGCATGGATGGTTTGAGAAACTAAAAACTTGACCTGAGATGAGGAGGTCATGATCTTGATGCTTGTTGTTAAAGGAAGTGGCACTAAGAAATGGGAGGAAGCTGAGAAACTATAGAAGAGGTGATTGAATTCCTTAGTGCACTGAAGCCAATTGGGAAGGCATCTGAATATTTTTTGGAGGCCCTAATTTGGTAGGAATAGGGATTTTCTTCTAGGAATTGATGTGAAGGAGACAGGCCTTCACACTGACAAAATCATGTGAGGTTGAATGTTTTCCCATGGTGGTATCATGGCTCAACACAACGGTGGCCAAAATACAAAGATTTGTTGCATCTAAGCCTATGGTTAGGTGGAAAATCTCCCTCCCTTAGTTAGTTGGATTGGAAACTAATTTACAAATAGATAAGTCTCTTTTGTACTCTCTGTTATACTACAAATTGTATAAACATGCTATGCTTTTGTAAGTTAGGAAACTACATGGTCTATGAGTAAATTTGAGAGAGATCACATGAGAACCTAATCAATGGACTCTACATACATGGTACTTACTCATTGGTTATTATGATCAGGGGTATGTAATGAATGGAGAAATATCCATGTTTGGTAATTCACAACACAACCCTATGCTCTAATTTCTTGTTTATAAAACCTATGAGAACATGTTATAGAGAGAACTGAGTTAGAAATCCTAAGACTCAAAGAAATAAGTAAGGGGTGCTTGGGATTATGCTCCTATATGTTTTTAAGTTTCCCTTACGGGCCCTTTTTTTATGTGAAATCTGAATTTAATGGTAATTTTTTATATTTGTTTAAGCGGGACGAGCCTTATGCCCATGGGGAAGTACCGAATATTCATTGGCATTGGATTTGTTGTACTGCGCTTGGATTTACAATATAAAGATCTCCCTTGTCATGAGTATGAAACTGGAGATTGGGAGAAGAAACCAAAAACCCAAGGCTTGGAATTGTTTATACTTAGAGCGCAACCCAAGAGGAACCAAATCCTGGTTATCCGATTTCATAGAATCAAGGATAACCAAAGATCCAAGCATTCAACATGTTACTTAACCAACCCTCGATGAAACCCTAAACACCCGATGGTAACTGTTCTTCCAGTGGAGTAACATGGTCCAAATTACTTGTTGTTGAGTGTGGAAAGCTGTAAATGGAATTCTAGTCCACCGAAGCTCCAAGGACTCACCATGCCAAGTTTTCTTGATTTTTTGGATTCCTAGTTGGGTAGGGCTCCAGGGTAAGGTTTTGATCACTTCCTTTTCTAATGTATGAACCAAATGAGTTTAGGGAACGTGCAGATGACATCATGATGATGTAATTGTGCCAGGTTTCATTCAGATTTTCCAATCGAAAGTAGACAGGTGTCAGCACCTGAATGGGGTGGGCCTAGAAATGGGCCCATGGTACCTATGCGTTCATGAGTCGAGGATAGATATCAGTCGTCAGATTTAAGGGCCAAGGGACCTCGATTGTTAATTGATGACAAGATACCAAGTTCCAAGGTAATCTTAGGAAGGGGTTTACGCCCCAGATATTTAGAGGAAACCCCTCAATGGATTGAAAATGAAGCCTAGATACCCGGTTTTCGGTTGTGTTAAATTTCTGGGATAGGATTCTGCAAGCCCGAATAACTGAAAAAATGAAAGATTTTCTTTTGAGGAATTTTAAGGAGTCTGGTTTCCCGAATTCCTAGTGGGTCGGGGTTTCTAGGAAGGGTTCTATGGAGAGGGGTCCTTGTGACTTGAGGTGATGAGTAGTGCCACATTAGTCCATGGGTCGTGTCATGGTTGGTCCACGTTTCATGAAGGACATTGTGCCACACGTCTTGGTTGGAAAATGTTGTAATAGGTGTGGAGAATGTTGTGACATTAGCTACTATAGGGCAGTGCCACATGAGTGTATCTTGTTAGTCCATGTGGCATGCTACACCAAACCACATTTCATGCCACACTATCATATCCATATAAATATTCTAGGTCAACTGTTGCACCTCTTTCGTCACCTTAGTGAGAAAAATAGAGGTGCTTGCAAGCTTAGTTAGGTTTGCTAAGCAGGATAGCTGTAAGGAAAAGGGTTAGAAAAAGAAATATAAAACAATAACTAAGAATTAAAACAACAACTAAATTTATAAACATAGGGACATAAGGACAAAAGAAACAATGAGACCCATGTCACCAATGATAAGGCTGATATTAGTTAAAGAAAACACCGAGAAGCAAGGGGAAAATGAGTCCCTTCTTCCTCCAAGGGAGGGCTCTTGGACCCCCACAAATAAGCTCTTCTTACAAATTTGAAAATGAAAATGAAAATGGTGAAAGAATTCTTTGCTAATCCACTCAAGGGGTGAGATGGATTTCCCAATGCAATGATGCAAATATACTCTTGGCAAGGATAGAAGAGTCCTCAAGAGAATAATGACAGCATAACTTTTCTTTGAATTCCTTAAAAAATGAAGTGTATCCATGGCCTTTTTATAGCATTCCTTTGAGTTATTGTCCAACTAGTTTGTAGTGTGTAAAGAGGCTAATTAGGGCATTTCTAGGTCTTTGACCAACCACCCAGTCAAATCCAGTCCAGATTTGAGTGTCAAATCAACTTGGAAGCTGAACCAGAGGTGGGTGGGAGGCCGACCACTCTCATAAATGTGTCGTTTCTCAGGTGCACGTCTTTTTGCAACAACAGTCACGTATCGTGCGCATGTGTGGGATTTCTGAGTTCCTGTTTTGCGCATGTGCACACGCACCCAGTGTCTTCATAGGGCTCTTTAATTTTTGCACTAGTTGTATAGTGTTGATCCTTTGTGAATGCTTTTGTGTTAATTCAGGTCCATGGATGACCTCATAACTGTTTGATGATGCTGAATTCTTGTAACCATTTGCGGATGAAATTTCAGTGATAACATCAACCGCCACATGTCATTCCACGTCGGCCTGGTGTCTAGTCCAATTATAAGGTGTAATGTCGTGTTAGGTCCACATGTCATTGGTGCTAGCTGGACACCCGACTCCAGCATTGGAGAATGCATGTTATATGGATTTCACCAGGATCTACTGCCTAGTGGGGAAAGGTTCCCAGTTGTATTAAGGTTCCATTGACTGGGAAACCGCTTAACTGAAAACTAGGAATGTCCTTATTTGTGTCATCCATTGGGGATCCTCCAAACCTCGATGCCCAGTTGGGTATGGTTCCACATCCAAGTTTTTCTCGTTGGACTATGTAATGTGCTTGGCGAGGGTTTACCTAAGATATGCCATGTTGGAGGATTATGTGTCTCGACATGTCAGTTATCACCAAGAGTCACTCTTAGACTGATAATAGGGTAAGCCCAGTACCCATTTGAAAATGAATAATTAAAACTAGTTTTATGCTTGAGTGGACCAGGAAGACTAAAAGAGAAAGGGAGAGGGAAGCAAACTGCAGATCAATAAGCTACACCATTTGGCATCGAGTCAAGTAAACATAATATGGATTGAAGACACTTGAGTTGCACATCAGACAACATGCTTATATGATGTTGAAAGAAGAATGGAGAAGAAAAACATAAAGCAAAACATCCACCATGCAAGAATCTTCTCTGCAAAATGAATGCAAGGTACTTGAATAAAAATAATGAATTATAGGAAATTACAACAGATCCCCTACTTCTCATGAATCTACAAATCAAAATAAATCAGTGATCCTAAATGACTACAATTTATTTCAAGTAAGAAGACAAAAGAAATAGAAGACATAATTCAACACTCTGATAACACAACTCTCATGAGTCTTCAATAACTAAGAGGAATCCATACAACAATGCTCCTTTGGCTTACAAATAAGCAGGTAACTGCTCCTCATTCTCCGTTGAGCTTCTAGACCCAACCCTTGATACATTACATAACATTTCTTAAATAACAATTACATGCTCAAGCTGTTACTAGTTTCTAGAAACATAAAACTAACTAATATTCTAAAAATAAACCAAATCTAGAATGATTGCAAAATGTCTCGAGTGAAAGATTCTGGAGGAATTTGGAATGATATTCAATCTTCTGATTTTAGGCCTCAAAGTTTCTACTTGTTTTCCATCTTCCAAGTGTCCTAGAGATGCGATTCTATTTTCTAATTTAATTCCTAGAAATCTAGATATGCCTGCCCTCTGTGTCCCTATCCTTTAACTTCCTATTGATTTTGTGCCAACTATGTGAGAAGAAACTACATGCAAGTGATTTCGTAGCACCTTTCCACTCTTTAGAGTTGCTCAAAATACCTGATTGTATCCTTGAGAATCTGAATATAAAGGTTGATATAGTTTTACATAGAAATTTGTTGACACTCCCTCGATTATTTATAAAATAAAAAAACCCCTGCAGTTGTAAATACAAACATGGTTGTAGAAAATAACCCATAACTTTATACATAGACTTACTCTCTCTTGGGACATTCAAACTGCATAAACTCATATGTATTAGCACCTTTTATTTATTTTCATCGCTTTTTGATTCCCAACTTGATACCTGTGAGCGTTTGATGTTTGATTGTGAGCATCCATTGGTGGGATTTTGTAGTTTAAAGAATTAATAATAAAATAAAAAATATTTGTAACAATTTGAGCTTCTCGGATCGATGGATTTGGATAGCCTTAACTCAACTTTTCACCTCTTCACCCTATTTGCAGTATAAGATAATGAGTGAATTAAGAGCTCATTTCTATTCTACACAGAGAATATTTTATTTTGATTTGAAACCCTTGATGAAAAGGAAAAGGTAGGAAACTATACCAGTAGAAGATATTCCCATTGCAATGATGTTTCACACTCGTACACTTGGCTCGGGCTCAGATAGGTCATATGACCTAGCCTCAGTCTCCATTTCCATTTGAAATTTGTTAGCAGACACTAAGTTGGATCTCGATCACTTGATCACACTATTTTAACACCTGGCTTTGGATATTGGCACATGGAAACATTGCACACTTGTGCACTAGACTCCTCTCCTTAGTGGCTTGGCGCTACTTAGACACTTGAAACCTCAAGTTTTTGACCTGTTGTTTAGCAGTCAGTGGTGTTTGGAAGTTAGGATTTCATGTTTGAACAAGAGAAATCGGACACCTGGATACTCCTATCAACACCTGACAAAATTGGTGCTCTGCACTTGTGAGATATATCCCACATGCATGGGATAACAACAAGTTTAGTTGTTTATATGTACCATCATTTCATTATTTTACGTGTAGTGCAATAACAAACCTACCTTATGGGCTCCTCCATGCGACTTACGCTTGCACGTGCTACCTTGTGCGATGGAATTTGATATGCTGTAGCTCTTGGGTGCTTGGCTTGTGGACTTAGAGATTGAGTTTTGGGTCCAATATTTTTTAAAATAAGAATTAAAACCCTAATAAAGAATCTGAAAGCATAATTTGCTTTAAAAGCCAATTTTTTATTTGCACAAAAATATAAAAATGGTTCCAACAACTAGCTTCATGGGGAAATTTTGGAATTTGTCTACTTGCAAGAACAGTTGAAACTGTAGTCACTACGAAATGAGATAGTTTGTTGGCACTGCAAAAGTTCCATAACGATGCGAAAATTCCATGATGTTATTTTGGAAAAATTTTAATGATGCCGACATCAATGATAACATTGGCTCCAACTAGGGATGGTGTCCTCCCTGCGAGGCACCAAAGAACCTATAGACTGGGTGCCTATCCATTGGTATTCTCTCAACTTGAATACTACAACCAAACTCATCCTTCAAACTGAAAACCAAAACTGCACACTGCTTTCCAATTCACAACTGTAACTAATCCCACACTGAAAAATGAGAATACTACTATTGAAACTAATCATACTAAAACCAATACTGAAAACTGCTGCAAATGACTACTACTGTTGAAAGAGATGCTCAAAACTATGATCTTATTCACAAGAACTCCTACCTACTGAACTAAACCATAAGTTGCTCGATCAAGTGAAGTCAAAGACCTAATGCAGCCATCAGAACATTTTTTCCATTGTTTGACCTCCTTGCATGTGTTTCTTCAAAGGAAAAATGAAAGACCTACTTGATGGAAAATCAAATAAAAACTTGCAAACAAATTCAAATTTAACAAAATCTACAAACTCGGGTCTGCTTATTGACTCCAGGTATGCTGCAAAATGATCCTTAAAAGAATGAAAACCGATCTCACTTCGTATCATCCCTCCCACTGCTCTCTTGCTTTCATCAAAATCCACTTGATGGTTATCATGAAAGGGCTGAAAATTATGATGAGACTACTGCAATGAAACACCTTTTGAACAAGAAAGCATCATTGACGACAATACTAAATCTTCATCATCCTTGTTTTCAGATTCACAATTTACCAATGGATGCAAACTTGAATTGATAAAATCCTCCATATAACAAGCTACAAGATCATGAAAAACATGAGAAGATTGCAGATTTATGTCGTTGTCATTTTGTTCCAATAAACCAATGTGATTTTGCATCAGCTCACACTCCTCTGCTTCATTGATTACCTTAAAATTTTCTTTCAACTGCTTAAACGAGGAAAATCATAAAGGCAAAGAGTTACCTTCATTTGTCTCACAACTTCTTCATGTTCAATATTATAATTATGATATATGGGTTGAATGCTTTCATTGGACTGCTGAAAAGAATAATTTTCTAATGTAGCTGGTTGTTCTTGAAAATAAGCTTCACTATAATCATCATATTCATCATATATAGGTAAACCATCAAACTCTACATTTTGTGACAAATTTTGTTCATGAAAACAAATATCTTTTTGACCTCCTACTTCTTGAAAAAATGAGTATAAGTGATCTTGAGAAAACTTTAGATATTTGACATCTTGTGAATCATTAAAAGCAAACAAAAATTCTTGATCTTGAACATCAATAGTAAGAAAATTTGGGACAACAGACTTCTTTTCAGGAAGTGGATCATGGTCTTCTGCAAAAACATCATTATTGAAAGATTCAAGAAAATGCATTGAACAATAAATCTTTTTCTCATACACTTCACCATCTTCCTCTGCATTTTCAACTTCATCCCCAATCTGCTCAAATAACTTTCCATGAGATTGTATATTGTCTTCTATTTCATGAGCATCATTGAACATCTGTTGCAAGGTCAAGGACTTCCTCTCCATGAGAAGAAAAAATAAATCTGGATGGAAGGTTGTTGCATAACACAACCTGGCAGCAACTTCTGAGGGTTGGATTTCTTTAGGCATATTATGATAAAAACTGAAAAATATCCTATTGAACATAGAGACAGTTTCATAACTCCATCTTTTCATGACATGAAATTTAGAAAGGTATTGATCCCACAAATTCCTCTCACCCCAAAAATTCAGAAAGAGATCACCAAGTTCCTCCCATGAACTGATTGATTTAGGCTCCAAATTCCTAAACCACTCCTTATCATCCCATTGTAATGAATGATAAAATTATATCATGTAAACATCATCATGCTCAAATCCAAACATATCTGTGAAATGCTCAAAGGCATGGATGTTCTTTTCAGTTGTAATCTTGTCAAGTTCTCCATCAAACTTGGGAAGGTATTTGTAGTGATTCGAAGGAAAGTCATGAAGGACATGGGGTAATTTAAGAGATGTATATCTCTCTTGGACCTTGGAGGGTGGCGGCTTAAGTACATGAGATATAATGTCAGCTTTAATCTCATGATGCTCACCAACTTGTCTATGGTCATCACATAACTTAGATGGAATACTTTGATCAAGATCTATGATACAAGAATGAGATGTATTTACAAATTTTAAATATGGATATACAAGTGGAGTTCTATGGTCATTTAAGTGAAATAAGCAATGAAGAAATATTTTGATATGTTCAGGAAATGATAAGAAGTAATTGATGAAAAAGAATAAGATCTCTTGGAAAAAAATTGTACTTTGATACCTAGATCTTCTCTTTCGTCCTTTCATGCTTTCTGTAGAAATTTTAATACAAAGTATGTATTTCCTGGATTCTCCTGATCTAACAATTATATGCAACTGTTAAATACAAAATCGCTTCTACAAATATTCTTGCGGAATTTAAAACATGATCGCCAATTGCAATATCAAGAAGAAAGATCAATCACACATAACACAAATGTTTTTACCGGGAAAGCATAAAGCTAAAAACTCCACTATCATATATTTTGTATATATCATGGATCATGAAACAATATCATACAAAAATCTAATCCAAGAGCTCTTAGTACAATATACAATCGTCTCACACTGTCATACAAAAATTGACAAATTCATGTGCCAATTTACTGCTTCCAGATAGCCTGCCTCCTCTGCGCAATCCCTGCTAATGGAAATCCTTGCAATGAACGAATTCCTCTTGCCTAGGTTGTGCAATCCTCATGGGCACATCCAATGTGTGTGTGGTTGAATGAGTGCACCCACTAAAGTCACAACTGATAGTCAAAATGTCCCTTTCACCTGTTATCTCAACCGGGTCTCCACCGTATCTGACATGCATGTAGTTAACAATGGTAAATCTTCAGTTGCATGTGAGACCATTGATTGTGAGTTAATTAATAATTAATTCACTGATCTCTCACTAGTGTAAGTTCAGTTACAACTAGTACAACTGAGCTTAACTCACTTAACTGAGTTAAACTAATTTACAACTCACATAACTACACATCCAACTCTGTTACAACTTCAAATCACTCAGTTACAACTAATTCGACTTGCATGTCCCACCAGTCAACCTTTGAAATCGAATTTCCTATAGCTAACTGATTTTCCACTTCAGTTAACTATTTCCAAGTGCTCATTGAGAATAGACTAATATTTATTGTCCAACTATTATTAAGGGACAATAATAGTCAACATAAATCTATAAATAGAATTTGCTCACCATCTATAAATAGACATCATCTATAAATAGAATTTTCTCATCATCTAAAAATAGACTTCCACCTAAAAATAGCCTGAGGCTCCATCCTAGTATACGTGCATAATTTTCACTAGGATCTTCTTGTTGAATCTCAACACTCCCTCTCAACAAGAAAGGGATTATCCTTCACCCCGATCCTGTCTCTATGGTATTCAAATTTTCTCCTGGTGAGCGCCTTCGTCAGAATGTCCACATCCTAATATTCCATAGGAATGTACTGAAGCAACATGATCTTCCACTGCACACAATCTCTAATATGAAGATACCATATATCTATATGCTTAGATCTATCATGAAACATAGGATTAATCGAGAGTTTAATGCAACTCTGATTATAACAATGAATCACTGTTGGATCTAAATGAGAACCAAACAAACCAACCAAGATATTTCTCATCCAGATAGCCTCACATGCAGCTTGAATCGCTGCCATGTATTCCACTTCCACTGAACTGAGTGCCACAGATCTATGTTTCATGTTGTACCAAGAAACAACTATATATCTGATACTAAAGATCCCCCCTGATGTGCTCTTTATGTCTGTTGGGATTCCTTCCCAATCTGCATCTGTGAATCCATACAACTTCACCTCATCCGTTTGTCTGTACCATAATCCATACTCATATGTGCCCCTCAGGTATCTTAGGACATGCTTACCTACCTTCCAAAAGAACTTGGTAGGCTTAACCATCGCTTGACTCAGCTGGTTAACCACATAGAAAATGTTCGGTCTCGTGTTCACTAGATACATTAGCGAACCCACTAACTGTCGATAGACAATAGCATCCACTACCTCTCCAGAAGTAGTATCCTCTTTCTTCCAGTTTCCTGGAAGAGGAGTATCCATGGGTTTGCATCCCTCCATGTGAAACTTACCCAATATCTCCCTTGCATACTTTCCTTGAGACACAAAATGTTCACCATCTTGCTGCCATATTTCCAATCCAAGGAAGTAATGAAGGGGGCCCATATCCTTCATCTTGGACTCCTTTGAAAGGTCCTCCTTGCATGAGTGTATCAGCTGCTCATCACCAGTCAATATGAAATAATCAACATAAAGAACACTGATTAAAATCTTACCCTTGTAGATCCATCTCGAACCTACCACTGATTTGTCAACAGGTCTTGGGACAATTTCCCATGCATTATTTTTGACAATGGAGTCATACTCATCCACCATTGCATCAACCCAAGTGGGATCTTGCACTGCTTCCTGAAAGGAATATGGTTCAGTCACAATACATTTTCTCATGAGAGCCATGTATCCAATAAATCAATCAGGAGACTGTCTTTGTCTGTGCTGTGTTGGCAGCCCAACATATTTTTAACTTTTTATATCAAATAAATGATCTATGTAGCTGCCTAACTGGAGTCGTTCATTTATTTGTTCTTCATAAGTGATTTACGAAATGACATTTGTAAGTTTTTGGTTTTTCCTAGCGTTTTTGTTTTCATACTTCATTCATGACTGAAAGCATGAAAACAAAGCATTAAAACTTACGACTGTGTTACCACTCTATTTGAAAGGTTTATGAAAGACAAAATTGCTCTACAATTTTTATTAATGAAGCCTTGTTCCTTGCTATGAAGATTATTCTCTTTGTTTTGATTCCTCGAATGTCAAGAATGCTTATTGATTATTGTTGGTATCAACAAAGGACCTTTTAATTTGAGCATTGATATGTTTTTATATGGTTCTTGGTCATATGTTCCCTCATCACTAGGTTTTGGTTTACAAGTTTCACTCTCCCAAATTTTATGACCGAACCCACTATGTTGCGCACTCATTTTTATTTTAATGCTTTGGTCGTGGCTTGTACTTTATGAGAGGTGGAAATACGATTACAGTCAGCCCATCATTTCGAAGATTGGTCTTGGGCTTTGCAACACCCCTCGCATTCATTTCAAACAATGCCTATCTTTTCGTTATGATTTTTCTGCTCATACGCCACAGATTGTTGATGATTTTTGATCCTGGAGTATACCTCTTGTCTGCTTTTACACACCCTCGATACACACTATTTGGGTGATTGCCTGTAGATGTTGAAATGGCTCCGGTTTTTAGAGTCGAACCTAACGGCACTCAGACCTTGCTCCTATGCGATGATGCCAGAGAGGATCTCAAGGGTAATGGTGGCTCGTTTTCCTTGAAAAATTCCAGGGTTTCAACCTACAGAATGCTCAGGAATTCACTCTCTCATTCGATGGATGTAGAGCTAAGGTAGGGGACATTCAACTCAAAGTCACATAGGACTTTTTAAGCCAAGCAACAGGACTCCCTACGAGCGGGTAGAAGTGGTTCAAGAATGCTAAGGTAGAAGAGGTTCCATGGAGTCTTTTATTTACATCTCGGAAGATCAATGGTTGTGACAAAGGTATGCTAGTCTCCTTATTGAAAGCCTGATGGCATGGTCTGCTTGCAGTGTTGAAACAATTTGTCACTTGTGAAGGCCATTTTGGTCTTGTGTTTCTTTATCATCTGCGTTTGCTCATGAATTTCATAGGGTTTCCTTTAAACATGCCTTATTATCTGTGGAGGAGCCTTTACAAAATGGCTAAGAGGTATAAAAAGAAACGTTTGGATTCGAGCCTTTTCCACCACGGTTTAATAAGAATTATGTTTGTACATCAATTGAAGTTGCAGAACGATGATTGAGATTCATTTTTAACCAGAAATGGTTTCTCTAACCCCAACGCTGAAGAGATTGACAAGCTTGTAAATGAGGAAAACATAGTCTATCCTACAACACTCCCCTCATCTACCCAGGCCTATGTTACGACCTCCCACAACAAGCCTTTACCCGACCCAAAAGTTGTTGAGCAGGCCTGTGAGCAAGTTGCACAACCTAATGACTCTGTTAAAAATTCAAACAAACCTATAGGAAAAACATCTAAAGGCGATGTTGATTTGGGTTTTAAAAATAAGAGAGCTTGAAGGTTGATTTTGAGAAAGTTTTGAAAGAAGTCAAACCCTCATGTGAGCTTGATCAAGATGATCGAGATCCATGAGAGTTCGGATTCCGAAATTGATAGATTTCTTGCTGAAGAAGACCCTCTTTCTTTCCAACCAGACCTCGATCAGTCTTACAACTTCGTGGACAATCTACCGCCTTGTCTGAAACATAGTGAAGGGTTTCCTGGTATTAAATTGGTTAACAAATATACAGTCCATGTTGGGAACATTCCGATGCACAACCATGGGAATTCTCAAGTGACTATCGCACAGCCACAATGTGAAGCTTGCCTATTCTGGATTGACAAGTACTGCACCGATATACCTATTTTACAGTCATAGATCAAAGCCCTTAATGACCAAGTTGACCCATTAAATAATGAAATTTGTAGCCTCCAGTCTATCATTCAGAAACAAGGGAAACGCATGAAAACTACAGGGAATGTCATTTTAAAAAATGTTGAGACTGCAACAACAATAATAAATTCTGAGATCATGTGATATGATTTGATTTTACAGTTAAGGTAGGATTTCCTTTTTCTTAAAATAGTGTTATATTTTGTTTATTAAAATAAATTAGATTATTTTATTTATTGAATAGATTAGATTTCATTTTAAAAAAAAATAGACTAGATACAGAATCAACAGATTCTGTAGCCAGTCTTTTCCTAATTTGAAATTTGCAAAATTATGGTTAAATATGTATCTAAATTTCTCTATTTTATCTTTTCTTTTCAGGATATATATGTTAAGAACCCAATACCTGAATATAAAATATCACAATAGATCCAAAGATATCTGAATACAATCACCACACAAGATCTATGAAACCATATAGAAAACCACAACTTTATTATAGAAACCCTTAAGGTAGGGAAACACCATACAATGGATCCTATTATGGAAGGGATCCTCTC
>ML780620.1:342501-377569 GCA_009831015.1 Picea engelmannii | reverse complement strand
GTAGATGATCTTGATGATGCATTGAGATATGATGATTTTAAATGTTACCATTAGAATAAAGATTGTCGAAGATAATATGGACCATAATAGAGATTCTAGAAATATAAAATCTATTTAAAAAAAAATCTCGCATGGCCCATAAGATTTTGATGGATCATTTATGAATTGTTCTCATTATAACTTAGAAAATTCAAATCGATCCTTAAAAACTACTTTCAAATCAACCCTTTAAAAACTAAAAAACTATTTTCGATGTGACTAGAAGGCCTACTTCATGATTTGGAAGGTTCCAATCTCATTATATGTTGGTAGGTCTTCGCAAAAGAATCCACCATATATTTAATTACACATCGCATCTCAACAACTTCTATACATTGAACCAAGGTAACCTTACTATGGTTGTCATAGATGCATGAATCCATACACGGCATGTGAATGGACCACTCTCAAAGAAATATAATATTTAATATCATCATTAACATGGGCCAGGGAATAATTTATTTTTATTAATACAAGTGTGGGAAAAATCAAATTTTGTTTCTTTGGTGTTTGTGCTTTTCCTAAGATGTCCACACAACTTAAATAATTCCGAGGTACAATGATTTCTTACCTAATTAAAGTTACTTTTTTAATTTTATTTGATATCAGGTTTGATAATAAAATATCTAAATAAGTGTCAAGTAATAGGTTAATGAATTGTCTATTTTTAATTGGCAAATGAATTGGTTTTTTATTTAAAATAATAAGAAAAAATATTTTACTGAAATTGTAAATATTAATATCTTATAATTTGATTACAATGTAGGGTAGGGTATTTGTGGATGTTAATTCATTTTTATATTAAAAATAAAAAAAGTTGATCTAAAATATAATTTTAATAAAAAAAAATTAATTAAATTTTAATAATAAAATTAAAAATATATATATAATTTTTTTTTTTAAAATTTAAATAATAATTAATTTGTAACTAATTAATTGAGTTTAGTTTTAGTGGTTTGTGTGGAGGGGTGTCTTTTTCTCACTTAAGTTCAATTCCCCAAATAATATGTTGAACTCTTAAATGAGCATGGTATTAAAAAAGCCTCAATTTTTCATAAAATCTAATTTATTCATAGTATTTCCCCAAGCTCTATTCCAAAATAAATAAAGAAAAAAACTATTAATTTTTAACTTTAAATCAAATCTCATAAAAAAAAAGTACTATTATATTAATCATAGAAAAGATATATCATTAAACTATATCATTGAACTACCCACAAAAAATATATCATTTAATATTGAAAAGTAAATTATACTTAAAAATATTAAAAAATAATTACTATTATCACATCCTAATGTCAATGCCAATAATGAAGGTACATGTTTAGTTTTCTAATGAGGGTCATTATGTCCCTATCCTTTTTGATAAATGTAGGTAAAATCTAAAGAGGTAAAGAGGTCAATGCAAGGTAAGCTTGTGTCCTCAAAATGTAAATGTAGGTACAATCTAAAGAGGTAAAGAGGTCAATGCAAGGTAAGCTTGTGTCCTCAAAATGTAAGGGATAATAGGTCAATGTGTATGTGGTCTTTGTGTTCATGTTAAAAAAATATGAGAATAGATCAATGTGTATATGGTCTTTGTGTTCATATTAAAAAAACATGATATGTGGATATTTAATATTTAGAAAATTAAAGTTAAAAATGTTATAATAATAAATATAAATAAAAAATATTATTATTATTTTAGATTCATCTTAAATTTAGAAAGATTATTTTTTTTTAATGTGTATTACACCGAAAGTGTTTATAAGGAGAGATTTCTCTCTAGGCTTTCATCGTCTGTCAATGGCTTATAATACCTTGCCACCTATTCCTCAACCATCAACCAATTTCTTGTCTCCACGTATCTTCTTCACCCACTCAAGTTTTAGGGATTAAGAAATTTACCGCCAAGTTCCTTTCTCCACGTGTTCCTGTACGGGTTAAGAAGCTCGATGCCCGCCGATAGTGGATAGTCTGCCATAGTTGATAGCCTGACGGATTGTTTTAAATTTGGGAGTGACTTATATAAGTTTAAATTTATATAAGTGACTCCCAAATTTAAAACAATGCGTCAGGCTTTTAAATTTTATATAATAAATTTTAAATTTTAATGCGTCAGGCTTTTAAATTTTATATAATAAATTTTAAATTTTAATGGAAATTTTAATTTCTTTAAATTTATATTTTTTTAAATTTATAATTAATTTTATTTTTTTTTGTAAAATAACCATAGTTTTTTATTTTTATGTATTTATTAAATTTCTATATTAAACCATATTGTTATTAAAAGTTTGAAATGACTTTTATCTGGCGATATTTTCTTAGGACATTAGCCTAAAATCCGGCAAAACATTGTTATATCCACATATTTGAGTGATTATTTGTATAATCCAAGTCTTCAAGGGTTTTTGAACATGTTGAATTCATTTCTGCGTTCAAAAATGGATTTTAAACAACAAAAAATAGTGATTTTGTGCAGATATATATTTTCGGGGAAAAAAGCCATTTCCTAGAAACAACACAAATGTTTATGTATTTATTACATTTTCCATATTAAAACAATTTGTATATGAAAAAAAATAATGAATCATGGTGAACTTATGGTAATTAAAGATAGTCGATTCCTATCAGCGTTCACCATCCACTTATTATGTGGATGTGCTAGTGATTATTACACCAAAGGTGTTTTATAAGGGAGGGTTCCTTGATAGGTCTTCGTTGTCGGTTCGAAGCCTATAACATAAGACCACACATCATAATATTTACACCAGACCTGCCACCTATCTGCAGTGTGCAGTGTTTTCTATGGCTAATTTCATTTGTTCCATTTAATGGACATCATCGCCATTGTCTCCATCAACACATTGAACAATGCATTGTATTGCATCTGTTAATGCGTATATGGACATCACCGCCATTGTCTCCACCGACACAATGAACAATGTTATGTATTGCATCTGTTAACAGGTAGATGAACATCACCGCCAATGTCTCCATCGACACAGTGGGAGATGCAATGTATTGTCGTTGTTAATGCATAGAGTGACATGTATATGGATTGGTCTTTATTAGGCCATCATTTTCAAAATTCGAGTTGCACCCTCAACAATGGAACTCTTTATCACCAGAATGGCCACAAAATTTGGACTCCACGACCCTCAAGTGTTTTGAAAACGATAAGAGCTCTCTTCCTTTTCATGAAGTAAGTAAGAGCTCTCTTCCTTTTCATGAAGTCATTTTGAGTCATAATTTTTTCTCAATGGATGCATCCTCCACGCTTCAAATACGTGAGCAACAAAATAAATCAAAACCCCGAATTGCAAGACACAAATAACTAAGAAAAGGAAGACACCTTGCGAGAATCGTCTCGCCAAGGAACTTCTTGATCTCCTCCTTCAAAAATTCGATCTTTTTCCTCCACATCACCTCTTTTGCTTCCTCGATCCGTTGAATTTCCTCCTCACAGAGGGCGCTGAGCCTGGCGAGGTAGAAGAACTCAACCTCCTCCTGGAGCTCTCACAGGATGCCGACATCCTGCAGCTACAAAGTGCTACTGCGGAGATAATTCAAGACAAAGGTAAACCTCTGGCCATCCCTGTCGATTATGATGACAAAATTCTTGTTATTCTTGTCATCCTTACCGAGGTGGCATAGAACCAGGGCAGTGAGAATGGATTTCTGGTCCGCATAGAGCATCTGTCGCGAGGTTTCAAACACTGACCTCCGACCTACAACACCATCCAATCGTTCTTGTCCCTGCCATTTCCTGGCTCTTCCTGCCAGTCAGAAAAGGTATCATGCATCATTGAATGCATTGATTTTCCCTATCAAATTCTAATTCTATTGTTCCTGTGTTTTAGACAGAGTAAATGTGATTTGAACCATGATTGAATGATGGAGAGTTTTTTCACCCTCTACTTGACACGTGACCATCCTGAGAGGGAATTAAGAGCTAAGTGTCACAGATTTCTCGAACCCTCCAAAAAGAATAGGGAATACTCGTTTTCCTTTTGTCAAATTTATGGCCCAAAACGTATCCAGAGTACTCTTTTTTTTCTCTTTTTGGAAAATTGAGCAATAAGTCATGAATAATGAGTTTATTTTGTAGCTTACAATTCATGTGTTTATTTTGTAGCTTAGACCCGCATCCATAATACTCTTTTTTGCAGATTGATCAATAAGTCATGAATAATGAGTTTATTTTGTAGCTTAGAATCGTGACTTTTTCTGCTCACAACTTAAGGAGACGATGTTATCGCTTTTAGGAGAGTTTATTTTGTAGCTTACAATTGTGACTTTTTCTTCCCACAACTTAAGCAAACGATGTTTTGTTTTTTAGGAATGACCGCATCAACAACTAATGGTTGATTGTGCACTTTATATCAATGTTATTGAGATTGTATCTTGTAGGGTGGATTAATAAGAAATGTAACTTTAATATTTTTACATGTCTCTTATTCCTCTTCCATTTTTCTTTGGAAAAATCGATTACATATTTGTGATTGTTGCAGGTGGGCATGTAGGGCGATTTAGTTTTTGAGTTACATAATTGTTGAAAAGATTTTGCTAGATGTGGAATGAATATGGACCTTGTGAAGTATTCATTTTCCATCAAAGAGAAAATTATATGGTATTTAAACAACGTCACCACCCCAATTCACTTCGGTGTTTCTTTGCACCTGCTTCAGGGGTATGCTAGTTTATATGTTGTTATCTAAATATATATGTAAGTAGTTATTTATTTATTTTTTAAATGGAATCCACTTTATTATTATTATTATTATTATTATTTTAATTTTAATGTAACCTTATCTAATCTAACATCACGCTAACGTGACAACATCTCCCCTACACTGGTTGTAGAGCACCTCCCTACTCTCAGTGTAATAATGAAAAAAAAGTATATGTCTTTTGTTTTATGCTAATATGAATGCTAATAATTGTAGTGATATTGGATTTTATCTTAATTTTATAAAAAACTATTAGTTAATTACCATATTAAAAAAATATCAAGTGTTTTGTAAAGTTTATAATTGTTTATTGAATAAAAAATAAAATGTATATATTGCATAAATAAATCATATTTATCAAATAAAAAATAAAATGCATGAATAACATATAAGTTCTAAATTATGTAGGCATGTTACAATATGACCATTGCATGCACAATAACCTTTCAAAAACTACAAGCTTCATAGACATCTTAACTTGTAAAGATGCAAGGTGCAAGGATCTGATTTAAGGTGCCATTTGTAATGGCATGATGGATGACATGCCATAAAACATGACTAAGGGTGTATGGCAAGTCCATGCATTTTGCTAACCTTGTTGATTGACTTGTGAGTGGTAGATGCAAGATGATTAGGATGGTGTACTAGTGTGTAGGATAGGAGGATCAAGGATTCTTTGTCAAGTAGGGTGAATGATTGATGAGGTGTTGAATAGTAGGATTTGGCAGAGGACATCACGACTTGGCAATGTGACAGATCGTGTGTGTTATCCATGGCAAGGCAAGAATGTTGATAAGTGCATTGAAGGTATGTGAACACTTGGCAAAGTAGGGATATGATCTTCATGGAATATCATGTGTTGGACTAGATGGATGATAGTGTGGTCTCACTTTTGGTATTCAGTTGTTGAAGGATTGTTGGCTCAAGGGAGGAAATGGTGTAGCATTGTCTATGGTTGGGTGGTGATGGTATAACATCAATTATGGTGAAATGAGCACTCTGACATCCACAAATTTAAGGTGTTTGGCTTGGGTTCAATCATGACATGTTAGTTAGTATTAGTCCAGAAGATACAAGCAGTTGATGGTCATGCCCAACTAGCAAGATCACATCGGTGTCATGCAGAAAATAGGCTTCTTGAGTGGTATGGGATGCTCAAGTGGAACAAAAGTATATCCTTGTGATAAAAGACGTTTGGAGATCATGACCCACTACACTCAACCATGAGCTACTGACACTACTACATTTGGGGGGAAAATCTAATATTGATCTCTAACATTAATGGTAATAAAATATTTTGACATCAAATTTCATTGAAAATTCTTGAAATTCAGTCTTTTTTTTACAATTGACCTCAATAGATCTTGGTATACCAACATTTCCTATGGGCATTGGTACATCAATGCCTAGATGATATTTTATAGTGTTGACATCATAAAATTTGAACATGTCAATGGGATTTGACTATATCAATAGGATATTGGAGTACTAATGTGTCCGTAAAAATTAAATAAATTCCAATATAGATTGCGATGATTTAATTTAATTTAGAAAACAAATTTTGAGAACAAAATGTGTTTTCATTCTTGATTTCATTCTCACTTCTCTTCTTTTCCTCTCATCTCCTCTCCTTATCTTCGTCTTGGGGTTTCAAAGTTGCGTTTCAACTGGGTGAAAATGTAATATTCTTACGAATAATATTTGAAGAAGTTGGAGGAGTGACGATTAAATATAATTTGAGGAGTGACTATTTAATATCATTCAAGGAATTGTGATTAAATATCAACGAAGATTAGATATGGTGTTCTAGAAAGTAGATTTGAAATTCTAGCAAGCATAACGTGTGAAGGAATATCTAACACAGAAGTACCAGAAGAAGAAATAAGATTTGGTGAAGGAATATCTAAGGCATAAGTAGTGGAAGAAGCAAGAAGATCTTATGAAGTAATATCTAAGGAAGAAGTAGCAAAAGCAACAAGAATATCTGGTGAAGGTAGAAGGAGCAAGAAGACCCGGTGAAGAGAAGCAACAAGAAGACATGTGAAGGAAATGTAGATGTTCAACCTCTAAAGGAAATTTTTCAAAGCTTGAAAGTAGGTTGGTGCCTACCAACATTCACTAGAGGGGATTGGTGTCTCCATTAGATTGGTGCCCCCCCCCCCCACCTTGCCTTAGTCCCTCTTTTAGTTCTAGCTCCACAGAGTCAGAACCCCCATCCTTGTTGCGAGTTACTGGTACACTTCCCACCCTATACCTCCTCCATCATGACCATCTCCTTCTAGTTCCATCATGGCTAGAACTACCTCAACCTCCTTGAATTTCATGGCCAATTTGAGTATACCTAATATGAACTAGTCGATCAACGATCCCATTCACCATGATCCTAACTACCCCGATATGCCCACCAGTTTCCCTTTGACATCCCCAAGTTTTAGGTAAAGTCAAGAGAAGACCCTTTGAACCACGTGATATTCTTCCATCTATGGTGTTCCTTTAACTCCACCACGTGGACTCCATCAAGCTCCATATTTTAAAGAGAACCTTGATGGGTGTTGCTGCAAAGTGGTATGTAGATCAACCAAGGAACTCTCACCAGACCTTTGAGTCCATTGTGAAGGTGTTCCCCACCTTCTTTCAATTTCTTGTTCACCATGACCTGGGTATTGAAATCCTTACTTCTTGTTGCCAAACCCCTACCACCCACATCTCAGACCACATACATGAGTGGTACAAAAGACATGGCTTGTGTAAAGCCAAGTTAGATGACATCTTCCTCAAGGATTTATTTATGAATTCCATCCTTCCTCCCATCGCCAAGAATGTCACCATGACATTTCTTAAGAATGAGGAAGAGTCCATATAAAAGGCGCAACAATACAACTTTATCTTCACTTAGTCTAGGTATATTTATACCATCCTCCCTGATGCCCCTCAATCCTAATCAGGTTACTCAACCACTCATGGCACCTCCCATGCAACCAATAGTCTCATTGTCTCCATCTCTCTCGCATGTCCACCACCACCACCACCACCTAGACCTAGTGGACATGTCTTTCCTTATGGTATCCCCCCCACTCCTTATCGATGCCTGACCCCACCCTAGGAATAGTCATGTGCCTCATCTCAGGTGAGTTGATTAAGGTTGGTTGTCATTGATGTCAACCCTTGAAGAAAGTCTGGTAGCGAATTCTGATAGCACAAAGGTTTGAGTAATGGACCTAAGGTGGTTTTATGTATAATGGTATGAATTTTAATATATTTGAAGGTAATACTATTCTATATGGATAGTACATGTCATGTCATTTTTGGTGGTATGTGGAACATCACATAACTCCTCACGGTTTGAGAGTTATGGCCTTACGAAGTTGGAGGACCCTCATATGTTGGCTTGAAGCCCCAAAAGGTCAAAGAAGTCAAAGAGTTTGCAAAAAAGAAATCATTATTTAAATGATAAAGTAAAGTGACAAAGTCAAGAAGGATTATTTAAATAATAAAGTGAAGTGACAAAATCAAAGATGATTATTTAAATGATAAAGTGAGGTGACAAAGTCGAGGAGGAATATTTAAATGATAAAGTAATGGAGAACTTTCTAATTATGGAAAGTGGTTAACCCTAAAAATGAGGAAAATAGGTTAAGTGACCTATAAATGGGTTAAGTGACCTAGAAATAGGTTACGTGACCTAGAAATGGGTTAAGTGACCTAGAAATAGGTTAAGTGGCCTAGAAATGGGTTAAGTGACCTAGACGATGCTTCTAAGGAAGATATTTGGAGAGTATAAATAAGAGGCAAGGCTCTCTCATTTCATATCACACTTGAGCATATTGAATATATATAGGTGACTGAGGTAACCAAAGGATACCTAGGCCAAATTTCAGAGGGAAGGTGAAGAAAAGAAGGCCGGAATTCAAGGGAGGATAAATTCTTTTGATGATGCTTTCTAAGGTATGTTATTTACAGGTCATCTCACCATTTTTGCCATAACTTTTTTTCTAGAATGATTCAGACCATTCAATTGATAGGCCATTGAGGAAACATATCCAAGTATCCATGGTAAAAATTTTAGCTTGTGGGTCATTGTATTTTTGGAGTTACACTCCGTGGAAAATAGGGTTTGTGGCTAGTCCTGAAACTAGTCTAAAACAGGTGTTTCGAGTAAAAACATAATAACTTATTCATAACAGATCCAAATTCAGTAAGACAAAATGTGTTGGTTAGAGTACAATCTGTAGTATTCTATGTAACAGTTTCAGATCCATTCAATAAATATTCCGTGCGGGGAACGCTCTATAAGGTCGCTCTCTAGAATAAGCCAAAATTCAGCAAGGTATGCCATTTTTTCTATAACTCCTTTTTTGAGAGGTTCCAAGTAGTGACACCCGGATGAATTGCATAAAACACACTGAAGAAAATTGTGTATCATTTTCAAATCTTTATTCATTACAGGTACATAGTTATGATTATTTCAAGTTAGGGTTGTTGACTAATCCAAAACTAGTCATGTGAGACTAAAGAAAAGTTTGATGAAAATTCTAGTCTCTTGTTGTCAAAGTTAAGGAAGGTTTGCAGGTATGTGATCATATACACTAGGTCTATTACAGAGTTACAAATCATATTTGGATGATTAAATTGATGAGGGATTTTGGTTCAGGTACATGTTGGGTACACGGTTGAGACAAGTAGTTGTTGAGTTGGCACATACATGAGGTGTATAGTTGATGATGTTGGTACATATTAATGAGTCATAGTTGATGAGTAGTTGACACATGTTTGGTACATACTCGGTACATGGTTGGATGCAATTGTTTATGGTATAGGTTGATTACAGGTTTTTTGGTACAGGTTGGTGCATGGTTGATGCACTTGTTTATGGTACAGATTGATTACAGGTTGAGGTACAAGTTGATGCATGGTTCAGGTTTATTGGTACATGTTTACAGCGGTATATCTCACAGTGATAGTGTGACAGTGGTTCCATCATTCTACTTCTACTTCATGGTGGTTGGAAGGGGCAATGACAGGTGGTTGTATGATCCAGGTGGATATCGGTGGCCACCCACCTTTTCCAACTGGCTCAAAATAGTTTTCTGACAATTTTGGCAATTTACTATTTTTAGCAGTTTTAACTTCCAAGGCCATTTTGAGGAACTAAATGAAGGTTTTTAAGGATTGAGCTTCTCAATGATAATTTAAGGAAAAATTGAGCTCCCAAAATGAATCTCCTTGACGATACCTTTCCAACGGGCTATCATACGCCTAAAACAGAGATCGTATGCAAAAGTTACGACCCCGAGAAGTTGATGTACTAATTTACCCAGACGGGGCCCACATGACTTTTGGCGCTTCATCTCCTAGGGTTAGGTTTTTGGATGTCTAGGGTTTTTGGCATTCTTGTTTATTGTAAAAAGGCCTTCAGAGCCTCATTGTAATCATCTTCTTGCGAATGAGCACAACCGTCACATCTCTTCTCAGAGATAAGTCGCCACCATTCCAACAAGCTTGTTTCCGCTGCATTTTACAGTTTCAGCTTATTTCCTTATTGAATAGAAAACTAGTTCTACTGTATCTCTATTATTTTGTGTTAAGAACCTGTTAATAATCTGTAGTCATTTCGTTCTGCTCATAAAATCCAGATCAGTGGTATCAAAGCGGTTTGCTCCTTGTCGTCTTAATGCATGTCCCCAACAAGGTCGGAGTACAAAGAGTTGGGTCTCGAGCTTGTTTCTCTTGAGGAAAAAATCTCTTGCATGCCCAAGCGACCTCTCATGGAAGGAGAAAATAAATATGACAGGAAAAGAGATCCTTTCAAACTATTTATTGAGGAATCCCTCACGCAAAAAAGGAATGAGATGATGGATAGTTTCGCGCAAATCCTTCGACGACTACCAACAAGCGACACATCTTCTTTGAGCGGAGGCGCCACCCCCTTCAAGGTACAAATAAACTTAGATATTCCTATATTTGAAGGTCATATAGAACCAGATGCTATAGACAAGTGGTTGAATCTACTAGAAGGGTATTTTTCTATCCATAGCTTTTCGAACAGAGAAAATATTACTTTTGCGCTCCTCAAAGCCGTTCCCTATGTCAAAGATTGGTGGGAAACTTTCTATGAGAAAAAGGAAATAGAGGAACCTTTATTATTTACAGTCATTACCACCTGGGAATCCTTCATGGATGCTATTAAGGAACAATACTACCCTGTCGGAAGTTATGATGACTTGTATACCAAATGGACCACACTGCGGAAAGAAAGAGACCAAGCAGTGACAAATTTCAAAAATATCTTTCATACCTTGTGCACCAAGTTGGGTATCAAAAATTCATAGAGACATACGGTGCTCAAGTATCACGATGCTCTGCATAGATACATTCAGACCGAAATGGAGTTTTTGTACATCTCATCCTTGGTCGCGACCTACCGATATGCCGTCAAAATCGAGCAGAAGCTCAAACAAAAGACACGACAATTTGGGCCTGGGAACCCCTCACAAAAAAAGCTAGGAAAGGGCGACCCCAACCCACAAAAAAAAGGTCAGAGAAAATATGGATAGTATCAGGACAACCAGTCCAATTTTCAAGCAAAGAAGGACACCGGAAAGAAAAATAAAGATACCGGGAAGTGGTGCGACTTCCATAAGAGTGCTTGGCATAACACTGCTGATTGTCGCTCAAAGTAGTCGCTGGTGGCTAAAGTGAAAGCCTCTGAATCAGATGCGGGTTCAGACTTTGAGCCAGAACTAGAAATGGGAAGACGGATCATTGACGCGGAACCCAATGCCACTGTTGCTACCACCAAGCTCCAACCTGGTGAACCAGATGAGCCATAAGAAGTAGAATGCCTCTTCCATTCATAGATGTGGTTAAAAGGCACCTCGCTGCACTTCATTGTGGATAGCGGTAGCTAGAAGAACCTCATCTCAACAGAGGTCATCAAGCAGCTAGCCCTGCTGACAACACCGCACCCACAACCCTACACCATTGGATGGCTCCGCCAAGGAAGTGATCTTTGTGTCAACCAAAAGTGTCGACTGTCATACGACATCAAGCCCTTCAAAGAAAAGGTATTGTGTGATGTTTCTCCTCTCAAAGGTTGTGATGTTTTTTTGGGCCAACCTTAATTATGGAAACATCATGTTGTATATGAGTCTAGGCATCGTAGTGTTATTATTACTTTGAACAGGAAATTGTACAGGATACCCGAGGTAGTCCCACCTAGTGCTATTTCCTTGATCTCTGCTAAGCAATGCATGAAGGTCATCTCTTAGATGGGAAAGTTTGTCTTCTTCATGATTCACTCTAAGAATAATTGAAAGATCATAGCCACATCCAGAGTCTCTGCGGCCGACTTCTCCACACAGCAAAAGCAAGTAGATAAGGTCATGGAAAAATACTCAGATATCTTCTCCTCACCGACCAGGGTACCTCTGCACTGCCAGGTCAAGCACCCCATCGATCTGACCCCCAGCGCACTGCTGCCCAATGGGCCAGTCTATCGCCCCTCTCTGTTAGAGAATGAGGAGATCAAGTGATGGATCCAAGAACTTATCCACAAGGGGCACATCCGTCCCAGCTCATCACC
The DNA here is from genome assembly GCA_009831015.1 of Picea engelmannii. Taxonomy (NCBI): domain Eukaryota; kingdom Viridiplantae; phylum Streptophyta; class Pinopsida; order Pinales; family Pinaceae; genus Picea; species Picea engelmannii. The sequence continues at coordinate 365,236 of ML780620.1, read as the reverse complement.
TTGCAGGATCCCAATCGTGTTGGTACAGAAGAAAGATGGAACCTGACGACTCTGCATTGATTACTGGGCTCTAAATAAAATCACAGTAAAAAACCGATACCTGATTCCCCAAATCGACGACCTCCTTGATCAACTCACGGAGGCCAAATACTTTAGTAAGATTGATTTGAAGTCTGGCTACCACCAGGTCTCGATAGAACAAACAGATGTATGGAAAACCACCTTCAAGTCAAAGGAAGGCCTTTTTGAATGCCCTTTGGTTTGAAAAATTCTCTAGCCACTTTCATGAGGATGATGGATGATATCTTGCGACCATTCACTAATACTTTTGTAGTGGTGTATCTGAATGACATTCTCATTTACAGCAAGACTTGGGCCGAACACTTGCAGCATATTCAATAGGTTCTGCACACCCTGCGACAACACAAGCTATATGTGAACTTGGAAAAATACTCCTTTGGCATGGACAAAGTCCATTACCTGGGCTACATAATTGATCAGCATGGCGTACATGTGGATCCAACCAAGATCCAAGTCATCCGTGACTAGCCAGCCCCAACCACACTCACTGAGCTTCAGAGCTTCTTGGGCCTTACCAATTTCTACCATAGGTTCGTGTTGGGATTCTCCTATATTGCATGGGCCCTCAGCCAAATAAACAGGGGTGGTGGTAAGGTGAAATTTGTGTGGGGCCTGTCCCAACAACAAGCGTTCGATGATTTGAAGCAACGCTTGTGCTCAGCCCCAGTACTTTCACTACCAGACCTACAACAACCCTTTGAAATCGAGACAGATGCTTCAGACTATGTGGTGGGAGCCATTCTCACTTAACACAGCTACCCTGTGGCCTATCATAGTGAGACAGTATCAGATGTTGTCCATAAGTACCCTACTTACGACAAAAAAATGTACTCCATTGTGCAAGTCTTCCGCCAGTGGAGACATTACATTCTTGGGAAGGAGACAGTCATCCAAACTAATCATAAGCCACTGCAGTTCATGGAGACATAAGGAAAATTGTAGAATGATCACCATCAAAAGTGGTCCACATACTTGCAACAATTCCACCTCAACATCAAGTATAAAACATGAAGCACCAATCGCATCATTGATTTCCTCAGCAGACTTCCAGTCGCAACAATCACCACGGTGCTAGACTCCTATGGCCATGAGACCTCTAGATGGCCCCAACTCTATGAGACAAACCCAGAATTCGCCACCACCTACGAAATGTTGGGTGCAAATGCAGTTGTCGATAATTTCCATCTTTAGGATGGGTTGTTGTGTCGTCTGGGACATATCTGTGTTCCATCAAGTGAGCGAGCGAAGCTGATATGGGAATCCCACTACAGTCGGGTGGCAGGACACTTCAGCATCGAAAAGACAATGGCGATGCTACAGAAACATTTCTACTGGCTGAAACTTCGAAAAGAGGTAAGCAAGTATATCAGGTTTTGCACTACCTTCCCTATTGCCAAACCGACCACTAAGAAACAGGGCCTGTACACCCCTCTTCCTACTCCTGATAGGCCATGGGAATCCATATCAATGGACTACATGTCGGGCCTCCCATCCACCAAGTAGGGAAATGAATTTGTTTTTGTGGTTGTTGATCGCTTTTCTAAGATGGCGATTCCGGTTGCCTGTAAGAAGAACATCACAGCAGAGGCCACTGCCAAGCTCTTCTTTGAATGAGCCAGGGTACATTTTGGAATCCCACAAACCATTGTCTCAGATCGGGATAGTCAATTTCTCATCACATTCTGGTTGAGCCCCTGGTCACTGCTGGACACCAAGCTCACCAAATCCACGACCTTCCACCCCCAGACAGATGGCCAAACCGAGGTCGTAAATCGAATGATTGTGCATATCCTTAGCATGTATAATTCAAAGCACCCTCGCACATGGGATGAGAGTCTTCCCTATGTCCAACATAGCTACAACTGAGCTCTGCATAGCTCAATAGACCACATCCCCTTTCAAGTGGGGTTGGGATTCCAACCATTGGGTCCCATAGATGTTGCACTTCCCCTTGTGGTCACCTCAACCGACTCATCTCTTGCTCCAAATAAAACTGACAAAGCCACCCGATTCATTGAGCAGATCCAACACATCCACCAACAGGTTCAAGATATCCTACAAAAGTCCAATGACAGGTACAAGCAATGCCATGATCAACATCGGGTGCCACATAAGTTTCAGGTGGGTGACAAAGTTTGGTTGCACTTGCAGAAATAATGCCCTATGAGACCCCATTGGAAGCTTCACCAACTCCATTATGGGTCGTACACCATCACCAAGGATGTGGGTGATAATGATTTTGATCTCAACATTCCTCCTTTCCTTGGCCTACACTTAGTGTTCAATGTGGATCTCCTTCACCCTTATTTCCCACCATTATTGGACACCTCAGACGTAGCAGAGTAACTGACACCAACAGATCTCAACCCCAACTGCATACAACAGGAATCCAAAAATCATATTGTGGACACACATATCAAGGGCAGTCGACAACAAAGGATCCAACTTTATCGAGTCATCAAAGCAGGGCAGCTCCTACACCAAGGCAAGTGGCTCACCCAGGGTAAAATTTAGCAAAACTTTCCTCATATGATGGGGGAAATAAACGCAATGGAGACCATTTCTTCCTAAGGAGGGAGGATTTATCCAGGTGGATATCAGTGGCCACCCAACTTTTCCAACTGGTTCAAAACAATTTTCTGACAATTTTGGCAATTTACTATTTTTAGCAGTTTTAACTTCCGGGGCCTTTTTGAGGGCCTAAATGAAGGTTTTTTGGGATCGGGCTTCTCAATGATAGATGAAGGAATAATTGAGCTCCCAAAATGAATCTCCTCGATGATACCTTTCCAACGGGCTATCATACGCCTAAAACGAAGATCGTACGCAAAAGTTACGACCCCAGGAAGTTGATGTACTAACTTACCCAGACGGGGCCCACATGACTTTTGGCGCTTCATCTCCTAGGGTTAGGTTTTTGGATGTCTAGGGTTTTTGGCATTCCTATTTATTGTAAAAAGGCCTTCAGAGCCTCATTGTAATCATCTTCTTGCGAATGAGCGCAACCGTCACATGTATTCTCAGAGATAAGCCGCCACCATTGCAACAAGCTTGTTTTCGCTACATTTTACAGTTTCAGCTTATTTCCTTATTGAATAGAAAACCAATTCTACTGTATCTATATTATTTTGTGTTAATCACCTGTTAATAATCTGTAGTCATTTCATTCCGCTCATAAAATCTGGATCATTGTATCCACCTTCCGGTTGTAGCCGGATAATATAGGGGGTTGTAGCCTCCTTCTGGTTGTAGCCAAAGAATAGGGGAGTTGGAGCTTCCTTAAGCTTGTAGCCTGAGAAAAAATGGGGTTGGAGCCTCCTTCTAGTTGTATCTAGAAAACAAAGGAAGTTGGTGCTTCCAATAAATGTAATTCTTCAAGATATATAAGAAAAAACATTCTGTGGTTTTCTCCCGCTTTGGGTTTCCATGTAAAACACTGGTGTACTGTGTTTGTGTATAATTTTTCATTTGTTCATTGCTTATTTACTCTGTAGTTATTCGATGATAATGCTACATTGATATAACACTTGGATTATATGGTTAAAAAGGATTAAATTGCTCTATTAATGATTCACCCCCTCTCAGTAATCCAACAATTGGTATTAGAGCATGTTCCTTCAGAAATCAGTTTAACCACTGAAAGGTAGATCATGGAGAAAAACAACTTGTATAAAAATGGAATACCACACTTCAATGGACAAAATTATGCATTTTGGAGCATAAGGATGAGAACATATATACATGCATAGGGATTTGAAATTTGACAATCAATTGTAGATGGATACACAACGCCAATAGTTCCGCCAACAAATGATAAAGCAGTGAAACTCGGTTAGAATAATTCCAAAGCCAAAAATGAACTTCTGAATGGTCTTAGTGAAATGGTATTCACCAAAGTTGCAAATTGTAAATCCGCTAAAGAGTTTTGGGACAAACTTAAAAATATTTATGAAGGAGATTCAAAAGTCAAAGCAGCAAAGCTTCAAACTTATAGAGGTCAGTTCGAACAACTTAAGATGAAGGAAGATGAGAATATTACAACTTACTTTTTACGAGTCGATGAAACAGTAAATGCAATCATAGGATTGGGAGAAGAAATCAAAGAATCTGTAATTGTTCAAAAAGTACTAAGATCTCTTCCTATGAGATTTGACCCTAAGATATCAACACTAGAAGAAAGATCAAATCTAAAATCAATAAGCATGGATGAATGACATGTAATCTTCACAACATATGAAATGAGAACTGAACAAGAAAATCCATATATAAAAGAAGCAGCCTTCAAAGAATCCAAAAATTCAAAGAAAAAGGGAAGGCAAAAATAAGAACATAGCAACAACAGTGACGCCTCGAAAGATGATGAAGAAGTGGGCAACTTTGTCAAAAGACTGAACAAGAGAACCAACGATAGGTATAGAGGTAAGCTTCCTTTAATTTGTTTTAATTGTGATGGTATTGGTCATTTTGCTAACAAATGTCCTTATAAGAAAAAGAGAAATGATGAAGGTTACTCAAAAGACAAACAAACATATAAAGGCAAAAGAACCACAAAGAAAGTTTTCAAGAAAAACTTATGCACCAAAGAAGACATCTCATCATCAGATGAAGATGAAGTCAGTGACAGTGAGACATAAAGAGTTCTATTCATGGCAGTAGAAGACTCTGATAAATAAAAATCCTAAGAAGAATATGAAGAAGCTGAAGAAGAATATGAAGAAGTCGAAGAAGAACTTGAAGAGGCAGAAGTTGACTATCGAGAGGAATTAATGTGTGCCATAGAAGTTATCAGAAGAGAAAAGAAGAAAAAAAAGAAACTACAAGAAGAACTAGAAAAGAAAGAAGACACTCAAGAACTAGAACAAATGATCACAAATTTGAAGGTTCAAATAGAAGAAGATAAAAGAATTGAAGAAGCACTCAAAGAACAACTAGAAGAAAAAGACAAGATCATTGGAAATTTGGAAGTAGAGATTGTCACATTAAGAAAGGATCTTCAAAATAAAAATATGTAGAACAACTCAAAAGTTTTGGATGACATTATCAGTAGTAAAAAATCTCATCATGACAAGTCCAGACTTGGATACAATCAGATAGAAAAAGGATCAAGCTCCAAAACAACAGAGCAAGAAACATATCCAAAAATCTATGCAGAAACAATCAAGGGGAATAGGAATATCTACAAGGAATATTACAGGGGCACTCCTCCACCGAGAAGATTCATATTTCATAATAAAAAACTGACAAATAGGCCTCAGGAAGAATAATAATTTATAAGAGTACCTCCTTTCAGAAGATATTCAACTCCCATGTATCAAACTATATTTTTTGGTTTATGTTATGCATGTAATAATTTTGGACATAAAGCTGGGAATTGCAGAGCTAACAACAAGAACACAAACAAATTTGAAAGTCATACAGAAAGGGGTTATCCAATAAGGCCCAGTGAAACACAGAGAATAAGTTACAACATGTTTGAATATTTGAGCACTGAAGTGGAATGTTACAAATGTAACAATTTTGGACACATGGCCAAAGATTGTAGAATGGCAGTCCCTCCTAGAGAACCACAATAGAATAACAACAGTCACAAACATGAATCTCAGAAAAGGACATGGATAAGAAAGCAATATCAATATAAAAATGAAGGATGCACACTCGCTCTACAAGCTAAGCAGAAGAAACATGGTTGGTATGTTGATAGTGGGTGTTCAAAACACATGACAGGTGATAAAGACAGGTTTCTTACATTACGAAAGGAAAGATATGGATTAGTCTCCTTAAAAAAAGATGATTAAGCCAAAATCAATGGAAAATGCACAGTGGGAATTGGGAATAAGAATACAAAGGCAACGAATGTTCTACTAGTAGAAGATATGAAACATAATATTCTAAGTGTGATTCAAAGGTGTGACCAAGGTCATAAAGCTACTTTTGATTCACAAAAGTACGAGATAAGAAAAGAAGGTTCAGGAAAATTGATTGCTACAGCTGCGAGAACTTCAAGCAACATATATGTGTTAAGTGAAATTGGAAATGAAAAGTGTTGTCTAGGAAAGGAAGATGAAAGTTGGTTATGGCACAAAAGAATGGGTCACATACATTTTGATAACCTTGTCAAAATCTGCAAAAGAGAAGCAGTCAAAGAAATGCCCCAGATCACGAAACCAACCAACACTTTATGCAAACATCATTAGCAAGGAAAGCAAACAAAGACCAGGTTCAAATGAAAGGAATATTCAACGACAAGACCACGGGAAATTGTGCATACTAATCTAGTTGGACCAACTACAACAAAGGTCTTAAAAGGTGAGAAATATTTTATGTTATTAGTTGATGATTATACAAGAATGATCGTAGTTTTCTTTCTCAAGAATAAGTCAGAAGCTTTTGAAAACTTCAAGATCTACAAGGAAATGGTTGAAAATGAAATGGATTCAAAAATCAAATGCTTGAGATCTGATAATGGAGGAGAGTTCACTTCAAAGGAATTTATGGACTACTACAATAGTCATGGAATAAAAAGGCAATTCTCCATTGCTAGGACACCTCAACAAAATGGAGTTGTTGAAAGAAAGAACAAGACAGTACACGAAATGGCTCGAACAATGTTAATGGATTCAAAATTGACAGATATTTTTTGGACACAGGCAATGCATACATCAGTTCACATTCAAAATAGAGTAATGCTCAGAAAAAACATTGACAAAACTCCTTACAAGCTATGGAAAGGAAGACCAGCAAATGTAAAGCACTTCAGAGTTTTTGGAAGCAAATGCTACATCAAAAAAGAAGATGGTAAAATGGGAAAGTTTGACTCTCATGTGGAAAAAGGAGTACTTGTTGGTTATTCAAGTACAAGGAAAGCATACAAGTGTTACAATATGAGATTGAACAAAGTTGTAGAAAGCATCAATGTAACAATTGATGAAACAGACAGACCATAATCAAAGCAAGAAGAAAATGAATCAATGGAACAACTTTCTGAAGAAGAAGCAAAAGATGAAAAGGAAGTAGAAGAGGAAGATGAAGAGAATCCGACAGAAGCAGAAGAGCAAGTTCAACAAGTGCTTCCAAAGACACCTAGTAGACGAGTACAAAAGAATCATCCTTCATATCAGATTATCAGAAACAAAGACACAGGAGTTGAGACTCGAAGAATAATACGTTCACCAGAATAAACACAGCTAGCACTCACATCTACGATTGAACCAACTTATTTTGAAGAGGCCAACAAGGATGAATTTTGGAACAAGGCCATGGATGAAGAAGTGGATCAAATAGAGAAAAATGACACTTGGGAATTGGTTCCAAGACCAAATTATAAGAATGTGATCGACACAAAGTGGGTATACATGAATAAATTGAACAAATATGGACAAGTTACAAGGAACAAAGCTAGATTGGTATGTAAAGGATATGCACAGGTTGAAGGAATCGACCTTGAAGAGACATTTGCCCCAGTTGCTAGAATGAAAGCAATCCGATTTTTTTGAGCTTATGCATGCTCCAAAAATATTAAAGTGTATCAGATGGACATAAAATCATCTTTTTTGAATGGGGAACTTGAAGAAGAAGTCTACATTGAACAACCATAAGGATTTCAGTTGTCAGAAAATGAAGACTATGTGTGCAAATTAAAGAAGGCCTTGCATGGTCTAAAACATGCTCCTAGAGCATGGTACTCTATACTGGATAAATATCTACAACAGACAGGGTTTAAAAAAGGAAGTGTAGACAATAACCTCTACATCAAGGTAAGTCAAGGTAATATTTTATTAATTGAAATTTATGTTGATGATATTATTTTTGGTAGTGATGATGACAGGTTAAGCCTGAATTTTGCAAAGGATATGCATAATGAATTTGAAATGTCATTACTTGGAGAACTATCCTTCTTTCTGGGACTTCAGATATGTCAAAGAAACTAAGGAATTTTTATTTCTCAAACCAAGTATATCAGAGAAATGCTAAAGAGGTTCAGAATGGAATATTGCAAACCAGTTATCACTCCCATGCAAACTAGTTGCAAGTTAAGAAAATATGATGATTCAAAGTCTACAGATCAGAGGCAATATAGGTCAATGATTGGAAGCCTACTATATGTGACAACATCCAGACCAGATGTAATGTGGGCAGTTGGACAGGTGATACGATTTCAAGCAGCACCAAAGGAATCACATGTATTAGCAGTGAAGAGAATTTTCAGATATCTCAAAGGAACAAAAGAGTTTGGATTATGGTATCCAAAAGGAAAGGATATATCTCTTATTTCCTACAAAGATGCAGATTGGGCAAGTTGTATTGATGAACAATGAAGCACCAATGGAGAAACGTTCTACTTGGGTGAGTGTTTAGTATCATGGCTAGGAAAGAAACAATCATCAGTAACTCTATCTACAACCAAGGCAGAGTATATTGTAGCAACAACATGTTGTACATAGGTTCTTTGGATGAAATAAACTTTGACAGATATACAAGTTGAGTATGATGAGCCCATTCCAATCTATTGTGATAATACAAGCGCCATCAATATCTCAAAGAACCCGATGATGCACTCCAAGACGAAGCACATTCCAATCAAGTATCACTTTCTACGGGAACATGTTGTAGAAAAGAACATCAGAGTTGAGTATGTGGGCACAAAAGAACAAGTGGCAGACATCTTTACAAAACCACTTCCATGGGAAGCCTTTGAGTATCTTCGCCAGAGACGGATTTATTTCTACTCGAAAATGAATGATTTTGAATGCTTATCTTATATGTCTTAGATATACATGAGGAAGCACCATAAAGAGGACAGTTCAGTCAAGGGGAGTAACCCTGGATGGAAAAATACCTTTTCCATTGATGACAAAGGGGGAGAGATTCATCAGTTGCAGAGGACAAAGGCATGATTCCAAGGGGAGCAATGGTCACATAGATGCATAGGACAAAGGAATGGTTCCATGGGGAGCATGAGTGATATGAATTCAGTATTACATGAAATGATTTCAGTATTGCATCAGAGTGTTTCCATCAATGCCAAAGGGGGAGAGAAATGGTCATAGAGATGCAGAGGACAAAGGCATGATTCCAAAGGGGGTATGAGTGATATGACTTTAGTATTGCATGAAATGATTTCAATATTGCATCAGATTGTTTCCATCAATTCCAAAGGGGGATATTGTTGATTAAGGTTGGTTGTCATTGATGTCAACCCTTGAAGAAAGTCATGTATCGAATTTCAGTAGAAATTTTTTTCAGATAATGGACCCAAGGTTGTTTCATGTATAATGGTATGCGTTTTAATATATTTGAGGGTAATACTACTCTATATGGATAGTGCATGTCATGCCATTTCTGGTGGTATGTGGAACGCCACATAACTCCTCACGGTTTGAGAGTTATGGCCTTATGAAGTTGGAGGACCCTCATATGTTGGCTTGAAGCCCCAAAAGGTCAAAGAAGTCAAAGATCTTGCAAAGAAGAAATTATTATTTAAATGATAAAGTAAAGTGACAAAGTCAAGAAGGATTATTTAAATAATAAAGTGAAGTGACAAAATCAAAGAAGATTATTTTAATGATAAAGTGAGGTGACAAAGTCAAGGAGGAATATTTAAATGATAAAGTAATGGATAAATTTCTAATTATGGAAAGTGGTTAACCCTAAAAATGAGGAAAATAGGTTAAGTGACCTAGAGATGGGTTAAGTGACCTAGAATATGCTTCTAAGGAAGATATTTGGAGAGTATAAATAAGAGGCAAGGCTCTCTCATTTCATATCAAGCTTGAGAATATTGAATATATATAGGTGAATGAGGTAACCAAAGGATACCTAAGCCGAATTTCAGAGGGAAGGTGAAGAAAAGAAGGCTGGAATTCAAGGGAGGATAAATTCTTTTGATGATGCTTTCTAAGGTATGTTATTTACAGGTCATCTCACCATTTTCGTAATAACTTTTTTCCTAGAATGATTCATACCATCAAATTGATAGGCCATTGAAGAAACATATCCAAGTATATGTGGTAAAAAATCAACTTGTGGGTCGTTGTATTTTTTTAGTTACACTCCATGGAAAATAGGGTTTGTGGCTAGTCCTGAAACTAGTCTAAAACAAGTGTTTCGGGTAAAAACGTCATAACTTCTTCATAACAGATCCAAATTCAGTAAGACAAAATGTGTTGGTTAGAGTATAGTTTGTAATATTATGTGTAATATTTTCATATCCATTCAAAAAATATTTCGGGTGGGGCACGCTCTACAAGGTCTCTCTCTAGAATAAGCCAGAATTCAACAAGGCATGCCATTTTTTTCTATAACTCCTTTGAGAGGTTCCAAGTAGTGAAACCTGGAGGAATTGCATAAAACACACTAAATAACATTGTGTATCATTTTCAGATATTTATTCATTATAGGTACATAGTTATGATTATTTCAAGTTAGGGTTGTTAACTAATCCAAAACTAGTCATGTGAGACTAAAGAAAAGTTTGATGAAAATGATAGTCTCTTGTTGTTAAAGTTAAGGAAGGTTTGCAGGTATGTGATCACATACACTAGGTTTATTACAGATTTACAAATCATATTTGGATGATGATATTGATGAGGGATTTTGGTTGAGGTACATGTTGGGTACATGGTTGAGACAAGTAGTTGTTGAGTTGGCACATACATGAGGTGTATAGTTGATGATGTTGGTACATATTGATGATTCATAGTTTATGAGTAGTTGAAAAATGATTGGTACATACTTGGTACATGGTTGGATGCACTTGTTTATGGTACAGGTTGATTACAGGTTGTTTTTTATAGGTTGGTGCATGGTTGATGCACTTGTTTATGGTACATGTTGATTACAGGTTGAGGTACAGGTTGGTGCATGGTTGATGCATGGTTTAGGTTTATTGGTACATGTTTACAGTGATATATCTCAGAGTGATAGTGTGACAGTGGTTCCATCATTCTACTTCTACTTCAGGGTGGTTGGACGGGGAAAGGACCTGTGGTTGTAGACACCTTCCGGTTGTAGACAAAGAATATAGGGGGTTGTAGCCTCCTTCTGGTTGTAGCTAGAGAATAGGGGAGTTGGAGCTTCCTTTATGTTGTAGACTGAGAAACAAGGGGGTTGGAGCCTCCTTCCAGTTGCTGCTGGAAAACAAAGGAAGTTGGTGCTTCTAATGAATGCAGTTCTTCAAGACATATAAGAAAAATCATTATGTGGTTTTCTCCCACTTTGGGTTTCCATGTAAAACACTGGTGTACTGTGTATGTGTATGATTATTCATTTGTTCATTACTTATTTACTCTGCAGTTATTAGATGATAATGTTACATTGATATAACACTTGGATTATATGCTTAAAAAGGATTAAATTGCTCTATTACTTATTCATCCCCCCTCTCAGTAATCCAACAAGTGCGAGTAAATCATACCTTGCACCTCATGCTCAACTAAATTACCATGGTCAAGGTCCCCCATGTGGGAATCGCTCTTGTGGGGATAACATCAATCCTTACTATCCTTTTCCCGGTCCACTACCAACATTAGCTTCCCCACCTGCACGTGCACTCCATACCCATGCTATTCTACATGAACCTCCTCCACCAGGACAAGTGTATGCAAAATGAATCACTACCCTTCTTTCCAATAAAAAAAGGAGGAACAATAAGAGGAAAGGGAAGAAAAATAATTCAAACTAGGGACCCTAAGGAGCCCAGAACCCCAACCCAAACACTAGAGGTAACCATCCTGACCACAATCAAAGAAAATAACCCAACTCAATTCCCAAGTAGGGAAAGAACCAACCAATCCTTACCAACAAACCTTGTTCTTGTTGCAATGTATATGGAAATTACACATGTAACATCCCCGACCATCAACCCACTTGTTGGGAAACGCTACTATGCGGAAAAATTCTCATACTTATGTAGTATGCACTTAAATGAGGTTAAATGGATTAAAAAAGTAAACATATAATTACTGCTAACATACAAAATTAATGGAATCAACAGTAATATCATTGCAATGTAATACATGGTAATATTGCAAGCATCACAGACATGAATTTTAATTGAATTTAAACACATGCATGTACTTATCTTTGAAACTGTAGTAACTCCACCAACCATGTGCAGATCTTCCATGAACCTCCCAGCCTTAGACCACATTGCTCATCATGCTCAGCAGTGGGTCACCCCCGAGCTGGGACTAAGCTCCATCTAAGGTAAGGGAATCCTAGACTAGGCTAAGATTATAGGAAAAATGCAGAGAGCAACCAGAATGATTCTCTCCAGGATATTCTTATGCCCACTACTCATGGAATCTCATTCCCCACATGCCTATTCCACCTGGGAGTATACACCTTCACAAGCACAGTCCATCGGTGCTTCACTTCCCTCTCTAGGTCTCGACAACATGCCAAATCATGAATTCTCAGAACTTCGTAGCTGGTGTTGGACTCTCTCTGGGAGAAAACCACTTCCCAACAGACTCTCACACCTGGAGAGAGCTGCTCATAGGCCTGACAACGTCCCTCTTCAACCACAGGCCTGACAACCTGGTTCTTCAGCCAGTTTCGACTCAATTCCAACACAGTGAGGATAGTAGTAACATCAACTGGTCAACACCAATTGGGAAACAGAAGGAAACAACACAAAGACAGTTTGGGTATAGACTCGACTCTGTAAGAGTGGATAGGCTCCACTCACAGGATACACATGTGACACAACTCAATCCATGGTTTTGTGACACAACTCAATCAACGCAAAGTTTGAACACAGACTCAAGCCGTTCAGATGGAAGAAAATGACAACAGGACACTAAGACAATGCATGGTTTAGGTAACACCAGTTTCAGAGATGCCTGACCAGGAATCAACGCAGAGATTGAACACAGACTCAACAGTTCAAACAAAGGTGTATTTTTTTCTCAAGGAAACATCATAGGCTTCGGTTTTCAGAGCTGTGTGAGGCCTACATAACTCAGATGTAGAGATCTCTCAGTTCAGACTGTTATGACAGAAAGGAGAACCAACCCCCATCTCAACTCAATTCTTCGGTTAAAATTGCATGTTCCTGGGCCGACACATGTCGCCCATGAGGTTGCATGCACTCCATCAACATGCGTTCCCTCTTGCACACGTTCCCCCTTCCAGGAACTTAGGATAAAGACTACCTTTCACATAAATTTTGGAATAATAATAAATTATTATATCTAAGGACTTAAGCCCCTAATATTAGCACCTCGGCTCAACAATTAGCCTCTCTTCCCAACCTTTCAGCCCCTTTTCCCTTACCCACTTTTTGGAATCTTAGTCCCCCATCAGTCTTTCTTCGTGGTCGGTCTGTACACATCGATGTTTAATATTTATTAATGTTCTGCATATTACATATACAAAAACAGGCTCCTGGACTTTGACACTTAGGCTCTCTGGCCTAATAAACACATAAGCCCACCAGCTTATCATACTTGGCTCCCCAGCCTACAAAAACATGATTTACAATTCATAAACATGATTACAACAGGGCTCGTCCTTGGAGATATTACAATCCCCTCCCCTTATTTTTTCACTCTCCTCAGTGCAACTTTTACACAACATTAACAAGATTTCTAAAATATTCAAAAATATGCGCATATTCTGCCCGCATAGAATCTTCATGTTCCCAAGTCACGTCCTCAGGACCGTACTAGGTCCACTGGACCTTTACAAGCCCTATGGATCGATTCCCCAGCTGTTTGTTTTTCCGGTCCAATATGCGCACATGATGCACTTGCAGGACACCTTCTTGTTCCACCTGAATCACATTCCAATCAATTACATGATTAGCATCAGGTATATATTTATTAAGCAATGAAACATGAAACATATTATGTACATTCATGGATGCAGTTAATGCAAGCATATGTGCAACTTGCCCGATCCTTTCTAGGATTTCAAATGGCCCACAAAATCTGGCTGCCAACTTGGCACATTTTCCCAGCTTTAGGGAACTTCTATTGGATTTTACTTTCAGGAAAACATGATCACCCACTTTAAACTCTCTGTGGATTCTGTTCTTATCAACATAACTTTTCCGCCTATCTTGGGAAGCCTTTAAATTCTGCTTAATTTTTAGCATTTGTTCTTCCATTTCCTTGAGCAACACTGGCCCAACTACTGCCCTGTCAGCTGGATTATCCCAGCTTACTGGAGTATTTCACTTTCTACCATAAAGTGCTTCAAATGGGCTCATCTTCAATGATGCTTGATACCCATTGTTGTAGGCGAATTCTACCAAATGCAGGTAGTCTTCCCATTTCGATGGTTTGTCCATCACATACATCCTTAATGTGTCTTCTATTACTCTGTTCAACTTCTATGTCTGTCCATTAGACTCAAGATGATAAGCTATGATAAAGTTCAGATTTGTTCTGAATCCTTTGAACAACCCCTTCCAGAAATTTGAGGTAAGTTTTGGGTCTCTATCAAACACAATTGTCTTAGGGATTCCGTGCAATCGTGTTATTTCCTTCACAAAGATGTCGACAACATCCGCTACCTTGAGAGTAGTCTTTAACGAAATGAAATGGGCAGCTTTCGTAAGCTTGTCCACCACCACCATAATTGAATCATGTTGCTTGCCTGTTCTGGGAAATCCTATGATGAAATCCATTGTCACTACTTCCCACTTCCACTCAGGAATGGGTAAAGGTTTCAGCAACCCTCCTGGGTGCCTATGCTCATATTTAACCTTTTGACACTCCATAGATTTGGTGATGTATTCAACAATATCTTTCTTCATACCTGGACAAAAGTAGTGGATCTTGACTGCTGCCATAGTTTTATGATATCCAGGGTGCCCAACATAAGGCACATTGTGCATTTCATGCAAAATCATAAGTTCCAAATCTCAGACATTAGGTACATAAATTTTGTTCTTGTACAAAAGTATTCCATCTGTTTCCAATTTATAACTTTCCACTTTCTGTGGCATCTTACCTTGTTGTAGCTTTGCTACCAAATCCCTGTACTGCAAATCTGTATTTGCAGCCTCCAAAATTATGCTATTAATATCAGTTCGGTACATGCTAATGGCTGTAGCATGTAATTCATGCACTCTCTTGCTGAGTGCATCAACCACTTTATTTTCCTTCCCTTTGATATGCTTGATATCAAAATCGTACTCACAAAGAAACTCCAGCCACCTACTCTATCTAGCGTTCAAGGTTGGCTGATCAAACAAGTACTTCCGACCATTATGATCTATTCTCAGTTCGAACCTCATTCCCATGAGGTAATGGCTCCACTTCTTTAGAGCGTGTACTATGGCTGCCAACTCCAAATCACGAGTGGCATAGTTCATTTCATGTTCTTTCAAATTCATGGATTCATAACAAATTACGAATCCATTCTGACTGAGGACTCCTCCCAGTCCTTCTTTGCACGCATCAGTGCATACCACGAAATCTTCATTTGGATCTGCAATCCTCAATATTGGAGCACTGATTAACAATTTCTTCAATTGCTGGAAGATTTTCTCACAATCCTCTTTCCATTGAAACTTCTTCTCCTTCCTTTGCAAGGAAGTGATAGGGTGAGCTATCCTCGAGAACCCAGTGATAAACCTTCTGTAGTAACCAGCTAGACCCATAAAGGATCTGAATTCCATCACATTCTTTGGCGCTGACCATTCTCTGATGGCTTCAATCTTCTTAGGATCTACAACTATCCTATCCTTTGAGATAATATGCCCCAAGTAATGGATCTGCTCCTGATAAAACGAGCATTTTTCTCAACTTGGCATACAGTTGGTGCTCTCTTAGTACCTGCAACACCATCCTCAGATGCTGTTCATGCTCTTCCTCCGACTTGGAATACAACAGAATGTCATCCAGGAAGACTATGATGAACTTTTCTAGATAGTCCCTGAATACACCATTCATCAAGCACATAAAAACAATGGGTGCGTTTGACAACCCAAATGGCACCATTGTGAACTCATAATTACCATACCTTGTTCTAAAGGCGGTCTTGCTAATGTATTCATCCTTTATCCTTACCTGGTGATATATTGACCTGAGGTCTATCTTCGAAAATATCTTCACATCCTTCAACTGATCTAAGAGGTCATCAATCCTCATCAGAGGATATTTGTTCTGCACAATTACTTTGTTCAATTGTATGAAATCAATACACAATCTCAGCGTTCCATCCTTCTTCTTCACGAACAGGACCGAGGCACCCCAAGGTGACACACTTGGGTGTATGTACCCCTTCTTTAGAATCTCTTCAAGTTTCAATTGCAACTCTTTCAACTCTGGCGTGCTCATTCTGTAAGGAGATTTCGACACTGGAGCTGCTCTAGGCATCAAGTTTATAGAGAAATCAATATCTCTCTTTGGGGGTAATCTGAGTACCTCTTGAAATACATCTTAAAACTCCTTTAGCACCACATGATATCCAATACTTGACACCTTATCCTTAGGTGTTTCCTCCACATGAGCTGCAAATAATTGACAACCTTTTTTGTAGCACTTCTTCAGCTGCATTGCTGAGATTTTTCTGATAGCAACAATTCTGGGAATTCCTTGGACTGTTTTCTGATTCCCTTCCTCATCCAGGCAAGTGAATGCCTTGTTATGACAGTCCAAGATGGCATGGTGCTGGTCCAACCAGTCCATCCCAATTAGATAGTCATAAGAAACTAAAGGCATAATATTCAATTCAGCCTTTGTACTCAGTCCCTTCATATCCACTGGACATGACTTAACTAACTCAGTGAATTTTCTCTTGGTTCCTGTAGCCAACTGCACTAACCAAGACTTTTCATGTTTTCTTCTGGATAAATGAAAAATTTCCACCACTCTAGGATCTACATAACTATGGCTAGCCCCTGAATCAATTAAAATAGTAAATGGTTGGTTGTTAGTCATAGCTTCTACTTCAGTCATGTGCGATTGGAATTCAACGTGCTTGTTGTTCAGGGCTGCATAGATCCTTGGCATTCTACTACCCATGTCCTCCACTGTTTCAACTTTCTGAACATTATGGACAACTCTCACTTTACCATTTTTGTGGGGACAATCTTTGTACTTATGGTTTCCATGACATCCCCAACACTGAATGGGTGTCTGACTTGGTCTTTGTTCCCCTACTTCAGCCATTCTCGACTCTCTAAACGATGAATGTTCTTGAGGAATATTTCTGAAAAATGGAGGTTTGTTTCCCTTCCGCCTCTGCTCTTTTTTAAACTTCTTCTGGTCATCCCAAGCCTTTTGAAAGATAGGCTTTTCTCTATGTTGTTCACATAAGAATTTCTCTCTTCTTATCATTTCTTGCACGGTCTTAGGGTCATCATACTGGATCTTGTCCCTAATGGAAGGTGACAATCCACTCAAATACCTTTGAATCTTGACAGTTTCCTCTTTGATGAACAACACATACTTCAGCAATTCCAAAAACCTACGTTCATACTCATCAATGGTCATGCTGCCTAGCTTGAGTTCAAAGAACTCTTTCATCTTTCTGTCGTAACATCTCTTAGTCAAATACTTCTTCTTGAAATACCTCTTGAATTATTTCCAAGTGATATCTTTCTCTCTAATGTTGTGCAACTGCACAAGTTGATCCCACCACATGGATGCTTTTCCTTTCAGTTGATACATCACAATTCTTCCTTCTGCATGAGAGGAATAATTCTATAGTTGGAAGTATTTCCTCATACCAAGCAACCATGTTTCGACATCTTCCTCCTTATGATGTTATCCATCAAATGTAGGAGTCTTAATCTTGTTCATCTATCCCTTCAATTCATCCACTCTAGATCTCTTGTGCTTTCTGGTAGGAGATGGGCTTGAACTACTGTGTGCCCTTCTCTTGGAGCGACCTTGGGAGTGATGATGGTGTCTACCAACACTCCTTGACCTTCTTCCCTCAGAATTATGATGAATCCCTGTTATTCTCAAGTCACTCTCCTTCCCCAACTTCTTCTCTATTCTCTCCAAACTCTTTAACATCTTTATGTTAAATTCACCTTGTTTTTCCTGAGTTTTTCTGAGCTTTTTGTTATCTGCTCGCCGAGTTTGGGCATATTTTTTCAATCCTTCAATGTTCTTCCTTATGTTTCCTTCCTTATCTATCTCTTCTCCATGCCCATTGGAGTTTGACCCTTCAACTCCCAAATGAACATCCATTCCTTTTTCTTCGTCCTCGGAACTGGAAGCAGTCTGTGCCCTTTCCATTTATTTTTCACTCAGTGGCAATTCTACTCGGTTTTGGCACTCGTTAAAATTTTGCAAACACAATGTGCAGACAACTCGAATTTGTCAGACCATTTTTTCTTAACCAATTCCACA
Organism: Picea engelmannii; assembly: GCA_009831015.1. NCBI lineage: Eukaryota > Viridiplantae > Streptophyta > Pinopsida > Pinales > Pinaceae > Picea > Picea engelmannii. The sequence continues at coordinate 346,841 of ML780620.1, read as the reverse complement.
ACATTGATAAACAACTTGATTCAAGAAAATGTTCAGCTTTGATGAATTTTCCAAGCTCTACTCGGCTCTGTAGGAAAATTAGGCCTTAGCCCCTTTTCTCTCAGTTCCCCAACCAACGTGACCATGGTTCATGGCCAAGTACTAGATCGTCAAGGTTCTCTCATTGGGACTTCGGGGTTTCAGACTTGTAGGCTCTCACACTCGCTTCCCTCTCCAACTCTCGATTTTCAAACTTCCGACCTTTCTAGCCACCCGACCCACAACACAACTGTCACCAACTTGGGTGGTGACACATGTTGCTCTTAAGAAGGTCCATTTCACCCTAGGTGATGCCCTCTAGCCCCACTCCGTCTAATTTTTCCTTCAGGGCCCACTGGTACGTGGTACACATCCCACGTGTCCACACCATCCAAGTGACGTTAGCCCGACTCACTACATCGGCTCTTTAGGATTTCACGTATCGGGATTTCATGTGTCATGAGTTCGAAATACTTTCCACCTCCATCCTCCCGATCCCTGAAATGCCAAAATTCTTCCTGGACATTTAATGGTCCAGATCTCTCTTGGATCAATGGTTGCGATCCAATTGTAAATTCGTGTTTCACGAATTCTCACGAACTTTCCCTTTGACCTTTTCAAGTCACGAGTCAGCGAAAGGTTGATCTCTGTCCATGCGTCCCTCCTGATGGATGGTTAGGATTGTTGTGGCTTTTCCACTTGCAAATCTCCGACGTATGTGGATCTCTGCTACGTGTCCTTTTTGATGGACATTCTTGATGATGTCGGGGCTTCATGTATCGCGATTTCCACACTCTTGTGCAACTCCAAAGGGTTTTAAACCTTATGCACATTCCTTGGATCCAACGACTATTGGTCCACACACTCAGATCTGATGGACCAGATATGATATCTTCTGCATGTTCTCGTAAGTGTCTGGACATGGATTCGATGATCCAAATATTCTCATTTACAACTGATCTACGAATGTGGTTTTATTTCACTGCTACTCCTCCTAAGATTCACATGACCAAGTAACCCCTTGGCACTCAGAAACATTCTAAGGTTCGAAATTAGTCCTCCAGACACAATTTCCTCTCGAAACCTTGGGTCCAAAGACCACTTATCCAACCCATCTAGGCTCAGTGTTGAGACCTTGGGCTCTGATACCACATTGTAACATCCCCGACCATCAACCCACTTGCCAGGAAACGCTACTACGCGAAAACATTCCCATACTTATGTAGTATGCACTTAAATGAGGTTAAATGGCTTAACAGAGTAAACATATAATTACCGCTAACATACATAATTAATGGAATCAACAGTAATATCATTGCAACAAAATACATGGTAATATCGCAAGCATCACAAACATGAATTTTAATTGAATTTAAACACATGCATATACTTATCTTTGAAACTATAGTAACTCCACCAACCACGTTCAGACCTTCCACGAACCTCCCAACCTTATACCACACTGCTCATCATGCTCAGAAGTGGGTCACCCTCGAGCTGTGACTAAGCTCCACCCAAGGTAAGGGAATCCTAGACTAGGTCGAGGTTATAGGAAAACTGCATAGAGAAACCAGAAGGATTCTCTCCAGGAGCCTTCTTACGCCCATTACTCACATAATCTCATTCCCCACATGCCTGTTCCACCCGAGAGTATACACCTTCACAATAACAGTCCATTGGTGCTTCACCTCCCTCTCTGGGTCTTGACAACAGGCCGGATCAAGAATTCTCAAAGCTCCGTAGCTGGTGTTGGACTCTCTCTGGGAGAAAACCACATCCCAATAGACTCTCTCACCTAGAGAGAGATTCTCATAGGCCTGACAACCTACCTCTTCAACCACGGGCCTGACAACCCAGTTCTTCAGCCAGTTTCGACTCAATTCCAACACAGTGAGGATAACAACAACATCAACTGGTAAACACCACTCGAGAAACAAAAGGAAACAACACAAATATAGTTTGGGTATGGAATCGACTCTGCAAGAATGGATGGGCTCGGATCATAGGATACATAGGTGACACAACTCAATCCATGGGTTTGTGACACAGATCAATCAACGCAGAGGTCGAACACAGACTCAAGTGGTTCAGATGGAAGAAAACAACAAAAGGCCACTAAGACAATGCATGATTCAGGTAACACTGGTTTCAGAGTTGCGTGACCAAGAATCAACATAGATATTGAACATAGATTCAACAGTTTGGACAGAGGTGTATCGGTTTCTCAAGGAAACATCACAGGCTTCATTTTTCAGAGCTGCGTGAGGCTTACAAAACTCAGATGCAGAGATCTCTTGGTTCAGACTGTGGCGGCAGAAAGGAGAACCAACCCCCATATCAACTCAACTCTTTGGTTAAAATTTCATGTTCTTGGGTTGACACATGTCTCCCATGCGGCTGCATGCGCTCCATCAGCATGCATTCCCTCTTGCACACGTTCCCCCTTCCAGGAACTTAGGATAAAGACATACCTTTTGTTAGGACCACACAATGCACCTTTTTACCTATATTTTTTTGCCACTATTATACTCTTGATCACCCATATTTGAGCTCATTCTATCACTTTAGCTGATCATTCCAAAGGTATACAACGTCCCTTCTCATTACTATATGTTTAATCTGTTTTGCATAATATTTTACATTACTTTTGGACTTAACCATTGATTAGACTGCAGATTAGCATTTGAGCCCCGTGGCTGAAACACAGAACTATCACACAAGTCCAAGGTCGCTGTTGCTGAAACACAAGAGGCTATATAGTCCGAGGTCTCTGTTGCTGAAACACGAGAGGCTATACAGTCCGAGATCTCTATTGCTGAAACACGAGAGGCTATACAGTTCGAGGCCGCTATTGCTGAAACACAGAACTGTCACACAGTCCGGAGTCGCAATTACTGAAACACAGAGCTATTACATAGCCCAGAGCTGCAGATGCTGAAACACAGAGGAGACCGCCAGAACCAACGATGCTGAAACACAAGCCGTTACATTCAGCGGTCAACAAGCACCAAAGCCGACACAGTCAAAGAGCACCATTCACGTGGCTGAAACAGCCCGTGAATTGCGATGCTGAAACAACTCCTGTAATAACATTTCTGTTACGTAAGAATAGGACATATTGCTCTGGTTTAGAAAGAAGATCCGACTAAAGATGGGACTCCGATATACATTGTAATATGTGATATTGTATCGAGGGGGGTTCCCTCTTTAAATAAGGGGGAATTCTTCATTCGAGCAACCAAGTTTTTTATGTATTGAACACTTCAGAGAGAGGAACGTGCTTCACTTTTTCAGATTGTAATATGATGTTTTGATAGATGAATAGAAAATCGTTTTGATTATCCATCTCTAAGCTTTCCCGTTTCAGGGGAATCTTGTGAGAAGGGAGGGCCCACCTTCATCACAAGATTCACTCGTTAGTTTTAGAAGTGTGTTGGTTCAATCTCTGTTTATATTTTGATTAATTTTCGTTTTGCTGAAACACTATTTTAATGAATTCCGCTTTGCTGAAACACTACTGACTCTGTCTTAGTTTGTTAAATGAAATTCGTAATTATTTTTATCAGCAACCTTGTGTGATGATTTTATGAGGTTAGCCAGAAACTGGGTTAAAGGTTCCTGCTCAGACAGGAAGGAATCAGAACACCTTGTCTTCTGTAGATTTCATTTAATTCTGCAAGAGTGCTAGCCAGGGATTGGGTTAAAGGTTCCTGCTCAGACATGAAGGAATCAGAACACCTTGTCTCTGTAGATTTCATTAACTTCTGCAGTGTGCTAAGCCAGGGATTGGGTGCAAGGTTCCTGCTCAGAAAGGAAGGGATCACACCATCCTGTTCTCTGCAAACCTCAGTTTCACAAGTGTGCTAAAGCAGAAATAGGGCCTAAGGCTCCTGCTTAGAAAGGAAGGGACCAGACAACCTTGTTCTCTGTTAGATAGAGTTAATTGTCTTCTGCTTACTGTTTTCATGAAAGAGTGACAGCGCTGAAGTCTCTGTTTGAGAGTAAGGGTCCCGTTCTCTGATTGCAGAATAGATGTTCTTTCCCATTGCAAGTATTATTTATAATGTAATCCAGGATTCTTAGATTAATCTTTAATATCTGCAATAGGGAAGTTGCTTTCCCGTGATTTAATTCAGAACTTCAGTATATTCAAGCAAGTGTGATTAGCATAGTTTCTTTTACTACAACTGTAAGTTGCATTTGGAATTGAGCATATATAGTGCGTGGTTATCTTTGAAATAAAAGACTTCCCTGGGTTGATAATTTATGTTTCACTTGGTTGTTTGAATCAATCAAGCAATTATAGTGACCAACATTTTGGC
>ML780620.1:291872-333559 GCA_009831015.1 Picea engelmannii | reverse complement strand
TGGTCCTGGTCTTTGATTTGGTGCAGAAGCTACTGGCCACAAGGAAGCCCTCTTCCAACTATTCTTTATTCCTGATGGAGAGACTCACATTCTTTCAGATCAAATCCGTTCTAGAAGGTAAACCCCATGCATTCATACAGTCAGCAGATTTTATCAAAAATTTTGTAGCTTCCTCTAACAAGGATCAACACCTCCTCTGTGAGGCATACTTACACAATGAGGCTATTCCAGAAAACAGGTTGCTAAACATAAACCCCCTTGTTGGGGACATTCAAATTAGAGCATTCACCTCTTTTCTCCTCAACCAAATTATGTGGCAAGATGACTTTTTGGCTGCCCAGCACAATGAAGATCGCCTCCTCTGGATTAGACCAGAACCTCATAGGGCAGCTACCTTTATCTCACAATATTATAAGTTCTTAAAACAACCCGGGGTGACTGAACATGTCCAGCAGTTACAATCAGAAGTGCTCCAGGATTGTGAACAGACCATCAAATCCATAGAGATTCCTTCCCTGCAGGCCAATAACTTGTTTTGGCAGCAATCCACAGAGAAGAGACAACAACACAATCCTTTTGGTCCTGCCAACTTAGAAGTAGCAATCTCCAGGATACCCAGCTATATCCAGTGTGTTAGACATTGTGCTGAAAACTGGATAGGGTACAAGTTCTATTTTCCTATCATCTGGTTGCCAATAGAAAGGTATCAAATCAAGTATAAGCTGCCTAAGAAGGCAGAAAAAACAGCATCGCAAAGATTACAGCAGGTACAAGGGTTCAGAACCCCAACCAACAGCACCTACCAGAGTTACAGCTTGAGTAGCTTACATGATCAGAGTCGGTATCAAGACCCTGATTCAGAGTGAGTTGCCTGAGGACATGCAACACCTTGAGTTGGGGGGGATGTTAGGACCACACAATGCACCTTTTTGCCTATATTTTTTTGCCACTATTATACTCTTGATCACCCATATTTGAGCTCATTCTATCACTTTAGCTGATCATTCCAAAGGTATACAACGTCCCTTCTCATTACTATACGTTTAATCTGTTTTGCATAATATTTTACATTACTTTTGGACTTAACCATTGATTAGACTGCAGATTAGCATTTGAGCCCCGTGGCTGAAACACATAACTGTCACACAAGTCCAAGGTCGTTGTTGCTAAAACACAAGAGGCTATATAGTCCGAGGTCTCTGTTGCTGAAACACGAGAGGCTATACAGTCCGAGATCTCTATTGCTGAAACACGAGAGGCTATACAGTCTAAGGCCGCTGATGCTGAAACACAGAACTGTCACACAGTCCGGAGTCGCAATTGCTGAAACACAGAGCTATTACATAGCCTAGAGCTGCAGATACTGAAACACAGAGGAGACCGCCAGAACCAACGATGCTGAAACACAAGCCGTTACAGTCAGCGGTCAACAAGCACCAAAGCCGATACAGTCAAAGAGCGCCATTCACGTGGCTGAAACAACCCGTGAATTGTGATGCTGAAACAACTCCTGTAATAGCATTTCTGTTACGTAAGAATAGGACATCTTGCTCTGGTTTAGAAAGAAGATCCGACTAAAGATAGGACTCCGATATACATTGTAATCTGTGATATTGTATCGAGGGGGGTTCCCTCTTTAAATAAGGGGGAATTCTTCATTCGAGCAGCCAAGTTTTTTATGTATTGAACACTTCAGAGAGAGGGACGTGCTTCACTTTTTCAGATTGTAATATGATGTTTTGACAGATGAATAGAAAATCGTTTTGATTATCCGTCTCTAAGCTTTCCCGTTTCAGGGGAATCTTGTGAGAAGGGAGGGCCCACCTTCATCACAAGATTCACCCGTTAGTTTTAGAAGTGTGTTGGTTCAATCTCTGTTTATATTTTGATTAATTTTCATTTTGCTGAAACACTGTTTTAATGAATTCCGCTTTGCTGAAACACTACTGACTCTGTCTTAGTTTGTTAAATGAAATTCGTAATTCTTTTTATCAGCAACCTTGCGTGATGATTTTATGAGGTTAGCCAGAAACTGGGTTAAAGGTTCCTGCTCAGACAGGAAGGAATCAGAACACCTTGTCTTCTGTAGATTTCATTTAATTCTGCAAGAGTGCTAGCCAGGGATTGGGTTAAAGGTTCCTGCTCAGACAGGAAGGAATTAGAACACCTTGTCTCTGTAGATTTCATTTACTTCTGCAACATGCTAAGCCAGGGATTGGGTGCAAGGTTCCTGCTCAGAAAGGAAGGGATCACACCATCCTGTTCTCTGCAAACCTCAGTTTTACAAGTGTGCTAAAGCAGAATTAGGGCCTAAGGTTCCTGCTTAGAAAGGAAGGGACCAGACAACCTTGTTCTCTGTTAGATAGAGTTAATTGTCTTCTTCTTACTGTTTTCATGAAAGAGTGACAGCGCTGAAGTCTCTGTTTGAGAGTAAGGGTCCTGTTCTCTGATCACAAAATATATGTTCTTTCCCATTGCAAGTATTATTTATAATGTAATCCAGGATTCTTAGATTAATCTTTAATATCTGCAATAGGGAAGTTGCTTTCCTGTGATTTAATTCAGAACTTCAGTATATTCAAGCAAGTGTGATTAGCATAGTTTCTTTTACTACAACTGTAAGTTGCATTTGGAATTGAGCATATATAGTGCGTGGTTATCTTTGACATAAAAGACTTCCCTGGGTTGATAATTTATGTTTCACTTGGTTGTTTGAATCAATCAAGCAACTATAGTGACCAACACCTTTCACATAAATTTTGGAATAATAATAAATTATTATTCCTAAGGACTTAAGCCCCTAAGCTTAGCCCCTAGGCTCAACACTTAGCCTCTCTTCCCAACCTTTCAACCCCTTTTCCCTTACCCACCTTGTGGAAGCTTAGTCCCCCATCACTCTTTCTTCATGGTCGGTTTGCACATAGTGATGTTTAATCTTTATTAATGTTCTGCATATTACATATACAAAAACAGTCTCCTGGCCTTTGACACTTAGGCTCTCTGGCCTAATAGACACATAAGCCCACTAGCTTATCAATACTTGGCTTACTAGCCTACAAAAACATTATTTACAATTCATAAACGTGATTACAACAGGGCTCGTCCTTGGAGATATTACAACACACATGAGTGTCTTTTCCTCCTCATCATGCGTCGAGTTTGGGAAGCCTCTAAGGATTCTTATATATCTAGTGCCCCCACATAGAGGGTATCTCACCCCCCTTTGACACCCCAAGTAGGGGGAGCTATCACCCCTCTCCCCCCCTCTAACCTCCCCGCATTCTCGGTGCAACGCGACCACTAAATCTAGTCATCCAAAAAATATAACACATACCCGATATTCTCCCACTTGTTGCTTTATTTGCATACATGGGATTACAAGGTTACACAGTCAACAATCCATGGAAACAATTCCCACAGATCCTATACTCCAAGATAACTTCTCAGTACTCACATCTTTTTTAATGAATCTGCAACATTCTTCAAATTGTCCACCTTCATCAACAACACCTTCTTTTCTTCGACCATGTCTCTCACAAATTGATATTGAACATCAATATGCTTTGTCTTTGAATGATAAGTCGTGTTCTTTGCCAAGAATATTTCTCTCTAATTGTCACAATTTATCCTTACAACTTGTTGAACCAACCCAATGCCTAAAACAACCTTTTTAACCATACTACTTCCTTGCTTGCATGAGTGGCTACCATGTATTAAGATTTTGTATTTGAGAGTGCCACTACAAACTATCATTTTCTCATCCAACTTATTCTCCTCCAAATAGGTTAAACACATACCTACTTGTAGATATTATTCAATCCATATCTCCAACCCATTTTGCATCAACAAACCCATGTATGTCCAACACTCTGTCCAAATTTGGTCTTCCTTGGTAGCACAACCCATAACTAGTAGTGCCATGAAAACACCTAAAAACCCTCTTTACTATTGTCCACTCTCCTTCACTGGTTTTGACATATACCTGCTCAAAACTCCCACTGCGTGTGAAACATTCGATCTATTACATAACATTGCATACATCAAACTTCCAACTGCAATATCATATGGAACACTATACATGTCTTCTTCCTCTTCACGTGTCCTGGGACATTGATTTGCAGATAAATTTACACCTACATGAATGGGAACCTTGACCAATTTACATTCATGCATTTTAAACCTCTACAATATTGTCTCGACATATTTCCTCTTATTTAACCAAAGTTTCTTTTTTTCTTGATCTCTTTTAATTTCCATGCACAAAATGAAATTTGCAGCACCAAGATCCTTCATGTCAAATTTATAGAACAAATGATTTTTCACATCCCATATAATCTCCTTTTTGTTTCCTATCAACAACATATCATCCACATACAAGACCAATTCAATAAGATGATCATCAATTAATTTTAAATACAGATAGTGATCCACTTTGCTCCTTGTGAATCCAAGTCCCAACATATTAGTATCAATTTTTTGATACCACATCATTGGTGATTTATTTAACCCATACATGGATTTTTTCAGGCTACATACCAGCTCTTTCCTTCCCTTCATAACAAATCCTTTTCGATGCTTCATGTACATTTATTCTTCCAAATCCCCATGTAGGAATGTTATGTTCACATCCATTTGTTCTACTTCAAAATCAAATGCAACAACAACAGATGAAATAAATCTAATTGAATTGAACTTGGCAATAGGAGAAAAAATCTCACCAAAGTCAATTCCCTCTACCCAGGAATAACCTTTTTCGACTAACCGATCTTTTTATTCAAAATCCCTTCTCTCTGATATGCCCTAGTCTTTGATGCCACAACATAGCCTTTATCAAGATACTGTAGGAGTTTTTTCTTCTTCATATCCAATCCCAGGAACAATGGAACTATTGCACCCATCACTAATAATGCTTCCTTCCAGCTTATACAGATTTCCACACTAAACTCCCTCCAACAACATTATTTCTCCTCGAACCATCCTGCATGTTTCTTTCTCAAACATTGTTTTTACCCATGCGTTGTCCATTTTTCTTACAAAAATCAAATTTCTGGCCAATTCTAGGATGTGTAGAACATGAGGGAGTGTTCTAATCCTTCCATCCATGAGCTTAAACTTGAATTTTCCTCATCCTATGATTTTATCTATTGATTCATCACCTAGGAAAACATCACCTCCATCATATCTTTCATATTCCCAAAACTACTCCTTGTGAAGAGTCATATGAAAGGATGCACCTAAGTCAACAAACCATGCCTTATGATTTTCATGTGTGCTTGAAGAAGCCAAGTACACATCCCATCCTTCTTCCATGGAGTTTTTTTCTTCCATAGAAGGAGCATCATCAAATCCATTCCCTCTCTCAACATTGTTGGATCTACATTGCTTCTTTTAGTTCCCTTATTTTCCACATCTCCAGCATACCTTTACAAACTTTCTTGGAGATTTAGATATACCCTTATATTTATATCTCCCACTTGTTTATATTTAGATATACCCTTATATTTACATTGTGTCTTGTCTTGCAAATAATGCTTTTGTGCTCTATCCTTCCATGTTCTTCTGCCTCATATCCTCTAACAATAAGGATGAGACTACATCATCGAAACTTAAAGTAGTTGTATTACTACCTATGGCCACAACCAGACTATCCCATGAGTTTGGTAAAGAACACAATAAACTGATACATTTATCTTCATCATAAATCTTAATATCAACAGATAATAATTGACTTACCACTGTATTGAATGCATTCAAATGCTCTATCATTGAGTCTCCATCTTTCATCCTCAAGTTATATAGATTCTTCCAGAGGAAAAATTTGTTTACCATAGACTTTGACTGATACAAAGTCCCAAACATATTCCATAAATCCTTGGTCGTAGCTTCCCTTAACACATTTAGTAATACTTAATCTGAAAGACACAACCAGATTGTGCTCTTCACATTTCGATCCAAATTTTCCCAGTCTTCTATTGACATTCTTGTAGGTGCAGTACCTAGATCCACAATGATCCACTGATATTTGTCCACCAACATATATTCCATATTGAGCTTCCACAACTCAAAACTTCACCCATTAAATTTCTCGATCTCTATATTCAAACTGCTCACCATTTCTTTTCCCCTAAAGAATAAATATCACAAATCTCTGAATATAAAAAGGATTATCACAGACCCGAGCCAAACCTTTAGCCACAAATACGTCCCCCTAAAGCCAAAAAAGATCTGATACCAAATGTATATTTTAACCTTGTATAATAAATTACTGTAGACAAATTCTTAATAAAAACAGAAAAGATACAATGGCACACACACACACACACATTACACAGATATTTTACCTTGGAAACCCAAATCGATAAAACCAACAACCTATTTAGAGTGGCACCTCTTATATTATATTCATCATTTCTTCATTGTTTACAATACAATACATATATAGGATCCCTCATCATCTAAAACCCCTAATCCATTGACGTGGATTAGTCAAAAACCCTAATTCCTAAACCGAAATTAGAAAACCTTTAGGGAAAATCATGTGTTGAAAAACCACTAAAAACAGGTGCAAAAAATGCCCATTTTTTTTTTCAAGGGCACTACCCCCAAACCCCCAGTGACCCCAGGTAGAGGGGTCTAACGCCCCCCTGTGCACCTAGTGCAACAAAAACACTAGATCTATTCATTCAAAGAATATAACACACTCCCCCTCCCTCTACCCCCACCCCTATTCCTTACCCATTTGGTAATGGAACTTACCATATTCTCATGTTGGATTTAACCAATGTGAATCTCACTACTTAATCTCTCCAGTACAATATGCCCCCTCGAGGAAAAAATAGCTATGCCCTTTGATCCTCCTTTTTCCACCCTTGGGAATTTACATATCCCTCAACCATCTACTGAGATCCCTTTGAAGGTCCCAAATGTTCCTCTTCGGTGGAATTTTATTCAACTCCATGAGAAGGAAACCCAACATTATAACATTGTCAATGACTTGGCCCAGGTCCATGCCTCCATCAAACCCTCAAGGTCCTTTAGACGTTCTCCACACAAAAGAAGGATTTTCTTGCTACCTTATAAGTTGTTGACCTTTTGGACGCTTGAATGATCACCTTCGAGAAGTGATCAAGCTTAGCCTTTCCGTTTTCCCTCTTCTATTACTTTTCAGATCCTAGTGAACATCAACAAGTACAACATCCATCATTGTATTGTTGATGAAGGTGCATCCACATGCATCATGTCTGCTCAGGTTTGGTACCAAATCGACTCCCCCACCCTTTTCCCATGCATGATCTCCCTTCAAGCGTATGATGGTTGACCTTCCCAGTCCTATGGCTTTTACCAAAATGGTCCCATCAAGCTAGGGGGAAAATAAGTCCATCTCAATGTTGAGGTCATAAATACCCCTATAGATTATTACCTCTTATTAGGATGTAGCTTCATGTATTCCTTAAAGTTAGTGGCCTCGTTATTTTTTCATAAGATGTTTTTTTCCCATAATGAGAAGCTTGTCACCATCAATCAACTAACTCACCACGACCCCCAGGCCCAGTTTCATCCTAACAATGTGGTTTCTTCATTAGGTGGAGACCAGACTACTACCCTCATTGATGACATCGGCCCTGGAGTCTACAAAGACTCTAGCTTGTTGGGTACATACTACAAACCACCTCTGGAAGTCACCACACCTAGTTCATCTCATGTTTGCATGGTGTCATAGCCATGGAACAACAAGCTCAAACCCACAACCCTCTACTAGACATTCAACACTTGCATCCTCCATTCCTCCAACAGGAATGTCACGATCACATCCACACTATACCTTCGTCCAAGTTCCTTTCTTGTTACATCCTCCTAGGATTGTGTAAGATACCATATGTAATGTAAGATGCAGAAACAAAAATATTCAACAAAATACCAATGGAACAAAAATATATTGGTGTCATAGCCCTAAAATGCCCTACTCATGAATACATGGCATTGTCCCTCTTACTTGCATAATTTTCCAAATCATTGCTGAGAAGCTCTACTTAAAAAACCATTTTTTAGAGCATGTACGTGCCCTACACCACTACATCCCACATACATACACTTGTTGAATGCTAGACAACTTGCATACATATGCTTTTTGCACAATACACAACCCGCGTATACCTCCAAAAGTTAAAAAATTAAAAATTTGTAAGGAATTTGGTGGAATTCATAGGCTATTGGAGGTTTCCCAACAAAGTTACTTGCTATAGCCGGTCCCCCAACTGAATAACCATCATTTTTTCATATAAAAGGAGGTTTTGGGGTCTCATTTCACAACTAAGCATAAGAACAGTGAAACCTTGCCCAATTTCACTTCCCTTCCTTTCCCAAGCATTTTCTACCTTTTGTGAGTTATTTCCTCAACATTCCCTCTTCAGCCCCTTTCCTTCCATCCAATCCATTCCCTTCCCCCAAGGTGATTAGTAGATTGAGAGAAGAGGCCTATTGAAGGTGCACTTGGAGTATTGTATAGAGGAGCCCAAAACAAATTTGTGGAACGGTGGCCAACAAGGATTGTAAGTTTCAGTCTTTGTTTAATGAATAAATTAATATCTTTTCCTTGTCCCAAATGTTGACGTTTTGTGTATTTCTCTTTTATTTATACATAACATTTGATATCTAACCCTAATTTATGAATATAAATAACATGCTTGTATCCTTTGTTTGCCTTGTTTTGGATGCATATCAACTTTGGGAGGAGACTTGCAGTCTTTGGAACTACAGATCTTGAGGAGATCATCACCAGACGTGGGATAAAAGGTATAATTACCGATCTTCTCTTATACTTCTTTCTGTTCATTTATTTTGGTATGTTTGGGGTAGAGTAGAAACTAGATTAACTTTTAGATGGTCATTTGCTTTGTCTATATTGTAAACCCTGGTATAGTTATAGGGGGATTTTCCCACTAGCATAATTAGTGACCATATTAGGGAGCTCTCTAGGGTTTTTAGGGAATTTTTAGGGTTGTTTATTGGTTTTTTGTTTTCCTTTCGAGTTTCAGTCAAGTTTACTGAGTCTTTTTAGGGTTTCTGGTCACCTACAAGCTGCATACCAGCTTTCCCCACACTGTAAGTCTGCCTTGTCTTGTTATTTTTGAAAAGTCTTAGAGATGTACGCACCCTGTTTTGGGTCATCCCACATACATACACGCTCTGCAAAGTAGACAACACAGGTACATACACAGGATGGTGATGCAACAACCCGCATCTCTGTTTCATGAAAGTATTTTTTAATAAAGGGAGAGTTTGTCTCTTTCTTGGTAGAAGTTCAGACTTCTCAGGAATTTCTTGAATCATTCAGAGTCTATGTCTGTGGCGATAGCTTGGGTTTAAGTTTTGGTTTACTTGTTTCCTTAGCCTTCTTGTGTTTTCCCTAAAAGGTTTAAGAGTGAGTTGTCAAGTTTTAGATCCGCCTTTTGATTTCTTGATTGAATCCTTGCAATCCAAAATGGGCTTAGGGTCTTTATCAATCTTGTTTTCAGTTTTCTCTTTGTCCCTATTTCTTTCTTTGGAAAAACAAAAAAAGTTTTTACTTCAGTTTTTTCTTGTTAAAGCAGTTCGAAAAATAATAAAAAATATTTTATTTTCTTGCATTTAGTTTGGTAAAGTAGTGAAGGTTGTTATTTTCAAAAGAAAAAAAGAGTCTTCATTTCAAAGTTCTTTATGATTTCCTGAAATATTAGTAGTTTGTAGTCAAACGAAAGCAAGTTTTAAGATTTCTTTATTTACAAGATCTTGAAATATCAATTAGAAAAGTTGAATTTACAAAGAGTTGTTTACAAGAATTTCTTAAATTTTGAAGTATCTTTTACTTTCAAATTATTTAAATTTCTCTTCCTTATTAGTCTCTTGATAACACCATCAATTTCACTATTGTACCCTTTGCGTAAATCAAGCCTTAAAATTAACGCTTAGTCTAAAATACATTAGACTTTATGTTTGTAGGGTTCATCGACTAGTTTAGGGTTTTAGGGCCTTGAATTAGGTGTGAAGAGGAAAATCTTCAAGGCCACTTTAAAAAAAACATTGGATTCTAAGATAGGGAGTGCTTTAAGTCCAGTGTCGTAAGATTTATATGGGACTCCCCTCTAACACAGGGGATAAACACGAGGTCGCGTGAGGAAAGGCAGAGGAGATAACCCGTCCAAAGCTAAAATGAACGTAGTGGGGATTGTATATTGAGGGTCTTTCTCAGGAACAATATCGATCTCATTTTCCTATGGAGCTTCGTGGACCTCAAATCCATTCAAGATCCTCAGTTGCCTTCTAGACCAATTTATCTTGATACCCTTGAAGTCTTCAAACTTGTTATCCTTCTCATTACGATCTTCCCGGCTGTCGACTGTACCCACCTGGTAATTTACTTCAAGCTGCCAACCTAGTTGCCCATATTTTACAGACTTACACAAGTGAATGCGGGGGTTTACCGTGGTACCTAGGTTGGACGTTGGATCATGCTTCAAAGAGTATACCCAGAGGGTTCTTCCATGTTCGATTTGTACTTGCATCAGTTAGTTTCTCTAGTGTCGATTGACGTAACTATCCTTCCCACTAGTTAGTCGATTGCTTGATTTATCTTTAGGAAACGTTTTAGTGTGTGCTTTGTGTTCTACGCTAGTTAAGCCTTATTGTGTCATTTGATCATTTCACAAAGTGGAATATCAACAGCTCTGCCAGTCACGAAGGCTTCAGGGCCTGACGTTGATTACTTTGGAGCCACCTCCACCATCGTTAAGGTGAAGAATTGATCAAGAAGGGTCGTTCGAAGTGATCGGGCCGCAGGAAACTGTGCCTGAGCCTACTCTGAGAGGAGAATTTATAGCTCTAGAGGAATCCACCATATTTGACCTTTAAACTAAAGGTTTCAGGCCAGCTAATCCTCCGATTACCGACTTGTCAGCGCCGATCTTGATTCAAATTGCCCCCCCCGAGGTGATATCTTTTGAGCACCAGTTAGTAATACAAGAGAAAATGGAAGCGAATGATGCTACTTCGTCCGAGAGTCCCCATACTCTCATTATGACTACTACTACAAGGGGCATCCTACCTCCTCTCCCACCTTCGCTAGTCAGGACTACAGTTGTCTCGACTCCCTCAACTTTGGGAAGTGGTCTGATACCTTTAATGGCTTCGACCATTGTTCTGTTTACTCAGAATGTGAAAGATGATCCCTTCTCATATGGTATGCTCGACTTTGATACAAACTCGATTCTTACTTATTCTACCTTACAAACCATGGGTCTAGGGGCAGGGAGCTCAAACGCTCCCTTGTAAGGGTCAACTGCGAGAACTACTATCCCATTTAACACTATCCCTTACGATGGAGGTCATATACCTCCTTCATCCCCTTCGCTTGGCGATGCTTTTTAGCAGCCGATCAGGCCAAATGCTAATTATAGCCTATTTGATGGAGGCAGTTTAAGACCTTCGTCTTATACAATGCTGGTGGGATCTATGTCATTCTCTCTGTTCAGTGCATTTGGGAATAAAATTTTTTCTTCGACTACTTTCTCAACTGGGGGAAACCTCATCTTTGGTCAATAGAACTCAGTGCAAGGTAATATTCCTTCACAGGGAGCGACGACTGGAGTTTATTCCACACAAGGATTTTGGAATCCTTGGCAAGGCTCAATTCCCTTACAAGGGATGTCAGTCGGGGGTAACCCCTTCCATACTCAATGGAACCTTGGGAAAGTCTCTGTACCCATGCCCGTCGGATCGAATGAGGGCATCCCCTTCCAAGGTCCTTGGAACACAATGTAGGGAGAAATCCCTGCGTAGGATATGTCATCCAATTTCGGGAGTTAGCTGATGATGCCCTAACAGACGTAGTTTCCCTTTGCTTTTCAAGGCCACAATTTCTACCAAAACCCTGGCTAGTAGTCCAACTTTTCCTGGCAACCTGATGCTAGTCAAAATCCAGGGCCCTCTTTTCCTATAAATAATTCACAACCAAAACTACCATTTCTGGCAACTTTACATCTGCCAGAATTGTCGATATTACTGAATCAACCAATTTGTCATGATCCGTGTTGGCCCCCCATGCCAAATAAGTTGCCTTCAGATATTCTAAAATTTGAGGGAAATCCTGGCAAAGATCTAGGTGATCATGTGATGACCTTTCACTTATGGTGCTCGTCAAACTCACTGAAGGACGAATCTGTCCAGTTGCACCTTTTTCAACACACTCTTATAGGGGGTGTTGCAAAGTGGTATATTGATATAAATGGCTCGAGGTACTCTTAATTTTACGACCTGGAGATGGTCTTCTTGAACCATTTACAGTTACCTGTGAGATACGATGCTGACATCGAGTTCTTGGCCAAATTTGAGAAAACCAAGGTCGACCACATCTTTGATCATATTCAAGAATGGCGGTGTCGAAAGAGACTGATTAAGGTCAAGGTCCCTCCTTATTTATTTCTTGAGTGGTTCTTGAAGTCTTTGGTGCCCTGTGTATCCAAGGATGTAGCGACTTCCAGAGTGTTTTCAGAAGAGGAGGATATTATAAGAGCCCAACAACTAGAATTGATCTACTCTCAGTCTGGCATGCTCTACGAGATTTTTTCAGATGCACCACAGTCTACTCTTGATAAGGCCAAGAAA
The DNA here is from genome assembly GCA_009831015.1 of Picea engelmannii. NCBI lineage: Eukaryota > Viridiplantae > Streptophyta > Pinopsida > Pinales > Pinaceae > Picea > Picea engelmannii. Next base: position 320,920 of record ML780620.1, on the reverse strand, counting down.
AATTCTGGGCCCCATGCTGACGGAGTTGTGGGCTCAACTCAAAGCAATTCAATGGATCTATTGTCAAATTAGTTGCAACAATTGTCGATACAACATATTATGGCCATCCATACTCTGAGTTCGTTTATTCCCCCTACCCATACATCGGATGTACATAGTGTGTAGTCGACGAATCCCAAGTCCAACCAACAGACCAAGGGAAATAAGAAATAACTAAATAAGAAAGGTAAAGGGGATAAAAACGGTACCAATAATGTTGGTGGGAGAAAAATGGAGAAGAAGAAGTCGAAGTATCCATGTAATCTCTGCACGAAAGACCACCCGACTCACATGTGCCCTTGACTTGCAGAAGCCCAGAAGCTATTTACACAGCAAAAACCTACTGTGTCGTTGAACCCTTTTCTGCAAGGGAAAAATATGGCTCAGGCTTCCGCATCCACAAGCACGACATGGGGAAGTCAGGGATCCCCTGCGCCTACCAATAACAAACCGACCGCGAATATTTACATGATGAATGTCGAAGCTCATTTATCAACTAGGACCCGAGACTACAGAATGCCATAATATACCGAGAAGGGCCAGGAAGCCACTAAACCACATATTCCTCTTCAAATCAAGAAGGAAATGGGAAAAACGATGACTCACATCCCTAAAGGTGCCTTTAAGAAGGTTTCCCATAATCCAAATGCGAGGGCCGCACAAAACTACTCTGTTGTGGAGAATTTGGTACATACCCCTTGTGTGATGTCCTCTCTGGAAGGACTCCAGAGTTGCCTCTTATAGAGAAAATATCAATTGTCTGCCTTGGGAGCGGTAGAGACTAGTAACCCAGGAGCAATCGTTTTTGATCCAACCAACTTAAAACCCTGTCTTCCTCACCACATTTTCTTTCAGATAGTAGTGGCTTACACCATGAAATATTTTACGCGGAAAATTTTTTGTACAGTGGTTGATGAGGGTGCCTCGACTTGCATGATGTCGTTGGCATGTTGGAAGGCCATTGGCCAGCCTGATTTGTCTCCATCGCTTACGTTGCTTATGGATTTTGACGGTCAATCATTTAGACCACACATAATAATTCCTTCCTTTCCTATGCAGTTAGGGGGTAAAACTGTGTGTGTCAAAGTTGAAGTGGTCGATGCACCTCTCGACTACAACCTATTTTTAGGAAGGAGTTGGACTTATGTGATTCATGTGGTGGTTGCTATGTTTTTTCAGGTCTTATGTTTTCCGCATGAGGGCTAGATTGTGATGATCGACCAATTGTCCTTCTCTCGTCCTGACCCTTCATCGGGGGCTTCCACGGTCCCTATGATTGATAATATGTAGCCTGGAAATGTCAACTTAGGTGTCGGTTTGTTTCCATTGTTGATGGGAACCTTTGATTACCTACCGCCTTCTAGCGATGTAAGGCTTATATCGGTTGTTCTTGACCAACCGAGGGCTGCAATTTTGCAAGTATCATCATTTTGAATGAGCTACTTTGACAATCCATGGAATTTACCTTCCCCATCAACCTCGATGGAGGGGATAGGGAATCATGGCATGGCCATGCCCTTATCCATGGCCGAGGTTGCGTACAACGTTGTCCAACAAAATTCGACCAAAATTGATCTGGATCCCTCACATGAGTTAGATCTAGTTCTTGAGCATATTTGGGCTCAATATTCTCTTGCCGCTCAAGATTCTTTAGAATTGGTCCTTCCCTCTGACAAGGCGATTCTCGAGGCAATGACTGGTCTCAGCAAGCCTTGGGATTTTCGACATCCTAGATCTTATTTCCTTCACGAGCTTAGGAGAATAGAGGCGGGAGAATTCGTTTTGACCATGAATGGAGATAGTCCTTGTCCTATCAATCCTTTGGCTATGCACGAAGTTTATGCTGAGGGTAATATGGCAAGAATTGCTACAACCTTTCCAATCAATATCTCCAAAACCCATGGTGAGATGGATAATGTTTTTGTCACAGTGGATTGCTCCCTCGAAGAGATTCAAACTTACACTAAGTTATTTAAAGAGTTCCGCGACATTTTTTCCTGGTCTTACGAGGAAATGCCAGGCATCGACCCACGAATTTTCGAGCATGAGATCATGACTTATCCTAATGCCAAACCAGTTTAAAAAAAGCTTCATCCAACCAATCCTCGGAAAGCGAAAGCAATTAAGGCAGAAGTAGAAAAACTGCTTAAAGCCAGTTTTATCTACCCTATACAATTGACGGAATGGATGTCAAACCCAGTTCCGGTTAACAAGAAACAGGGCACGATTCACATTTGTATGGACTTCCGTGATTTGAATAAGGCTTGTTCGAAAGACAATTTCCCTACCCCATTTACCGATCAGATTGTTGATGAATGTGCAGGCTACAAAGTCTTTTCGTTCATGGACAAATTTTTGGGATACAATTAGATTCAAATCAAACCTGAGGACCAACATAAAATGGATTTTATTTGTTTTTGGGGTACCTTCACGTATCGTAAGATGCCTTTTGTCCTGAAGAATGCTAGAGACACCTTTCAACGGGCAATGTCGTTCTCTTTTCATGACCTCAAACACATATTCGAGGCGTACCTTGATGATATAGCATCACATTCTCACAAGAGATATGATCATCCTGCCCATCTTCGACTAATATTTGAGAGATCTCACTACTATCAGATTCACTTGAATCCTAACAAGCGCAGTTTATGCATGACGTCATGTCATATTTTAGGTTTTATTTTATCGACAACAAGGATCATGGTCGATACTCTCAAGGTTGAGGCAATAGTTCAATTTCCTCCCCTGTGCACGATACCCCAACTTCAGAGCTTACAGGGGAAAGCAAATTTTCTTCAGCATTTTGTCGCTAATTATGCCGAGATCATGTTGGCAGCCCCACATGATTTCATTATGGGAACATGAAATTACATTCTCTATAGCTGCCTTCACCTCATTCTTGTAAATATTATCTTTTTGAGATGATCACTGGGTTAGTAAATATATTCATTAATTCTTTAAAGTTTTCGTTTTCGTTTTGTTTTTAGGATTGATTCATGGCTGAAAGCATGAATCAATTCATGAAAACCTAGCTTGGTATTATTATTTTTATGAAAACATGTTCGATTTAGATGATTAGTATCTCTTTCATGTTTATTTTATAAAAAAAAAAACTTTATTAATTTTTGAAAAGAAACAATTCAGTTATGAGTGGCTGTAGGCCCTCCATTTTTGTAATATTTTGATCTCATAAGATCTTATCCTATCCTAGGAGATATGAAGATGAGATTTCAAAAAAAACTTTAAATACTATGCATTTTGTAAGTGAAAGGCATCTTGGCCTGGAACCAATTTGGGACGAATGATTTTCAGAACTTAATGGAGCAACTTGTAGCAATTCAGCTTTAGGCCAATGTGAATGATGTATCGTCTATGTTCCGTCTCTCTTATTTTGGAAAAGTAAATGTGTTGTGTATCTTTAGTCTCCATGACATGTGATATTCCATTTTATGTTTTAAATGTTGTGCTTAATTTGTTGTTTCAACTTATTATCGCTGTGATCATCATATCAATTTTAGGATCATGATATTTATTTGATGTTAGTTGATTTTTTTTTGCAAGTGAATTGAGATTCTATATTACTGAGTAAAATATTGTACAAAAAAGGATGAGGGGTTGCCCCTAATCTTCCAAAAAGGAAACTAGATCAGGGGTCCCCAAGCTGCGCTATCTACATTAGTGGTAGGATGGTTGGGTCGCCACTCGGGGAAACTGACCCAGTCTCCATAAGTTCGTTTAAAGAAGAAAAAAGAACTATACCATCGGAAATACATAAAGGTGAGAGAATATAACATGAGATGTTCCTATACTGATAAGTAAAAGAACTTGATTTGGTTCTATGCTAGTCCATGCAGATTGGGTGGCTTTCATCTCCTGCCTTCCTTTCCTCATTTTCCTTTTTCTGCTCCACCGTGCACGTCCTTCTGATGATGGCTGGTGTTCTGTGTCGATCTACTGGAGTGATGTCCATGTGATGGACATAACGAAGGTAGATTTGGAATTGACCAGCCAGTCGGTCTATTTTTTTTCCTTGGTTCCTCTGGTTCTTTGTTATGTCTCTTACGCTGGCCTCCAGGTCACTAAGGCGGCTCAAGATTTCTATGATTTCCTTATTTCGGCCTCGGTTTTCCACCCTGATGGTATGGTTCTTTTCTGCTCTCAGCTTGCATATTAACATTTTTGTACGCCAAGCTTCCTCCACTATTTTTTGGTAGAGAGTTTTCCTGGCCTGTGTGCCCCCCTGGGTCCCTTAACCCGTCTGCTTCTTGGATGAGTTCCGTCCAAGATTTTCCTTGGCGCTGGTGTTGAATTTCCGCTCCCATCTATTGATGATTTATTTACCCTTTGTATCTGCCTACTCGAGGAAGGTGCATTTTTCCTCTCTAGCTGCCTGTTCCATCCTAGTGATCTTCCGGGCGCTTATTGGGAGTTCCTCCCCCTGGGGTCCCCTCTTACTCTGGGTGTTCTTCATTCTTACCATCTTTTCTTGTAAGTCGCGGCTTCTATCGTGATTTCTTTCTCTGCTACTACTCTCCCCTTCATGGTCTCTATAATTGCTACTAGTTGGTCCGTCGCTATCCCTGATGCTTCTTCTTTTATAGAGTTTCCTCGGGGGTGGTCTTCTCCAGGTAATCATTTGTCTCCCGTAAAGGCGTATCTTTTGGTCCCTTATCTCTGTTTTTGAGTGTGTGCGCTTGGGAGCTCTTTCGTTGCTCCATCTGATGTTAGTTGATTGATAACATGAACATTTTTCATTACAATTTATATTACATGTGATTGTTCATAATTATAAGATCATAGTGTATACATGTCTATTATTTTGTTCTCATATATTGGCTCCTAACAAACATCTGGAGTTTGTTCCGGAGGCATCATCATAAGCCTTTCATACATTTTTCTTGCAGACATAACAACTAGAATATTGGATTGCATAGAAGACATAGACATAAATGCTAAAACTCAGGTTAGCTTTATTTTAATTCATTTTGGTTAATTTTACTATTTAGTGAAACAGGAAAATTTTAGATTGGCTTTGACCATCTTCACATCCTTGCTTCGTAACTTGGTTAGTTTGAGTTTTATTAGATTTATAATCAAAAAACAGAAAATACAAAAATGTGCTTTCTTTATCTGCTTCTGAAAACAATTATCTTTACATTAATTTTGCAAGGCTTTCATTAAAACTTGCAACCTGTAAATTTTGTTTATAAATGACATATTCACATTCACCTTTCTGCTGAAATATACTTGTAAATAATTAGATTAAAGTTCATATATTATTATAGTTTTAACATTAGTTAATTTATTTTATTTCTTTATTTTAGGGCCCTAGATTGGCTAACAGAGCCATTAAACCCGTCAGAATAGGTTACACCAAACGACTTGGGTTATTTAGACAACCCCAGACCAGACGTGTTCTTCCAATTGAAGGCATGTCAAATTTTCCTGTCAACAAATGGCGCTAGAAGGAGGGTCGAGGTCGATTTAATGATTAAATGTTTCACCCCTCAGCCTTTCATAATTCCATATTTATAAATCCTTCTTCTGTGTCATCTTATAATGCACTACAAGGCAGGTTAGATGACAAGCTGACTATTTGGAGTCAATTTATTCAAATTCTTAATTTTTCACGGCTCATGCCCAAATCACTGTGTTGGAACATGCTTTCAATGTCTCATTACCAGTTATTTCCAACAAGACAACTGATTTCTTTTCATAAGTCACCTTTGATGGTGAAGGGAACACATCTGAAGTAGACCATATTTCTATTTTTTTTTTATAAATGTTTAAGACATAATATCATTGATCCTAATGTTATATGAAGGTTGTTCTCTCTCCCCTTCCAAGGTCGGGTTAAATATTGGTTTGAATCTTTTCCAGCTAATTCTATTCATTCTTTGTCTGAGTTTGTAATTGAGTTTCTATCAGATTTTAACAACTATGATTATGATGAATTAAGTGAAGAATTAAGTTTCTTAAGGAAAGAAAATGGTGAATCATTCAATGATTTTGCGATTAGGTTCATTCATGTTTGTACTAGATTCCCTTTGAAAGAAATGTCGCTTATTAATGAGTGGTTTGAATATCTCATTTCTCTCTCAGACAAGCAAGATCAATTAATGGTTAACCAATCTGAATTGAGCACTAACACTCAATCTCGAGATGGTTCAAATTATGATGTTGATCTTGAAGATTTTGAAGCACCACAATTTTTGTCAACTTCTTTCATTTTGGCAAATCATGAGCAGCATCATCTTTTACAAAATTGAATTGTCACCTCTAATTATTCTTTGTCAACGATGTCTCCTCCTGTCAAAGAAGGAACCTTGACTTTAAAAGATGACAGTTGTCACACTCTCATAGATTTTATAATTGTTTCCAAAGTAAAAGAGGTCAAATATGAAGTTGATAATCATGTGAACGATAAGATCCATGATAAATCAATGGGAGACAAAATCATTAGGCAGACTATTAATCAATCTTCTATCTCTAGTGATTTTCTCTCAATTTTTCCCTTACACAATAAACCAAATTGTTTCTTAGAAACTGTCTCGTATTCTTTAAAAGAGAATACAACAGAGGTTGATCAGTTTATACAAGGAGAGGGAACAAAACCAGATTTCGAAACTCATATACCTATCATTTCAAGAGATGCATTTTGTCTCCTCAATTCTTCTACATATTATTCCTTGTACCCTGATATTTTTTATCCTAATGTTGTGCAATTGCTTGTTCCATATTACCTTGGAGAGAACTCAACATTCTATAATCAGGTACAAAGAGATTACCGAATAGAAGATAAAGAGGGAAATGATTCTTCCCATGAACATATTAATTTTTATTCTCATCAATTATCTGTGGGTAAATCAAGAAATGATTTGAAAGAGTCCCAAAATGCATCTTCCATTGATTCATCTCAATTTGTGTTTCGAGAAGAATCTAAATTTTTCCATGATCAATTATTTGAGGTTGAAAAGTATAATCGGACAAATATTACTACCAATGATAATTATTCAAAAATGTTGGTCATTCCATTTAGTTCACCTCAAATAGTTAACCTTGAAAAATCTAAGCTCAATGGAAAGTTTCAAGAGAATGAAACACTTATTTTTGGATCGAGAATCAAGATAAGTTCTCGCCATCTTGATCCGACCTTTTTACAAGATTGTTTCCTTGATAGTCTAATACTTTATTCTAATTAGTAATATTTGCCACATGTGAATTCTTTCAAACAATCCCATGTCAGTAATTGCATGTATTATGATAGGATTGCAGATTGCTTGGAGTATTCATATCTCGAACAGTTTCCAGGAAATGGTAAGATTATCTTCACTTTATTTAGAGATAAAGGAGGAAACTTTAACACACTCATTTTATATCCTTCAGATGGAGAAAATATGGAATGAAAGGAAAATTGTCGGGAGGATGGGGCACTTCGGTCTAGGTCGAGGGTTATGTCAGGTCCCCATAACTCTCACAAACTTCACATTCTCACTTTTTCATATTTTTGTAACCCATATAATGACAAACTTGCAGAATGGCTAGAGGATTCATACAAAAAGAATGTTCAAGGGAATGATAAGATCATGATTGCCTTGTTTTTAAATGATGATGATAAAGGTAAGTATGATATATTTTTTTCATTTTTTGATATACTACCATTCTTGCTAGTAATTTTTTATTTTGTTTCCATTGCAGGATTGGAGTTACTCCGATGGCTACATTGGAAGCATGACTTTACATAGTATTTTGATTTGTTTAGTAGTTAGAGTAGGTTTAGGAGTAGGTTTTATTTTATCTTTATTTATCACTGTTTCTCTTTGTAATAATGCAGTCATGAACACAAGAGGGTGCACCAAGAGAACCATAGTATGACTGTTGTCAGGGAAGTCCCCTTTGACCCTTTTTCTCAGCTTTTCAAAAACGTAGTATCATCATGAAATTTTTTAAATGAAGTAAAGAGATAAGTAAATCTGAACTGTAAATTCAACCCTGACCCAAGGTGCCACGAATAGCACTGCATTCATATTAATGAGGAATTTTCTATTTTCTTTTAGTCTCTCAAGAGGTATTTCGCGTGATGATTTTAGATCCACCCTCTTGTAAATATTTTTAATTATCTTTTTCTCTTTCATTTTGGTTCTTTTCATTTTTCATGTTTTTGGTTTATTTCTGAAAAATTATGTCTGCGTCACCATTTCATTTGTGGAAAGAAAATCAAATTTTTATCCAAAAGCAACAACTGACTACTTTTCAAAGTACCATGTAAATTGTTAAACTCAAATCAACAAAAGAAAGTTCCTGCTCAAAAACAATGTTGATGGTTTCTTTTCAAAATCTCGAGAGGATAGCGATTATCATTAATAAACTCCTAACGTTGTCCCTATTTTTAAGAAAACAACTCGATTATACCTTCCTTTCCTTAAGATGGTTTCTTAATAGGAATATAAGTGTCCAGATCATGATAAGAATCATTTTAAGAAAACAGATGAATTATATAAGAACAATTTCTATTTGATCAAATATGAAAGTTTTCAGTATCACTCCGCTCTCTTGAATATCATAAAGTTTCTGCAAATTTGTAAATTAATTCTAGAGAGTTGAAATCACTGCAAGGTGTGGGAAGTGTTTGTAAACCCACCGAGACGCTGAACAGGTCTGCTGGCAGCGGGTAAATGCATCCATGATACCAAGGCAATTTCGTCAGGGTACTAAACAGGCCTGCTGGCAGCGAAGCAATGCCAGGTTCATGAAAATGTTCAGGTATGCCCCTTAAAATTAATCCATGAATACAAATGTTCTTCATCTTAAATGGATGACTTTTGGACATGATAGAGGTGTTAGAGTGGGTTAAATGACATCCCTGCTGAGGCTATGGACGCCTACTGGCAGCAGTGGCTATGTCAATAGTGTCGGAGTCAGTTGCATAAACATCGTTCCTCTCGAAATCTAGATCTAATATCAGATTACACTTTTGACGGAAACACATCTAATGCTGGACTATGTTATCCCCTAAGTTTTTCATGCTTGATGTGTTGTTAGTTGCTTCACAAATCTTCATTTTTCTGATTCATCCTAACATGAAATTTTGGTGATTAAGAGATAATTGCTTCACCCAGTAAGTCGCCATTTTTGGCAACCCCACATGATTTTGTTATGGGAACATGAAATTGCATTATCTATAGCCTCCTTCACCTCATTCTTGTAAATATTATCTTTTTGATATGATTACTGGGTTAGTAAAGATATTCATTAATTCTTTAGAGTTTGTGTTTTTGTTTTTTTTTCAGGGTTGATTCATGACTGAAAGCATGAATCAATTCATGAAAACCTAGCTTGGTATTATTCTTTTTATATACAAAGGTTTTCTTTTTAAGGGGTCATTGTGCTTATATCCATTCTAAATCTAATGCTTGAATGACTTACCTTTTGAGTGTTTTGAATATTGATATGATTTCTATATACCTAGTTGGTTTGCATTTGAATTATGAGCATTTTTGTGTTAATGTAGTTAAACCCTGGTCGTGCTAGTCATGAGAATTAATGCGCAAGTATCGTACCCTGTACTTAATCCATTTTGCTGGAAGAGTAAATAAATGAGCTTTTCATTACTGGTTGAAGGTTTTTTTCATGCTTTGTACGCAAGGTTTTCATTACCAGGTATGGTCAAGCATCATGACCAAACCCTAGGTGTTTATACTATGATTGCATCGAGGCTTCGTTTTGTTTGTCTCCATTTTATCCATTCAGATCTGTTTCTTTTACTCTTTCCATCTAAACCCATAACTGTCTTGAGTCGTCCTTGTTACAGTCCAATCATATTTTAATGGCTCATGTTGTTTGTTTGAATCCATATGGCCGTTAGGCATTGCTATCTCACGGTGATGCGAATCCAACGAAATAAACCGTAATTGCATGCCAGAGACACGTTTTTGCGGGAGAGATACTCAGAAATATGTTACGAATTAGTCCAAACCCTTTAAGACCCATTTCGTAAATGGGGCCATTTACCTTCATTGCAGGCAGATTCTTTAGAAACGAATCCATTTCAGAGGTATGTTTTGTTTTTTGGACAACATTTTCCTAGAAATTTTGTTTTGCCTGAGTTTTCTTTTTCCCCTTTCCTCTCTATGGGTGTGAAGATATGCAAAAAAAGGCTGATTTCTATCATAGGCATAAGATAAACCATGGTATCAAAGACCTGTGTGTTTATCCACAAGAGAACCATTCTACCACAAATCAAACTTTTGCTGCTGGTTGAAACCCATTGGGCAAACAATCCACGGTCTGTTTTCATGCCTAGAAAGTCATTGGATGAGGTTTTCAGATGTAGTAAAGGATAGGTTTCCTATGGTTCCTATTCATGAGCCAACTCAGGTGATTTTAAACAAATCAATTGTTAAAGGCAGGAATGAAAAACAGAGTAATTCAAACTTAATTTTTACAAGCAAGAGGATCAAGCAGGCTGATAATGTAATTATAAAAAAACTCAACGAATTTCCACACCATCATAAATTCAAATTTGTCAAATTACTAAAGTAATTAATATTTTTTTATTTTTGGATTTGATTCTGTTTTAAAAAAACTAAAACAAATAGATTTTTATTGCTGATTTTTACTATTTTAGACCAGCTACAAAAACCTGTAGCTTATCTTTTCTAAAAATTAGGTCTCTTTTAAATAAAATATCAGAATTTAGTTATGAGAAATCTTCTAACTTATTCTTGTTTGGTTTTTAAGGAAATGCTAGATATTGATGCTGATTATCTGGGGTGGAACATGTTCGATTTAGATTATTAGTATCTCTTTCATGTTTATTTTGTTAAAAAAAAAAAAAAACTTTATTAATTTTTGAAAAGAAACAATTCAGTTATGAGTGGCTGTAGGCCCTCCATTTTTGTAATATTTTGATCTCATGATATCTTATCCTATCCTAGGAGATAGGAAGATGGGATTTCAAAAAACACTTTAAATACTCTGCATTTTGTAAGTGAAAGGCATCTTGGCCTGGAACCAATTTGGAATGAATGATTTTCAGAACTTAATGGAGCAGCTTGTAGCAATTCAACTTTAGTCCAATGTGAATGATGTCTCATCTATGTTCTGTCTCTCTTATTTTGGAAAAGTAAATGTGTTGTGTAGCTTTAGTCTCCATGACATGTGATATTTCATTTTATGTTTTAAATGTTGTCCTTAATTTTCTGTTTCAATTTATTATTGTTGTGATCATCATATTAATTTTAGGATCATGATCTTTATCTGATGTTAGTTGATTGATAACATGAACATTTTTCATTAAGATTTATATTACATGTGATTGTTCATAATTATAAGATCATAGTGTATACCTGTCTATTATTTTTTTCTCATATACTGGCTGCTAACAAACATCTGGAGTTTGTTATGGAGGCATCATCATAAGCCTTTCATACATTTTTCTTGCAGACAAAACAACTAGAATATTGGATTGCATAGAAGACATAGACATAAATGCTAAAACTCAGGTTAACTTTACTTTAATTTATTTTGGTTAATTTTACTATTTAGTGAAACATGAAAGTTTTAGATTGGCTTTGACCATCTGCACATCATTGTTTCGTAACTTGGTTAGTTTGAATTTTATTAGATTTATAATCAGAAAATGGAATATACAAAAATGTGCTTTCTTTATCTGCTTCTGAAAACAATTATCTTTACATTAATTTTGCAAGGCTTTCATTAAAACTTGCAACCTGTAAATTATGTTTATAAATGACATATTCACATTCATTTTTCTGCTGAAATATACTTGTAAATAATTAGATTAAAGTTAATAGATTATTATAGTTTTAACATTAGTTAGTTTATTTTATTTCTTTAATTTAGGGCCCTAGATTGGCTAATAGAGCCATTAAACCTATCAGAACAGGTTACACCAAACGACTTGGGTTATTTAGACAACCCCAGATCGGACCTGTTCTTCCAGTTAACGGCATGTCAAATTTTCCCGTCAACAGATCACTAAAGGGTTTATGCGTCTTTTGAAAAAAGGGGTCCCATTATATTGGGATGAAGCTGCTTAGTGCTCCTTTGAAGCATTGAAATATGCCCTAACGTCTACCCCTATGTTCCAGCCTCTTGATTATAATAGATATTTCTTGTTGTATTTGGTTGTTGCAGAGTCAACCATCGACATGGTATTGGTTCAAGAAGATGATATGCTTGAAAAGCACGTTATATATTACCTTAGCCGAGGCCTGGTTGGACTGGAACTCAACTATTCTCGTGTGGAGAAACTTGCCTTAGTAGTTGTTCATGTTGTCCAACGGTTCTATCACTACATTTTGCTTCGCAAGACCATTGTCATTTATGTCGTCAACCATTTCCAATATGTGTTAACATGACGAGTCATTGGTGGAAATATTAGTATATGGATAGTCATCTTACAGGAGTTTGACTTGGATTTTTTTCTGCAAAGTCCAAAAATTCATTGGTCTTTGCACAACTCATTTCAGAATTGCCAGTCGAGTCTAGTGATATCATGCCCGAAGAATCGCTTATTAATGGAGGTCTTTTTCTGATTTCATCTTCGGACCCATGGTATGGATATATACTTGTGTATCTCCAGACTTTGAAGTGCCATGTTTCTGCTTCCCACGATGAGCGTTGATGAAGTCGACATCAAGCGTGAAACTATCTTATACTCAATGACATTTTGTATCGTCGAGGCGTAGATTGCATTCTTCGACAATGTCTTACCCACGAAGAAGCAGAGCTCATTTTGAACGAATGTCACACTAGAGCATGTGGAATTCATTTGTCTGGGTTGGAAACAACCCAAAATATTCTATGTGCAGGTTACTTCTGGCCCTCCTTAATCAAGGATTGTGTAGAGGTGCTCAAGAAGTGCCACCCATGCCATATCTTCTGTTGGAATATGTAGGCACATCATGCTCGTATGTTTCCAGTCATTGTTGTTGGTCCTTTCACCAAGTGGGGGATTGATTTTATTACATGTCACCTGGCTTCAGCTAGGGGAAATCGTTACATCATCATAGCAGTAGACTACTTCACGAAGTGGGTCAAAGTTATGCCAACGTTTAACAATTATGGAGAAACAACAACTCTTTTAATCTTTAATCAGATAGTAGAAAGGTTCGTTATCCCAAAGGAGATTGTCACTGACCATGGTAGTCACTTCCAAAAATAAATGATGACTGAATTAACATCAAATCTTGGGTTCAAATAGGAACATTCGTCACCTTATTACCCACAATTGAATGGTCAGGTTGAATATGTGAATAAGTCTCTCAAGACTATTCTTTAGTGGACAATCAATTCTTCCAATTCGAATTGGCATTTGATGTTATATTCAATGTTATGGGCCTATCAAACGTCTGTGAAGAGTGCCACTAGTTTTTCACCTTTTCAACTCATATACAGGCTGGAAGCAGTCTTACCTATTCAGTGTCAGATTCCTTCTTTAAAATTGCGAGTGGAATTATTTTCGGACACTTCACCACTTGAGGAACGCCTTCTATATCTCGAGCAACTCGATGATCAACATCATGATGCAGCCTTAACCAATGAGGCTCATAAGAAACGAGTCAAGTGTCAGTACAATTGGTCTGTTCATCCTTGTATTTTCTCCGAAGGTGATCTTGTCTTAGTCTATGATCAAGACAAAGATCCCCTGGGGGTAGGCAATTTCAAACCCATGTAGTTCATATCGTTCCTTGGGAAAGAGGTCTTAGAGAAGGGCGCTTACTGTCTGGTTGATTTTGAGGGAAATGCCTTGGCGGATCCTAGAAATGGGCTCTACCTTAATAAGTACTACTCTTAGGTTGGTCACCTGGGTGGCTTACTGTATATATGTATAACTTCTTATACATTTTTTGTCTTTTTTGTTTTGTGGACGTGTAGTTATTTATGTCTTCTTTTTCACTATGGCGGATGTCAAGTGAATCAAAGGTTTATTTTGGGTTTGCAGAAGGTGCTAGCCGACACACTCAGAGGCTTGCTTCCACATCTTGGGTAATTTTCACACCTAGAGGCCAGTTGCTATCTTCCAGGGATATTTGTCTTGGCGATGCTACAAACAATGTTGTCAAGTACAACACAATGATAAAATTTATTCATGATGCTTTGTCACATGGAATTTCTCGCCTCTAGGTCTACCTAGATGCTCAACTAGTTGTGTCCTAGTTACATGGGGTTTACCACATTTATGACCCCACTCTACACCAATGATTCCTTGGGGTACATCTCTTAGAATGGTCTTTTGATTACATTATGTATATCCATGTTCCTAGGAGATTTAATCATCTAACATATGCTCTAGCTAATCAAGTTTTAGATTGGCATGTTGTAAAAATGGCATCCATAAGACAAGAAAGATGTATATATATATATATGTGTGTGTGTGTGTGTCCAAAAAAAAATAGTGTTATGAGTACATATGTGGGCATGAAAGCCTCAAAAGTCATCAGTCTACATCGTTGGGATTATGCCCTCAAAAAATACATATAGTACAAAAAGTACCCTCGACACATCAATGGTCTAGTGCTATCTAAGGATGAGGCCTATTGGCCCTGCTATAATGTACAATGATGTTCACAAGACACTAGAATAGCTGGACCCAAGTCCGAGGCATGCCTACTACATGTGGTTGCATAGCAGGGGAGAGATCCTCAATCTTGGCCATAGGAACAACACGAGTGAGCGCAATGAGGTTGTACTCCACTCATCACAAGACTCTATCAGCCTCTCCGGCTTGGGGTCCTCCTATATCTATTGGTCCTGCCTCAAGTTGAGGATGACGAAAAGTCTTGGTGAAGTCTACTGGTCGAGCATGCCCCACATCTGTACATGATGGAAAGTCTTGGCGAAGTCTGCTAGTCTAGCATGCCCCACATCTGTACATAACAGATTCACAATTCAATACTCTATACACACATAAAAAGGATATATATGAAAATTAAAAATTAAATAAAATTTAAAATATATGTTACCTATCTCACCTCACTCCTCCTCGAGAGGCACAAGCATGTCTGGGTCTCTGGTGAAGTTGATCCCTGCATATGGGTAATCCTCAATCACTAGGATCTGACATGCCTACCAGTCAAAAAACTTGTCGTCGAAGGCCTCTATAGTCCTCCCTCCACCCTGTATAGGCAACAAAGCTTCCCACCTGATCATTGTTGGGAAGGAGGCTACATGCCCCTGTACTATCTCTATGGGACTAAGACTGGGCACCCTCTCAAAGAAAAAGGAGCACAAGATAGTACCAAACCCAAAGTGCTTGTTGGTACGCCGCCAACACTCTGTAAGTTGTCTCTTCATGCATAAAAGCATGGTAATACTCCAGTAAAAAATGGTGGCCTCCAAGCACTGAATGGCACAATGCATATGTGCCCCAGAGGCCTGATGAAGGGTTGCAAATCCAATAATCCGCCCAATGAAAAGTAATATCACACGTAAAGAGAGGTTGGTGATCTTATGGATTGGCACTTGAGAACCTACCTTCTCAGTGCTAGTCTCACAGTACATCCTGATGTAGTCCTCGATGTTGAACGACCCTGGAGGAAAGGTCCTCAAGTTGATTGGTTCCCCTCTTCTCGGCAGGCTAGTCAAAAAGTAGATATCCTCTCTGGTTGGGGTCAATGATTGAACCTCTAGCATGAATGCCTCAGCATTAGGATGCCAATACACCACAAGAGCATTGAGCAACCTTGCTTGTGCCCTCATAAATGGAAAATGGAAGAACTTCCATAACTCGCACTGTTTCAGGGCAGCGATGGCCATAGGGTCCTCCTCAACCAGGACGTCGAGCTCCTCATTCTCTCTCTCTCTCTCTCTCTCTCTCCAGTGACCATACATCTTGTTACATGGAAAAAATAGAGAGGAGTCAGTGCTTGCTTTTTATTTTTTCAAAGTACAAGAGGGAGTACGTAGGCTTCTTTTTACACAGTTGTGTATGTATGCAGACTATTTATTATTCTCCCAAGTACATACGTGGGCTGGCCTTGGACAACCTGTGTACACACAGGACTTCTCTTTTTACAAGAGTGTGCCCCCTAAACACAAAAATAAAACTTAAACGAAGAATTGAATTGCAAGTGTGGGTGTTTTTTACTTACTTGGTCCAAATAGAAGGCTGTTTCATCCACTGAAGCTCCTGGAAGCCACTCTTTTAACAAAGGGGTTTTTTGACCTTTTGGTTGATTTTCAAATTGCAATGGTAAAAATGAGCTCTCCACTTCTATTTATAGACTTTTTTGGCCATTTTTGCCCCCTTTTTGCCCCCTTTGTCTTTTTTCCTAGCTTGGTGATCGATCGATTTCACTTCTAAGTTTTCTATTGGTCGTTCTGGTACTCTTTTCCTTTCAGTTTGTTGATTTTTTGGGATTGGTCAATTTTTTTTATATCCTTCGGTAAAAGTGATTTTTTCCAACTTTTTGCATATAAGTTAGAATTTCATTCCCACTGTCTACATCTCGTTGTCTTTTTCTCTTTGCCATAGGATCAACCCCATCGAAGTACAACATGTAACGTTCATTGTTGTTTTATAAGTGTTGTAATTAGGTGGTAGAGCCTACCTTTACATGGATGCCCTGGGTAGATCCTTTGCTGCATTTTGGTGCCCATGCTGTGAGTTATGAATATAGGCTTGGGAGTCCTCATTATCCATGTCATGATTACATGATGAAGCCTCATTCTTTTGTTCATCATCATTATTGGCCTTACCCTCGAGACTCCCTAATGAGAATTCTTTGTTGTCTTTCAAGATCACTTTGAAATTCAAAAGCAACATCCAACAAGACTGTATTTATTATTTTCGATCTCATCTAGATTACTTGAGAAAAGTATCCCCCTGGAGTCTTCTTTAATCCCTTTTCAGACTCTCTAAAAATGAAAAATATTTCCAAGCGATCTTGTTGTCCTTCACATTCGATAAACTCAAATTTGAAGGAACATATGTCCGACGGTAGTTCACCCCTTTTTCGGTCCGGATGACTAATTTTACGAATAAAGTTATTCTCTAGGAACTTCGGTTCGCTAGAAGAGTATTCTCAGGAGTAAGTTTAACCCTTTTTCGGGCATGAGGGACTAAATCTTCGAAAAAGGAACATTCTCCTTGGTTTTGGTTTATCACCTTTTTCGGGCCTTGGAGATTACTTACAAAAAAGGAACCCCCCGGGAGTCCATAGTTAAGCTCTTTTTAGACTCCCTAAAATTGAAAATATCGTCGAGTGACCTTGTTCCTTCACATTCGTTAAATTGGTCCAGAAGAACATCTACTGACATGAGTTTAACCCTTTTTCCAGCTTGTATATTATAGTGGAAAAGGTATCCTCGGGAGATTCGTCTCGCCGGGAGAGTTCTCCTCAGTTACTTTTATACTTTTTCGGGCTAAGGAGACTAAACTCAGAAAAAGGTTGTGAGTCCATAGTCAAGATCTTTTCTGACTCCTTAAAATTGAAAATATTTTTGAATGATATTGTCTTTGTTACACTCATTAAAATGGTTTTGAATAGATGCCTTTTCAGTGCAAGTTTACCCTTTTTCGAACTGACTAGACTAAATCTGAAAAATGTACTCCCTGGAGTCTTCTTTTGTGTTTTTTCAAACTCTCTAAACATGAAAAAACTATCGATATTACCTTCTCTGGGCTCGTAAAAAATTACATAGAAGGGGTATCATTGTGTCATGCTCAATCTCATTGTGGGTCTCATCTTTTCATCTTTGGCCTAATGTCAAATCCATGTTGCTCTCAACTATACCTTTGAAGCATTCCTTATACGCAAGCCTTGCAACACTTCTTGCCTCTGCGACCTGACACCTTGACCCATGGAGGAATTTTTCTCGAGTGTCCTTATCCTGCACGTGTCTCCTTTCCATGAGCATTAGTATGTTCCATGTGCTTGGAACTAATTTGATTGCTTGCGAAACTCATTTCTCCTTTGTAACGTAGCATTCTTTTATTTTTTTCAAGATCTTTAAAAATTGAAAAAGACAAAAAAATCAAATATTCCAAAAAGAGGGGATGGGAAATATTTATTCTTTTTTCGGAAGCAAAGATGACTTCGCCCTTGGACAAAGCACATCCTTCTATTTTTTCGTTAAGAATTGGGATCTATTATGACCTTAGGAATTTGTTCTCGCTACATAGAGTTGTGTCTTCCTCCATTTGGTTACTCTTCCAAACATAGTTTTCATTGCCTCTTGCATCACAAACTTATGTCAATGTCATGCTGCTTGAGTTTGATCATCTTTCGTGCTTTTGTCCAAGGGAATTTTTACCCAACCTGAGTCGGCCTTTCTGCATTTTGTCTCTTGACTTTCATGAGTCAGCCTTTCTTCATTTTGTCTCTTGACTTTCATGAGTTGGCCTTTCTACATTTTGTCTCTTGACTTTCATGAGTCGGCCAGCTCAAGAGTCCAATCAAGTCCAGATTAGAAATCAACGAAGTTCTCTGCCTGATCATCAAGATCCTCCAGTATTCTCCTGATGGATTGTCGAAGACCTCAGGGTAGTGATTTATACACTCCCATTGTATTCCTACTTGATCTTTGAATATATTGAAGTTGTTTCTCAAGCTATGAAGACTTCATCTCCAGCCGCAGGCGTCACTAGCTTTTTGAAGATACATACTATACTTGCATATCTTCGACTGATTTTGAGATGTAGATCCAATGTTTATTGCTTGCAGCTACACTTTATATAGTTATATGATATGGATATGTAATGTATTTGATTGGAAGCCATGATTACGTTCATCCCGAACATGGGTATGCTCGCCTCAGAGAGGCAATTGTTGTTTTGCAGATGGCACCTTACGAACTTTGGTCCCAGGCTCACTTGGTTTTGTGCATTGGTGAATATTTTGTAATGTATTTCGGCCATCAGTTGCTCTTCTAACCTCATACATTAGTGGGCATCTGTTATAGCCCTAAAATTCCCTACTCATGCATACATGGCATTGGCCCTCTTACTTGCGTAATTTTCCTAATCAATGATGAGAAGCTCTACTTAAAAAATAATTTTTTAGAGCATGTACATGCCCTGCACCACTACATCTCGTGTACATATGCTTGTTGCATGCTAGAAAACACATGTACACATGCTTGATTCACAGTACATAACCTACGTATACCTCCAAAAGTTGCAAAAATTAAAAAGTTGTAAGGAATTCGGTGGAATTCATGGGATATTGGAGGTTTACCAATCAATTTACCTACTATATCCCATCCCCCAACCGAATAACCATCCTTTTGTCACATAAAAGGAGGTTTTGGGGTATCATTTCACAACTAAGCATAAGAACAGTGAAACTCTACCCAGTTTCACTTCCCTTCCTTTCCCAAGCATTTGCTACCTTTTGTGAGTTATTGCCTCAACATTCCCTCTTCAGCCCCTTTCCTTCCATCCAATCCATTCCCTTCCCCTTGGGTGATTAGTAGATTGAGAGAAGAGGCCTATTGAAGGTGCACTTAGATCATTGTAAAGAGGATCTCGTACCAGGTTTGTGGAACGGTGGTTGGCAAGGATTGTCAATTTCAGTCTTTGTTTAATGAATAAAAGAATCTCTTTTCCATGTCCCGAATGATGATGTTTTGTGTCTTTCTCTTTTATTTATACATAACATTTGATATGTAACCCTAATTTATGAATAGAAATAGCATGTTTGTAGCCTTTTTTTGGATGCAGGTCATCTTTGGGAGGATACTTACAGTCTTTGGAACTACAGAGCTCGAGGAGATCATCACCAAACATGGGATAAAAGGTACAGTTACCGATATTCTCTTCTACTTATTTCTGTTCATTTATTTTGGTATGTTTGGGGTAGAGTAGAAACTAGATTAACTTTTAGACGGTCATTTTCTTTGTCTATATCTTAAACCCTGGTATAGTTATAGGGGGATTTTCCCGCTAGCAATTGGGAATAACAATACCAACAATAATACCTTTATTGAAAGAAAGCAATGTTCACTTGCCTCTTCGAGTGGGAAACCTCTAGCAGAGAAACACTCTATTACAATAATTCTCAAGACAAAACTTTATCATGCCTACTACTCTTATTTATACTAATTCTATCTTCTAAAGAACATTCTAAAGGAAAATCTTTCTAGAAGCGAAAGATTCTATTAAGTATTCTTACATTGAACTTGTTCACATTATTAAATAGCCCTTATTAACTATTGTCGACCTTTATTACATGGAAAATATATTATTCTACCTACGCGAGGGTTTAGGGAGGTTATGTCCCTAACATGCCCTTCCCCTTGAAGAACAACCTTGTCCTCAAGGCTTGAGATGAGAAAATTGTTACAGAATGGTGGTTGGCTCTCAGGTGGCATCTTCTGGAGTTTATATTTCCAATGAACTAATACTTCCTTGATGGTTCATTGATGGAGGTGATGTTCTCTCTGATCCAAGACTTATTGTGGTTGCAATCAAATGGAACCTTATTCCTCCAACTTAGGGAGACTAGTTTGAGTTTTGCACTTTGTTCCAATCACTTTATTTAAGTAGGAGACATGAAAAACATGATGGATATTAGAATGACTGGGTATATCTAACTGGTAGGCCACGGGTCCCACTCACTTGAGAATTGTATAAGGACCATAAAATTTGGGAGCAAGTTTCTGACAATGTTCATCTTTGAGTGAAGTCTGCATATAAGGTGGCAGATGAAGAAACACTTGGTCCCCTTTAGCGAATTGGCATTCAAAACAACCTTGATTTTCTTGTTTCTTCATGCGATTATAAGCGATGACCAAATTTTCTTTGAGGATATGAAGAATGGCCTCTCGATCTATAATATTGTTTTCAACCTCCTGAACCTTGGAGAGACCTGACATGTAGGAGAGAACCGACGGTGGATTTTTCCCATAGACTGCTTCAAAAGGAGTCATGCAAGTAGTAGCATGGTAAGATGTGTTGTACCACCATTCAACAGGGGGTAACCATTGAGCCCACTGATGTTGTTTTTCTGAGGAAAAACAATGAAAATATGTTTCCAAACACTTATTGACAACTTCAGTTTGGTCGTCAGTTTGGGGATGATAGGCAATGCTGAGATGCAATTGGGTTCCCTGGAGCCTGAACAATTCTTGCCAAAAATTGTTGGTGAAAGTGGGATGTTGGTCAAAGACAATAGAATGAGGCATGCAATGAAGTTTGAATATGTTATCCATAAGGATTTGATCCACTGTGGATGCGGTGAACGAGTGTTGAAGAGCACATAAATGAGCATATTTGGAAAGATGGTCGACTACCACCTTGATGACTAATTTATTACCATATTTAGGGAGGCCAACAATGAAATCCATAGAAATATCCCTCCAAATACTGGGTGGAATTGGAAGAAGTTGGAGTGTGTCTGGAGATATGATTCTTTCTCCCTTATTGCGTTGACAGGTATCACTTTCAACCACAAAGGTGAAAATTTATTGTTTCATACCTTCCAAAAAAAAGAACATTTGACCCATTCATAGGTTATGGTGAACCCTAAATGTCCAGTTGTGGGTGAAGCATGAAGCTCAACAAGCACCATGGATTTAATTTGTGACGGTTTGCTTAAATACAACCGACCTTTGTAGCGAATATCTTTAATGTTCCAAGAGTACCCTGGAGAAGGTGCATAATGGTGATGCAATTCTTGGATCAGATGAGAAAGTTTGGGTTCTTGCAGCCATTCATGGAGAAAAACTTGGAACCAGTCTGGTACAATGAAGGAGAGGGAAAAGAGGGACCCTTGTTCTTCATACTTCCTAGAAAGAGCATCAACAACCACGATTTTTTGGTATTTATTGTAAATGATCTCATAATCACATCCAAATAGCTAGGTCACCCATTTTTGTTGCTCCAGAGATGAAATTTGTTGTTCTAGAAAATACTTGAGGATCTAATGATTTGTTTGAATTTGGAAGAATTTCCCCAAGAGATAAGGACGCCATAGATCCACGACATGCAGAATAGCCAACATTTCCTTTTCGTATATTGATTGGCCCAAATGTCACTCCGAGAGTTGTTTTCTAGTGAAAGCCAAAGGCCTACCATCTTGCATGAGGACTGCCCCAATTCCTTTCCCAGAAGTATCACATTCCAAGGAAAAAGTCTTGGTGAAGTCAGTAAGCTTCGGGATAGGATTCGTACACATAGCCTCTTTCAAGGAATAGAAGGATTGATCAGTGGTTGGAGACCAAGTTAAAGCATTCTTTTTAAGGAGAACAGTGAGAGGTGTGGAATTTTTTCCATAATTCTGAACAAACTTGCAATAATACCCTGTTAAAACTAGAAAACCACGCAATCTCTTAAGAGTTATATGGCGAAGCCAATCCTTCATAGATTCAATTTTATTAGGATCCACTTGTAATCCTTCCTTGCCGACAATATGACCTAGGTACTCCACTTCATAGGATCCAAAGGCACATTTAGACTGTTTAAGGAAAACTTTGTGCTGAAGAGTAGTTGGAGAACTTGATCCACATGGGTGAGATGGGATTCCCAACTTTTACTATAGATGAGAATATCATCAAATAAAAATAAGACAAAATGATGAAAGAATGAATGGAAGACATGATTCATGAGACTTTCGAAAGTGGAGGAAGCATTACACAGGCCAAATGACATGTCCAGGATCTCATAGTGACCCTCATGATTTCTAAATGCATTCTTGGGAATGTCTTCCTATTTCATACATATCCAGTGGTAGACAGAACATAGATCCATTTTATTGAAGTGTTGACCATCACTCAACTCATCCAACTTGTCATAAAAAACAAGAATGGGAAATTTGTTTGTGATGATGAGTTTGTTGAGGGCGTGAAAGTCAAGGAACATGCACCAAGTGCCTTCTTTCTTGAGTACCATAACCACATGACACAAATAGGGGCTCGTACTAAGGCAAATAACACCTGCTTCAAGAAATTCTTTAACAATTTTCTCAATTTCATTCTTCTAGGAAAAGGGATGATGATAAGGGTGAACATTGGGAGGGTGGCTACCCGAGACTAAAGGAATGGAATGATCATGAACACCATGGGAAGGAGGAATTCCATGGGGAGTGGTAAAAACAACTTGTTGTTTCAAGATGATAGATTGGAGGTTAGGATGCACAAAGGGTGTATCTACTACTTGAATGGAGTGGAGTTGGGAAATAATTCCTTAATGACCTTTTTTGAGGAGATTTTCTGTTCGATGGGAGTTCATTATATCAAGGGATCCTATTGTGATTCATTGGAACTTATGATGTCATCCCTCCTGTTGGAATTGCATGGTTGATTCCTTAAAATCCATGAGGATGAGGCCCAAAGTGCGTAAGCATTCAACACCGAGCATAATGTCACAACCACCCATGTTGATAGAAAACATATGATATTTTAGGTGGTATTGACCAATATTTATGAACACATTTTCACAACGCCATCCACATTTCATGGAACCACCATTGGCAATCATGATTTGAAAATTGTTGATGACATGGTGCTATGGGGAAAAATCTCTCTAATCTGGGTATAATGACTAGGCAGAGCCTTGACACCTTAAAAGATACAAATGATTATATTCTACCGAAATCCAACAAGAGCTAATGATAATTAAGGGAAGGGAGAGAGGATCAAAGCATGTACCTTAAGTTCTTCTGTATGTAGTATATCCCTTCCTATCGTTGTTCGTTCCTGGATTGCAAGCCTCCTCCCAATGATGTCCTAGAACAACTTTAAAGAACACAATATAACAACATATGCATGACTACCAAGATCATCTAAAGGTCTATATATTCATGTAAATCATTTATAAATATAAACATAAATACATAAAGATATGGGACAATAAGTTTCTCTTTTATTGATAACAAGATTGGAAGTTACAACCTAAATCTTGTCAATGTTGCTCCACAAACCTCGCTTGGGTTACTCTATTTTGACTCCATGTGCACCATTCCCAATGTGTTGTCCTCACAACCAACATGCCAATATAGGGAAAAGGGATGGATTGTATAATGAGGAAGGATGGTAGGGAATGTTGAGGATGAAAACTCAGAACGAGATGCAAAAGACTTGGAATGCAAGGGAGAACTTTGGCAGAGTTCACTTGCCTCTTCTTTCATATATCCAAATGAGCTCCCTAGGGCCATTTTAAATGGAGAAAATGATGGTTATTTGGTTTTCAAAAGGGATACATGAGGTAAGATGGTTGTGCAACCTGACATAGCCCATAAAATCCACCTAAAAGTGCAAAAGTTTTTAATTTTTGAAAACTTTTTAGATTATACGCGGGTTGTCAGGCATGAATCTAGCGTATGTATGCACGTTGCATATGTAGAAGGGTGAGTACACCATACAAAAATGTGTTTTTTAAGAGGAACCACAAAAAAATTGGTTGGTGGATGTGTAAATGAGTATGGCAATGTAAAAAATGCATAGTAGTGGAATTTTGATCTATAACAAATTCCCCCTAATGTGTGAGGTCAGAAGAACAACTAATGGTTGAACAAATTACAACATATTTAATAAAGTGGGAAGTAACCGAGTCGAGTGAGCCAAGACAAGTATTCATGAGCGTGTCATCTATAAAAGAATAACAGTAATCATCGAGGCAAGCATATCCATGCTCGGGACAAACTAAGCATGGCTACTAATCAAGTACATTGCAGATCCATGTCATATATAGTAATCATGGATACATGACTAATGTGTATGACAATATAGATTATATCTATGAATAATACACAGTGGATCTACATCTCAAAATCATCGGAATATATAAAAATATAATGTCTTATGAATCTTTAGGAGGCATCAATGCCTGTAGCTGGAGACAATAGCTTCAGGACTCGAGCAATATCTTTAAGATATTCAAAACTCAGGTAGGAGTATAATAGGAGTGCAAGACTCACTATAGTGAGGTATTCGACAAGATGTCATGGAAAGATAGGTGGATCTCGATCATCAAGCATGGAACTTCATTGATTCTGAATGTGAACTTGACAAAACTCTTGGGATGGTTGACTCATGAAGGTCAAGAGACTTATCACGGAAAGGTCGACTTAGGTTGTAAGGATTTACCTTAGACAAGAGAATGACATATGAAAATACTTAGGAAACATGTTATTGACATAATCTTGTGGCACAGGAGGCACCACAAACTCTCCATGTGTTTGGAAGAGTAACCAAAGAGAGGAGGACACAAATCTATGTAACAAGAACAACTTTCTAAGGCCATACTAAATCCCAATGCTTTTCCGAACAAACTGAAGGATGTGCTATGTCCAAGGGTTACTATATTGATGATAGTAAAAGAGAATGTTTCCCGTCCCCTCTGTTAGCACTAGGATTCACCTTCATATTTCATGGAAGGCAAGCCCAATACCCATCAATTTGTAAGTGAATGTAAGGGTGTTTAAAGGGTCAAATGGAAAAGGACTCAAGTGAAAATGTTCTAACTCAGATAATAGGGCTAGCATGCACTAGAAATTAAGGTCTTGGCTAATTTCAATCAGTAGTTTGGGAGTAAGTATGAATAGAGGGAAGACTTGAATGAGAGAAGTGTAGGGGTTGTTGTAAACATGAGGTCGACAAAAGCCTAAGGAGGAAAGTTTCTTAACACAAGATCTTCTTGAACTGAGAAACTAAGGAAGCTAAATAAAAATCATGATAACATAATGATCAAACATCCATCATAACATCACCACAATCATTCATGTGAATCATACAAATTTAGCATCAGAAGCAAATAGGCTGAAAAAGAAGCTGATTTCTATTAGTCAAAAAGTCTTAAGTCCAGTATATCACTAGATCACAGTTACTTCATCAAAATATTACAGTATAAGGGAGCCTTTCTCAACCATCCGAACCTACTAAAGCAAATGATATATCTATTTATAACAAAAGGGAGGCAACAGATGGAAGTATGAGCTGGCCTCCTTCCCTTGAAAAGCTCTAAACATTTATTTGATCTAACAACTTATCTAACCACCTATGATATAAAACAACAAAATGTTGGTGACTAATCCAACTGAATTTCAAACTAATTTGATTCCCTTTTGTTGCGCAGCTCCTTGTTTTCCATGTGTCTTTCAAAGCATGTGGTTGTCTTCATGATGCCAGTTGCTACTTCTCCATCCTTCTTCATCATCAATTTATCCAAAAGTTGTTAGCTTCGTCCTCCTAGATCCCTAGTCTTTATTGGCAGCTTCCTTGGGTAGAAAAACTGGGTAGCGCACTACAAGGAGAAAAGGTAGCGCCTGTAGGTAGCATCAATGTGCTACATATGTGTATAGACTCTACTCTTTGTGCAATATTAGGTAGCGCCCCTGTGTGCAAACCTTTACCCTCTGTGAAATATTCGGTAGCGCCACTTACTCTGCGCCTGTATGCCAACTCTGTTCTCTACCAAATATTAGGTAGCTCCTATAGGTAGCGCCACTTACATTGTGTATGTGTGCATGTTTAGGTAGCATTTCCAAAAATGCAACGCCTTCAACCTTGAACATGTGCTGAGCAATTTGTGGTCTTTCATGATGATAAAACCATTTTACTTAGGTGCCTTGATCGTACAATAGGTAGTGCCCTTTACCACTGGGGGAAGCTAGAACTTAGCAAAAAATCAAAACCCAACTACTTAAATGCTTAGAATCCTGTATATATGGCGGAGATAATATTCGCATATCAGTTAACCCTCCTAAAAAAGGAACATCCTCAAAAATGGGGCTTACCTTTTACCAACTATTTTGTCATTTTGACATTTAACCTCACACTCCTTCTGGTAGAAAGAGGATATTCAATTGACATAGCAAACTTCTTCTTCTTAGAATTGATAGGCTTCCTCTATGTAGTTGTGTTCTCCTTAGCCATTGGTTTGTCATCCTCAATGGCAGCTTCAACCAACACCTGTAAATTTCTTTGGGCTACCTCATCTTGAAAGTGCTTCAGCTCAGCCTTTAGCTTCCTATTTTGAGACTGGAAAACTCTGTTTTGCCTGTAAAGATTCTTTAACTGTATATGAAGGGTCTGGGCCTTTCTAGATGAAAAAATTTCCAAGTCAAGGGTGTGACTGTAGCCATCCATGAGCTCTTTCATCTAAGCCAAGTTTACCTTATCTTCTGCTTTAAGACGAGCTATTTCTTTTCTTGCATCTCTAAGATGTTTAGGTCTAATTGTCAGGAGGAACAATGGCATGTACAGTCTCACTAGGATTTTTCTCAGAATCCTCTTCCTACTGGATGGGAAGTGTCTTGTCAACCTCATCAGGTTCCTTGATGGCTTTACTTTTATTCTTCTTTCTCAAAACAAGGGTTTCATCTTTTCTTTCAACAGGCTTCTCAATGCCTTTCTCAGAGGTTTCATATTTACTCTCCAAAGGTCTTTTAGTACCTTTATCCTTACCCTTATGTATAGGGGTTTCTTATTTCCCTTCAGTAGGCTGAGAACTACCTTTACCCTTCTTCCTTTGAGTAAGGGTTTCTGATTTTTCCTCCATAGGATTTTCAATGCTCTTACCCTTCTTCCTTTTAATAGGGGTTTCTATTAATCACTGCTCTTTCAAAACCGCCTTAGGAATTGATGAGCTTGTGAAAGTCCTTTTACCCTTGATTTCGATTGCTAGAGGAGAAGAGGGAAAGAGAAGCTTCTTCCCTTTCTTGGATGCAGATTTGCTAGAAGAAGGCACCTCTTATAACCTTGGTGGAGGGGGGGGGGGTGAAAAATCTCTATGTGGAGAAGGAAAAACTTCTTCCTCGGCTTCTATGACCTGCTTGCTGATCTCTGAAACTTGAGGAGGGGCTCTGTCCTTCCTCTTCCTGTTGGTCCCTGCTTTATTTTCACTGGTGGGTGAAAAAGGACTTGCCCTCTGTGATTGAGGAGTTGGTGCTAGATCCAACTTGAAATGAGAGGTAACAAAAAAATGCTCCCATGAAATCTCTTTCTTACCCAATTCCTCAGAGACTATAATTCTGATAATTCCAGAGTGGAAAAGGCTAGAATCTGTTGGAAGATTGATTGTTGTCATTGATGTCAACCCTAGTCATGAGTTTTGGACCGCAAGATTGATAAAGGTATTTGGACATGAAGGAAAATGCACATGCATATACAACACCCATGAATGGATAGTATAAATCATGCTGTTTCTGGTGGTATGTGGCATGTCACATGGATCCTCATGGTTGAGGAGAAATGAATTTTTGAAGATGACAAAGTGAATTGAAAAAGGAAGTACACGTAGGCCCTGAAAATAATTACAGAAAATAATTACAAAATAAGAAAGTGTCAAGTCGGCCCTAATGTTAAAATGAAGTGACATAAATGGTATAAATAAATATAATTATACATTCATTTGATACAAGTCGAATTTCAGAGGGAAGAAGAAGTAAAAAAAGGCTGGATTTCAAGGGAGGATGAAGTCTTTTGGTGATGTGTTCTAAGGTATGTTATTTTCAGGTCATCTTACCATTTTTGCTATAATTTTTTTTCTAGAACGATTCAGATGGTGAAATCACTATGGTATTGAGAAGACATATCAAGGTACCTCTGGTAAAAATTTCAGCTCTTGATTCTCTATAATTATGGAGATACACTATGTGGAATATAGTGTTTGTGACCAGTCCTGAAACTAGTCAATAAACAGGTGTTCGGGGTAAAACAGTCATAACTTTTTCATATAGACTCCAAATGAAGTGGGACCACTTCCATTGGAAAGTGTACGGACTTTAGTTTCTTGTGTACGAGTTTCAGAATCATATGTTAAATATTGAGCGTGGGGCATGTTGTACAAGTTGGGTCTTCTGAACAGACCATAATTGAATAAAGTCTACCATTCTTTCTATAACCTCTTTTTGGGGAGGATTCAAGGAGTGAAAATTAGAGAAGTTTCAGAGAATACATTGAGTAACATTATCTATAGGATCAGAGTACTCCAAGAATTGAATAATTTCATAAATTGAAGAAGTCTCAGAAAGCATTATCAGGTTCTATGTGATGATTGGTTGATGGTGATGATTTAATGTAAAGTTTTATTATCTCTCATA
>ML780620.1:235299-288676 GCA_009831015.1 Picea engelmannii | reverse complement strand
TGGAAGCTGTAGCTACCTTTGGAATTCATTACTTCCCTTGAACAAAAACTATTGATTATTTATCATATATTGTGCATGGTGTATTGTGGTGTATTGGTGTAACTCTTATACTATTGTTCATTGCTCATTGGATATAATTGAATGGTTTAAGTATAAGTTTAAAAAGGTATTTAAATTGTACTGGATACTGATTCACCCCCCTCTCAGTATCAACATAATCCACATCTTTATATTTGGCTTGTATCCTGTCTGACATCTTACCTAAACTCCTCAACAAGTAATAGGGAATATTCATCTCAACCTTACCAGTAAAATGTAGCAACAACCTTATATGGTACTGGTACAATGTGTTAAATCTCCCCTCACAAGTAAAATATCTCTGTATGATCTTCAACAATCTGTCAAATTGTTCAATCAAATGACTCCTTGGCATACTTTTGGACAAATCAATTGCTTGATATTCAGGTTTAAAAAGATCTTTTGCATAGGCTGAACTCAAATCCATGGCTTTGAACTAATTTTCACCTGTAATGGGGATCCCTGTTGCAACTGAGATAGAGGCTTCAATCACCTCAAACTCCAAATCACCAACCTTGGTTTTCCTCCCATCAAATTGCAATGCAAACTGTCTTGCTACCTCTAGATGGCCTCTCTGCATGTTCTGACAGAAAGAGAGGCACCCTACTCTTTGAAAGGCCTCTCTTGCTATGGGTTCTGTATAAAAAATATGCATGTCCTTTGGTTCTGTCCTAATCACCTTGCCACCTTTGTGTGTCTTCCTCGATTGAGGAGTCTCCATGGCTCAAAATGAGGGTTTTTAAGAGGCTTAAGGGATGGTAATGACCAGGAAGGCTTTGAATCAGACTTCAAATATATAAGGCTGACCCTTTTAGATAGACTGATGCTAGTAGGAGACTTTAATAATTACACCCTTAGGCTTGTATAGGTATTTTGGAGTGTAAACAGTGAGGGGGTAATCCAGAATTGGCCCTTTGCAATTGAGTGAAAATGATAAACTCCAAGATGAAAGGAAACAAGGAAGGCATAGAAGGTTTAGGTAGCACCTCTGGGTAGCGCAATGCATATGCAGAGGATAGGCTATTTACAGGCTTGCGATCTAAATGACTGAGGCAAGCAATAATAAACTGACTTCGACGCAGGCAATGAAGATACAGGTTTGGAAAATAAATAGGACCAGGATACCATGCAAAGACGAGCCCCTTACGATTGTGTAAACTTGGCCAACCAAAACCTGAGCACAAATATATTGTGAAAATTAATATGCAGAGGGGGGGAAACACATGATACTTGTGGAGTAGACACCTATTGGATCCTTGAACAAAATCTCAGGATGAGATTGCAAAACATTTGGCCCTCAAACCCACTTCAGTCTTGAACTTGGTTTCCTTGTTGTCACCTTATCAGAACTTGTGAATTTTCACAGTGCATCACTGTTGATATTTTCAAAAATATAAACCATTACCAAGGCTCGTAAATGCAAGATATGGTAAGCATCTTTAACTAACCGTTGGCACTGAAAACAAGTGATATGACATCATTCATGGCAATCATGACTTGAGGTGGAAGTATGATGAACTAGATAGGCACTACAGAACTGCCTGATAAGTAGATAGTGTTTCCAATTCAAAAAATGATTAGATACATAAGCGAGGATGACGAGGCATGCCTATGAGGTCATGAGTGAGGAGAGAGGAGTGTCACATCAATATAGTCATGGTAGGGATCGACCTAGGGAAAAGTCATGAAGGGGACCAAAATGAGTCATGAGCTAAAATGGTTCAAGGATCAAAAACTAATTTGAGGATCAAATTAGAACTAAGACTCAAAAACTTTAATCATCTAAGGGGTCCTACCAAACATAAATTTTAAAGGGATGAAACTTTAAAATAAAAATTAAAATCTAAGGCTTGAAAAAAGACTGAAAACAAACTAAAAGACCCAAGGCAATTTAGTGTGATAACACCCTCTTTTTGGAATATTTGATTTTTTTGTCCTTTTCATATATTTAGCGATCTTGAAAATGAATAAAAGGACGCTACGTTACAAAGGAGGAACGAGTGTCGCAGGAAAGCAAACTAGTTCCAAGCGCATGGAACACACTAATTCTTAGTTCAAGGATACATGTGTAGGATATGGACACTCGGGAAAATTCCTCCATGGGTTAGGGTGTAGGAACGTAAAAGAAAAAATGTTGTGAGGCCTGTGCTTAAAGGATGCTCTAAAATTTTGGCAACAACAAAATGGAGCCAACATTAGGCCAACAATGCAAGAGTGAGACATGCAATGAGATTACAGATTGACATGATGAGCTTCCTTCAATGTAAAGTTTTACGAGCCTAGAGAAGGTAAGATCAATGGTTTTTCACATTTAGAGAGTCTAAAAAACTAGTAAAAGAAGACTCTAGAGTGGTATTTTTCATAATTTTAGTCTCCAGGGCCAAAAAAGAATAAAATAATACCAAGGAGAACTCTTCTGGTTACTGGGGCAAGAGTATTCCTTTTTCGCTTATAGTCCATTCAGTTTGAAAAAAGGGTTAAACTTATACCGAAGGGACGTCTCTTCAAAACCATTTTATTGAGTGTGACAAAGACAAGATCACTTGACTATCTTTTCAATTTTAAGGAGTTTGAAAAGAGATTAACTATGGAATCCCTCGTCCTTTTTCATAAATTTAGTCCACTGAGCCCGAAAATGTATAAAACATAACTTAGGATAACTCTTCCAACGAGACATGTATCCCTAGGTATACCTTTTTCCTGGGTAATATATTGGTCAGAAAAGGGTTAAACTTATGCCAAATAAATGTTCTTTCTAGATCAATTGACGAGTGTGAAATAAACAAGGTCACTCGATGATATCTTCTTGTTTAGGGAGTCTAAAAAGGGCTTAAAAAAGACTCCAAGGGGTTTCCTTTTTTGTAAATAATATCCAAGGCCCGAAAAAGTGATAAACCAAAACCAGGGAAATGACCCTTTTTTCGCAAATTTAGTCCGTCAGGCCCGAAAAAGGGTTAAAATTACACCTGAGAATACTCTCCCAGTGAACCGTAGCTCCTAGGGCATACCTTTTTCATAAGATTATCCATCTAGACCAAAAAATGGGTAAAGTCTCTCCATAAAGTTGTACCTTCAAATTTCACTTTGACGAATGGGAAGAGCAACAATATCCCTCGATAATCTTTTCATTTTTAGAGAGTCTGAAAAGAGCTTAAAGAAGACTCCAAGGGGGCTCCTTTTCATATGTAATCTAAACGAGGTCGAAAGGGTAAATAATCTCTCGTTATATGTCACTTTCATAGTTTACGTGAAATTGAAAGAAGACAAACCATGCTCTTGGGAGTCCCATGGGTATAGGACAAAAAATGATGATGAAGAAGGATGAGGCTTCAACACAAAGTCATGGTGGGACTAAAAGGACTCCCAAGCCTACAAAAGACTCACATAATGGATTCTGACAAGGAAATATAAGGATCTATCTAGGGAATCCATTGAGGGGAAGGCTCTACCACCTAATTATGATACTTCTAAAGAAACATAGAAAGTTTTGTGTCACACTTCAGTGGGATCGACCCTATGGAAAAGTAGAAATCATCAATAGAAGGAAAAATATAAGATGGTGAAAGCCTACCCTATATGCAGATGGTGAAAACATAACTTCATAATAGGATGATATAAGTAGTACCCATTTGTTAAACATATCGAATCCAAAGCACATAAGACTCGTAAACGACCAAAATATCTCCAAGAGGAACCAAAACATCCATCGAGCCAACAATAGGGAAGAAAACGGAGAAACAATAGGTCAAAAAAGGGTCAAAATATATATAAATAGAGGTGAAAGGGGTCGTTTTCACCATTGTTGTTTGAAAAAAACTAAAAATAGAAAAAAATCTCTTTCTTCAATTACACATTCAGAGAGAAATGGTGGACAAAATCGACTCGTTCTTGAACCAAGTAAGTACCCATATCCCTCTCTTGCAAATCCATTCATTTTTCATAGTTTTTAGAGGAATTTGAGGGCCACATGCCCTAAATTTCTCCAGGATTCTACGTGTACGTGCGTTTTCCATGCTCAACGAACAGATGTACGATAGCTGAGCTAAACTAAATATGCGTACATCCATGAATATATTCAAAACATGGTGCATACAGACTCACCAAAATGATAAAACAAAGGCACTAACTCCCAAAAATTTACCTGATCCAGGATGTATGTGCGTTGGAGAGAGAGAAAGCATGGGGAAGTTGACCAAATGGTCAAAGAGGACCCAATAGTTGTGGATATATTAAAACAAATTAGATTGTGGAAATTATTATGTTTTCCTTTCATGAGAGCCCAATCGAGACTATTAAATTAACTTATTGAGTATTATAACCCTGATGCGGAGGCCTTTATGCTAGAAGTCCAATCCTTGACAGTCACCACCAAAGATATCTACTTCTTGACTAGTCTCTCTAGGAGGGGTGAGTCAGTGAACTTGACAACCTTCCCTCCAGGGCCATATCACATAGCCCATTATGTTGATATGCATTGTGAATTTGGTACAAAAAAAGTAGGTTCTCAAGACCCTATATAGAAGATTAAGAATCTTGTCTTGAGAGTGGTGCTTTACTTGATTGGGTAGATTATTGGATCCATTGCTCTACATCAGGATTCTCATGCTCATATGCATTGTGCAGTGCAGTGTCTACAATCGGTGATATTTGATTGGAGCACTACGATGCTCAACTATATGAAAATACAGATGACAGAGTGTAAACTAAGGAAGAAGAAGAACTTTGAATTCATGACAGTGCTTTGTGCATTCTTCTTTGAAAGAGTGTCGAGCATAATCCTAAAGGAGAGTGTGTGAGGTCACATAGCCACCTTTCCATCACTGTGTAGATGGGCTACTTTGATGCCTCACCAGGGAGCAGGGGGAGTATCAGAGTCATATGATGATGAGTTCTTCGATTGGTGGAGATGACAGATTCCAGCCATCCAGGATTATCCATATGTGGTGATCATTTACTTGAGATACCTTGACATTTCTATGCCCCCTGGCACAACACTCATTGAGATAGGTACGTGTTGAGAACTCAACACACCCTAAAAAAGCCTTATCAAATTTTGTCACTTTTTGGGTACCACTTGGTTTTCTGCACTATCTGACACGACTTCATTTTGGGAAATGTTTTATATTTGATTGTTTTCATGACTCTAATCACCTATTCAGGTCTTTTTGAACTTATGAAACCTCATGACTAAAATACCTTAACACCTAAATTAATAATCGATAGCCAAACCCTACACCTAATGCGCTAAGGTTCGATGTCTGAAAGAATTCAAGTAAGTAAAGGAACAACCAAAAACAACAATCGTCGATCGTCGATCCTCATTGACACCAATAGAAGGTGGTTTCGGTTTACGTAGGTTATTCACATAAAGGTTCAAGAGATAGTCGATCCCCTTCGGCATCAGCAAAATACGAGGAAGACAGACATTAACAAAGGACGTAAAACAATCATCGATAGTCGATGGTCAATGTGCTTTATCAAGATCGGGGAAAATCCAGAAGGATAAAAACAAACAGTTCAACCGCGATAAAGTTATCTCCGACCACCGATCCCCAATGCATTATTGACATCGAGACTTTTTCAAGGGAGCCGATCTGAGAGAACTTAGGTAGGTTTATTATCGATCGTCGATCCTTGACACTTTTCGACGTCGGCAAGTTAGGATTTGGTTTTTGAACGAATCGTTTAAAGAAAGTCCCGACTTCGTTTAACACGAGTGAATTAAGTTACTGATATCGAATGCTACATGTCTTTACCAGGTAAGAGGGTCGTACGGTCCATTTCTATCTCGAGTCATTTTTGGTTCCCTAGGTCCTAGTCACACCTCCGAGTCAACTTTACCATGTCATAACTGTACATTAATATCAATCGACGTCAGATATTTTGCATTAGGATATCAACCAAAAAATGTTCACAGCACAATCTTGACCCCTGATCCGCCAACTGAAAGAGCGGAACAATGGGACATCTGCAGAATTAGATACGATCGGATTTTGGACATTTAAGGAACTAGTTAATGCCTGATCCCACATTAGTTTCTACCCTGTGTGTCGATTAGACAACAACATTTTGAAATCTTTGATAGACCACATTGCCACCCGTGCATCCACTGTCAACCCACGATGAATTTAAGTTTAAACTCCTTTGAAGATACGATGACATATTTGTTTAAATTTCACTCATAACCTGAATTGAATGGTTGGTGCGACACGGTAAGATAATCCATGTTTAAATCTCTAGAACCATTGTGAACATATTCATTCTGCATGTAAGTGAATTACAGAGCATCCGAAGGATCAGAGTGAGCAACTTGAGAACTGGGCTGACCTTTTTGATTACCAAAACTAGGTTTAACAAAGCTTCAGAGGTATGTATCCAATTCTGTCATTTCATTGATTATAATTTATATATGTTCATTCGGTTTCTTACACAGTCTCTAAAATCTGCTCTAGTTGTAGGAAGAATGTCGCCGAGAAATCCAACCACCAAATGCTCACCGAGAGCACCAAAGATGAAATAACAAGAGATAGGTGAAGGTTCTTCTCCGGGGATCGTGAGACAATTGGAGTACGCCCCTAGGGCGGAGCCTGTCATCAAAACAACAATAAAGAAAGATTTCATCCAGCCTCTAGCCTTTGGCGATACAGAGGTAAGAACTGGATCCAAGGTATCACTACCACAGTGGGGGGATCTCTTCAACAAAATTAACCAAGAATAATTCCTGGAGTATATCCCACACAACGACCCGAATGTAAGGGCGCTCGATGACTAGGTGTGCCCCAACATCCGACGGTCGTATTTGTTAACGCTCTGTAATTTCTCGGCTGAAGAAGAAATTGATGGAGGTAACTATTTCAACCACTTGGAGTCTTGGATCTAGCCCTCCAAGACTCAGAGAGGGCTCTCTCTGTCTGATTTAGCTTGGTTTGGCATAGAATATTAGGCTAGTTATAAGGTATCGGGGTTTTTGGTTTTTAAATGGTTGGTTTGGGACAACAAGGAGGGCCATTGGGCAAATGAGGTCTGCACTTAAATATGTGATTCACTCTCAGATCTAGACAAAGCTCTTACACAGGGAAAGGTAGTGGAAATGTTGGATCGAATTAAGTTTGAATGGTGTCAATTTGAGGAAGAACTAGGGGAGGAAAAATCCAAGCAAAGGAGCAGCTAAGAATTCCTTAACTGATCTTTTTAGAAGAGAAATATAAAGATTATCAAAAGATCAGATGCAGAGTATTTTGCCAATAAATTCTTCTCTGTTATTATCTTCTGACAATAAGAATTGAAAACAAGTCAAAATATGACAGGAAAAATACTTAACAGAGAAAGAAACGCCACCAACACATCCGCACAAGAATCTTGTAAAAAACATGCCCATTACAGCTCAATCATTTTATGATTATAGAAAAAGTTTTCTGGAATGGAAAAGCCCATGTTCCAGCCAAAAAGGAAAAAACCCTCACAGGTCAAACCCTTTTACATTAAAATCCTCTGAATAAATAGGATAGACCTCCCCATCAGTTTCGAAAGTCGGTTTAATCACCTCGGCAAAAAATAGCCACGAATCCCCCAAATTCTGGAACTGCCTGCCATGAAAGACGGGCCTAATTTCTGCAAAAAATGGGTCTGAAAAGTCGTTTGTTTCTCTTCAATGATGACACCTAGGAAAAAAATGAAGGATTTTATTGGAGATGGGCATGTTCTGGACAAAAACCTCCTTCAGTTTTTCCAAATTCGCCTTCAGCTGGCCGTAACAGCTCTCGCAAAATCAGGACTGCAACGAAAAAGTGAAAATCTGGAAAAAAGGGCTCAAAGATGGATTTTATTCTCCCTGTTCGTGGTACCGGTGCAAAAACTGAGAGAGGTTTTTGTTCTTCATCCCGTTACGGAGAAAAAATTATCTCGGTTTTTAAAAATTCGTTTTCATTTTCCCATAATATCCTCCGGAAAAAGACATGTTGAACAGGCAAAAAATGGTGAAAATGAGAAAAACAATTTTGTTTTCGGGAAGGCGATATTCCAGACCCCCCCTGAGGTGGTAAGCAGTTTTAGGGGGGGGGGGGGGGGNTTTGGGGGGGGGGGGGGGGGTTCCGCTGAAATAAGGAACTGACACATGTATGGGGTGTGGTATTGGAAAACAACTATTCCGGACCCCCCCTCTCGTTAAATTCCGGATAGTGAGGGGGGGTCCGGAATTTTTTATGGCCGTCGATTTGGTTTATGATTTTCGTGTGAACTTTGATGTGAGCGGGAGTTGGGGATGGGTAGACTTAGGATAGTGTTAAGATTTTATTTTTTAGTTTTTTAATATTATGTTATTACATGTTTTATTCACGTTTTGTTTTATGTTTAATTATTATATTTTGTTTTTTGTTTTATATGTTTTGTGTTTTTATAATTTGTTTTATTATAGGTGTTTATTATACTTTGTATTATATTTAATTTGTTTTTGTTTGTTTTTTAGTTTTATTTTATATGTTTTATTTTGTTTATTGTTTTTTCTTTTTATTTAATTTTTATGTTTTATTTTAATATAAAAACTAACCTAGTTATTAATACTAACTTAATTAATTAACAATTGATTAATTACTAACATGCTAACTTGATTGTTAATTAATTAATTATTATTATTAGGTTTAATCATGACTATTAACCTAATGTTTTTATCCTAAGTCTATTTATTCATGGAGGGGTAAGATTGGCGAATGAGTGAATGAATGAAGGGTGAGGAACTGACAGGTGCAGCGTGAAGGAAGGATGTAGCATGGAGCGAAGGAGGCCTGATGCAATGGATGGGTGACGAGTTGGGATAGGGCCCGCCGGAAAAACCCACCTCATTCCGAACCCCCCCCCCCCACCGTTAAAGGGAGAACGATCAGGGGGGTCCGGAATCGCATGTGGACTGTCCATCTGCACGCCTCCATGAAAACCGTAGATCTGTGCGTACTTTTTAATCACCATTCTGGACCCCCCCCCACCGTTAAAAACAGAACAGTCGAGGGGGTCCAGAATCCACTGTCAGCCATTGATCTATGCACCGCTAGATCAACCGTCGATCTAAGCGTGTTCTTTATTCTCCAGGCACGAATGCAGGCAAAAAATTAGGCTTTAGCGATTTTGGTGGGTTTTGTGTGTTGCTTCTTTTGAAAATAATTTGCAGAGATGAAATATTATTTGCAAACCTATACACCCAGAGTGAAAAATTTCTAGTCAAAAGATGATCCTATGAATTACAGGGTTATAATAGTGGCTCCACCTGGGGATGGAATCTCTTTTGGGAGGTGTCAAGAACCATGGACCTCTGAACATGCAGACCGATGCTTTATCCATTGGGAAGATCCCAAAATCTTATTCTGCAACTTGCACCTGTTTTGATCTTGCAACTGAAGCCAAATCAAATGAACACTGCTGAAAAAGAGATGCTCAGAATGATGAGCTTATTCACATTCTCCTACCTACCCTATGCTACTGATAATTTTGTTAAATCAATTAATACAAAAATGCCAATGAAGCCAATCAAGTAGCTGCTGAGACCAGAGGACTGTTTGACTGCTCGTTAGCAAAGTGAAAAGAGCAGCGTGACCTTTTGCCCATAGATTCAAAACTGCAAAGTGTAATGGCTGCTGCTGAAAACATGATTGATCTTTACAACAGAGACCCCGACAATCTTGAAGGACCAAAGTAATTCCAGAGATAGATTGAGGCTCTGCAGTGAAAAAATTCTCCATATAGGTAGCTATAGGATCAAGGTAGAAATGACATGTTCCTTGATTTTTGGATTCTGCCAAGTAAGCGACATGCTTTGGCACTGTATCTATGTTATTTTCATCCTCATGCATTTCCTGACATGGCTGCAACTTTCCTGATGGGTTTTGAAATGATGCTTCTGCTAAACACACCCCTGTAGCTGGCTGTCCTATCATATCCATATCATAGCAGCGTTTTATCCCATAGCTAGATGATGGAGAATGATTTTGACCACACAGGCCATCCAACCGGTCAGCTATTGGATCCTGAAAAGACTGACAAGACTACTGCATTGATTCAAATGATATTTCCTGACCTTTTATGTATTTATCCTTCAACACTTGTCCAAGAGTCTCCTTCAAAATTTGAAATGAATTAAAGCACAATGGTACAGAGTTATTTTGGATTAACTCATAATTTGTCTCGGGCTTTAAGCTTTCATTTGGAATTTGAAAATCAAAGTAGGTAAAGTTCTTTAATTATGGGTTTAGAATAGCCTCAACATCAACACTGACATCTTCACCTAGTTGTTCAGAAAATTCTCCCTCTCTACTATTGACAACTTGCTTACAATTTGCTCTCAAAAATTGAAAAGAAGAGAAACATAAGGGCAAAGATTTTTCCCTTACTCTGAAATTTTCAGCCCCTTCCTCATCGCTGTCATGACTGTTGTGCAAGGGATGATTGTCATATCTGAATCGTAAATGATCTTCTTCCTGCCAACAACATGATGTTGGTTTCTCTGAACAGTCAACCTCTATTTCAGCCTCATGATCATCATCATACTGGTCACACTTGGGTAAATAATCCATGGATGAAATTCCATTGAACATGCATATCATGCCAGGAGAATATTCCACCACTCTCTGATTTTGAACTTCATCTTCGACTGTATTGTGAATTGAATACATGAACGAATCATTATTCAAACCATGGTACCCAGGATGAGTAGAAAAATGTTTGGGAACTATGACCATTTATTTCTATGAAATCAATGGAACATGATGTCTTTGGACAACAAGCTCCTCTTTTATGTTAATCTTCTGCATCAGCTTTTCCATGGCACTGGCCAAAATGTCCAGTTTAGCTACTGAAGATTTCAGCTGCTCCTTTTTTTTTTTGTCTTTTCTCACTGCTTCTAGCTCTGCCTTCCTGTTCAGCAGGTTAGCTTCCACATCGATTGCGATATTTTTCATTTCTTCTAGGGTTGCAGTGTCTCTTTCTCTTAACTGGAATGTAATTTCTGGATCAAAGGCTTCTGGGAAATGCAATTTAGCTAAACCAGGAGGTGGCCTTACATCCACAGGTATTGAATGATACACCTCATTGAACCTGGTTGAGAACTGTTGTACTGTCTCCCCTGGATTTCTTTTCAAGTGGTCATACTCTTCTAGGATGAGGAAAACATTTCCCATGACCACCCATCTGTCTAGGAAAACTTGCATGAACTGATGAAATTTTTTAATGCTTGCAGCTGGCAGATTTCTAAACCAATTTTTAAATTTACCTTGCAAAGATAGGGAAAACATCCTAATACAGACATCATCATCTTCAACCTCATAAAGGTCAAGGAAATCCTCAAGGTTTTGAATATGCTTTTCAACAGTGATCTTCCCATTTTCTCCATCAAACCTAGGCAGATTATTGATGTAATTGACAGGGAGGTCATGGAGAATAGGAGGCAAAACTAGAGGCTGGTATCGGTCTGGGACTTTTGCAAGCACAGGAGATGAAGCAAGAGGCTTACAACCATCCAGGGGTTTTGCAAGAGTAGGAGATAAAGCAGGGGGTTTATGTCTCACTAGGATTTCTACAGGTGCATCTGGGATGTGCATAGGTATATGAGTATGTACATAATCTACAATTTGGGGTTTAGTCTCTTGAGGCTCTTCAGGTTGAAAATGATCATCCTGAATTTCAACAATATACTCTGGACCAAGATCATGATAAGAGAGAAAGTAACTGCAGATGAAACCAATAATATCATGAATACAATTTGAGCTTGAGTACCTGGTCTTTCTAGGCTGGTTGGTCATGCTTCAAATTCTTCCTCCAGTGGAGTCTTTGAGTCGGCACTGTCTAGAGCTGGTTGGAGTCGCCAGGTGAATGATCTCAGCCTTTCTGGTGTTTGGTCACCGTCCACCATCAATTATTAGATCTGGAGCTTTGAAGTGTACTACTGGGAAGAGTCCCCAACAAAGTCGCCAAAATGTTAACGCTCTGTAATTTCTCGGCTGAAGAAGAAATTGACGGAGGTAACTATTTCAACCGCTTGGAGTCTTGGATCTAGCCCTCCAAGAATCAGAGAGGGCTCTCTTTGTCTGATTTAGCTTGGTTTGGCATAGAATATTAGGCTAGTTATAAGGGATCGGGGTTTTTGGTTTTTAAATGGTTGGTTTGGGACAACAAGGAGGGCCATTGGGCAAATGGGGTCTACACTTAAATATGTGATTCACTCTCAGATCTAGACAAAGATCTTACACAGGGAAAGGTAGTGGAAATGTTGGATCGAATTAAGTTTGAATGGTGTCAATTTGAGGAAGAACTAGGGGAGGAAAAATCCAAGCAAAGGAGCAGCTAAGAATTCCTTAACTGAGCTTTTTAGAAGAGAAATATAAAGATTATCAAAAGATCAGATGCAGAGTATTTTGCCAATAAATTATGCTATGTTATTATCTTCTGACAATAAGAATTGAAAACAAGTGAAAATATGACAGGAAAAATACTTAACAGAGAAAGAAATGCCACCAACACATCCACACAAGAATCCTGTAAAAAATATGCCCATTACAACTCAATCATTTTATGATTATAGAAAAAGTTTTCTGGAATGGCAAAGCCCATGTTCCAGCCAAAAAGGAAAAACCCCTCATAGGTCGAACCATTTTACATTAAAATCCTATGAATAAATAGGATAGACCTCCCCATTAGTTTCGGAAGTCGGTTTAATCGCCTCGGCCAAAAATAGCCACGAATCCCCCAAATTCTGGAACTGCCTGCCATGAAAGACGAGCCTAATTTTTGCGAAAAAGGGGTCCGAATAGACGTTTGTTTCTCTTCAACGATGAAACATGGGAAAAAAATGAAGGAAATTATTGGATATGGGCATTTGATGGACAAAAACCTCCTTCTGTTTTTCCAAATTCACCTCCAGCTGGCTCGCAAAATCAGGACTGTAACGGAAAAGTGAAAATCTGGAAAAAGGGCCTCGAATATGGATTCGATTCTCCTTTGTCGTGGCACCGGTGAAAAAACTGAGAGAGGTTTTTGTTCTTCATCCCGTTATAGAGAAAAAAATCTCTCGGTTTTTAAAAATTCATTTTCATTTGCCCAGAATCGCCTCCGGAAAAAGATGTGTTGAACAGGCAAAAAATGGTGAAAATGAGAAAAACGGTTTTGTTTTCGGGAAGGTGGTATTCCGGACCCCCCTAGGTGGTAAGAGGTTTTAGGGGAGGGGGGGTCCACTGGAATAAGGCGCTGACATGTGTATGGGGGGTGGTATTGGAAAACAACTATTCCGGACCCCCCCTTCTCGTTAAATTCCAGATAATGAGGGGGGGTCTGAAATTTTTGATGGCCGTCGATTTGGTTTATGATTTTCATGTGAGCTTTGATGTGAGCAAGAGTTGGGGATGGGTAGACTTAGGATAGTGTTAAGATTTTAATTTTTAGTTTTTTAATATTATGTTATTACATGTTTTATTCATGTTTTGTTTTATGTTTAATTATTATATTTTGTTTTTTGTTTTATATGTTTTGTGTTTTTATAATTTGTTTTATTATAGGTGTTTATTATACTTTGTATTATATTTAATTTGTTTTTGTTTGTTTTTTAGTTTTATTTTATATGTTTTATTTTGTTTATTGTTTTTTTCTTTTTATTTAATTTTTATGTTTTATTTTAATATAAAAACTAACCTAGTTATTAATACTAACTTAATTAATTAACATTTGATTAATTACTAACATGCTAACTCGATTGTTAATTAATTAATAATTAATTTATTATTATTCACAGGTTTAATCATGACTATTAACCTAATGTTTTTATCCTAAGTCTGTTTATTCATGGAGGGGTAAGATTGGCGAATGAGTGAATGAATGAAGGGTGAGGAACTGACAGGTGCAGCGTGAAGGAAGGATGTAGCATGGAGCGAAGGAGGCCTGATGCAATGGATGGATGACACGTTGGGATAGGGCCCGCCGAAAAAACCCGCCTCATTCCGAACCCCCCCCCCCCCACCGTTAAAGGGAGAATGATCGGGGGGGTCCGGAATCGCCTGTGGACCGTCCATCTGCGTGCCTCCATGACAACTGTAGATCTGTGCGCACTTTTTAATCACCATTCTAGACA
Organism: Picea engelmannii; assembly: GCA_009831015.1. Lineage (NCBI taxonomy): Eukaryota > Viridiplantae > Streptophyta > Pinopsida > Pinales > Pinaceae > Picea > Picea engelmannii. Next base: position 274,497 of record ML780620.1, on the reverse strand, counting down.
CCCCCCCCCCCTCCCACCGTTAAAAACAGAACAGTCGAGGGGGTCCGGAATCTACTTTCAGTCGTTGATCTACGTGTCACTAGATCGACCGTCGATTTAAGCGTGTTCTTTATTCTCCAGGCACGAATGCAGCAAAAACTTAGGCTTTAGCGATTTTGGTGGGTTTTGTGTGCTGCTTCTTTTGAAAATAATTTGCAGAGATGAAATATTATTTGCAAACCTATACACCCAGAGTGAAAAATTTCCAGTCAACAGATGATCCAATGAATTATAGAGTTATAATAGTATTTACAGATGGTTGCAAGAATAAACCCCATTTTCCCCTGCATAGAGGTCCTAAAGTGGCTGATCGACCACACAGACAGACATAAATGCTTGATCAACGATGAGAATGGTGGGTGCGTCGGAGTTTTCCTCTCGACAGAATTCCAGAAGTACTATAAGCTCAGGGCCCCTGAGGAGAGGATCAACATGGACTTCGTGGTAAAGTGTTATGAGTTCCATGACACCAGCCAGTTGATGGCATCATGGTGGAAAGAGGAAAATAAATTCACTAACTAGAGCAATGGCTGGTATGGAACGATTAACTTGAGGGATGCATACATCTATTTGATGGCTCTCATCTGCTGGTTATATGGAGAAAAGGACTGCTCCATTTTTTTGGAAGCATGGATGCCTTTGTCATACACAGTTGCAATCGTCGGGAGTAGCTTCAATTGGGGAGCAATAATCTCAAAAAAATTAAGCATCTGTGTATAGCAGGCTCAGACGTCGAAGGAAGGAGAGGCACTGACTTTCTACATGGCCTCATATCTACTCGATGTCATGTGCGCAAGGAACGACTTCGCCGACATGAATCTAAGATGGCATGTTGCAGAGATCCCGATCCACGTCTATTTCAGCATACTATGGGAGAACATGTACAAAAAGTCTTATGCTCTCATCTGCGATGAATTTATCGCTCATATTTTATTTATTATTTTTAAGAAGGAATGCCCAAGACTATCGCCGACAACCAAGAAAATGATAGCAAAGGTAGGCCATTAGTACTTGGACGAGCACTCAACCTACATCAGGGTGTTCGAGGCCACCGAAGTACCACATATTCTACTAGCTCATGTTCCAGAATGACTCGTCATGGGAGAAATCTATTATCAGACCATCTTGCAAAGCTATATGCCACATTGGTCAAAGACAAGAAACAAGATTTCATACCCTACGGTTCCCATGTGGGGTTCTATCTGGTAAAGGATATCGCTCAATCCAAACAAGAAGGGCTGAGCCAACTTGAATTTAGGTTCCCTACAGACCAATTCCACAGGCATTATCCTAAAGTCTTGGTCCTCTAACATGCATCACAAGTATTATCTGGCTGACCGTATGCTCATGATAAGTTCGAGGACAAAGTATTCACAAAGAACGCCCAGGACTGGGACGAGGTGTTGCAGAGGATGGCCAACCCAAACATGACCAGGTTCAAGTCCATGAACATGGATGAACAAGTGGAAACAATAGAGAAGTCGGCTCAAGAGGCCCTTAGAGCCAAGGAAGAAATCAGAGCGGTAGAGACAACAAAGGCACAGACAATGGGATTTCTCTTAATGGAAAAGTCACATAGATTCATTGATCAGTTTCACAATGACCCGGATCTCATAGAGATGATGAAGGTTCCTAACGAAAACCAAATCGAAATCTAGGGAGGACAAAGTGACCTAGAGCCGATACAAATTGAAGAAACCACCGAGTCAGATAACCCTGAAGCTTCAACACCACAGGTCAGATCACCAGGGGAAGTTTCAGCTCAGCTCGAGATAGCGAGGACATCAGGGAGAGAAAGTACACCAAATACCTTATTCGATCTAATAACCATCTATGATGATGAGGAGAGTTCAAAGGTGTCCCTGGTCACTCCAATGAAAATCACAAAGGAAACAAAACTTGAGAAGGCATCCACCCGGGGTCTCGATGCTTCAATTCAGAGCCACCCATAGAATGAGCATGAGGTGGAATGTGCCTTGGACACTGAGTCACTCGACATGTCAGGAATCCCAATGGATAGCTCGATAAATGAGCCAGAATCGCTCGAACAAGAAGGAGAAATCATGCAATAGGAAATCGGTGTTTCAACAACCGATTACCAAGTAAGTACTGAACCTACGCTTGATTCCTCATTTTTGACCAATACTTTACCACCCGATGAGAAACAACCAGAGGCCGAGCCATCGAGACATACAGAAGAGGTTCATGAACCCAATATTGAAAATATATACACCATTGGGAGCCTAGGAAACACTCTTACTTGGGGAGAGCAACAAGTCCCCGAACCTGTGGATGAGGTCATCGATATACAAGCCATCGCCTATGACCAAAATAGGAAATCCATCATGAAGAGAACCACTAAGAAAAGGAGGCTTACTTTGGATAGTTCCATCCTCATCACCACATAGGAGAAATTGATCAGAATGGAGCATGCCAAGACGTCTGAGCTTATCGGCGCAGGGATGAAAATCACATATGCCACCCTGGATAGAGAAAGGAAAGATTAAGAGGAGATGGCCATTGCATTAAAGGAGTTGGAGAATCTGTGCCATTTGGAGAAATACTATCAGGACTCCACACATGCCATGATATTCTTGAGAAGCGAATTCCAGAATGCCTACAACAAATTCACGAGTGAGCGACACCTTTTCATTGCAGGGATAGCCGACTTTCAGGAAGACACCCTTATGGCACTAGCAATGTGCAAATACATGGAAATATGGTATGAGAAGGCCCACCAAGTGGTGGAAAGAATTGATTACATCAACACGGTTCAAAAGGGATGAGAGGTCGAAGAGCACGGTATTCGGGTGCTAAGGGACAACAACATCGACCGTATAAGGAAGTCGGCCGAATACTGGGTGAATATGGCCCAAGAACCTCAGCGGGAGATCCAATATAAATGGTTCGATTGTGAAAGGATCTGGACCAAGATCAATCGGGAAATGAGAGACATCGGTCTCCCAGAATTCGGTGCACCTGGGGACTTTGTCGACTCGCATGACATGGTCAAACTACATGCAAAACAAGACTCATCGTCGACTACGGAGATAGAAAAGGTGACGAACATGGCACCAAGTCAAGTATATCAATTCATGGACCACCCGATCAAGCCTTAGACAATGTTACAACAGTTAAGTGTTAAAGTAGTCAAGTATCGGGTATGGGCAGTGGAGATAAAGGATATCCTTTTGGCCCTGATGGACCAACACAGATTCTCGTATGCCAACACATGTGAGGAACTCTTCTTCAAATAGTCAGAGTATGAGAAGAGTCATCCACTCAAGTGAAATCATTTGATGACTCTTAGAATATTGAGAGTTGAAAGCGCCATGTGGCGATGTTTTGTTTTACTTATCTTTCACTTTTGATAGTTATTTTTAGTTAATAATTTGATATAAATAAGAGGATCGACTTGTTAGAAAGGGTCGATGTTTTTTGCGAAGACCCTCATTTTTGGAATTGTAAAGAACTATTTCAAAACTACCTTAATTTAGAATTCATGTTTAGGACCGGACACAAGTTTTTGTTTTACATCAAAGACATGTGTGATTGGATCATAAGGAGGAACTACTTCCAACTTTATCTCATGAATGGATGTTGTAATGAGTAAGAGTTTCTAAATCTATTGATACGTTAGTTGATTCAATATTTTTATATTTCTTATCCCTCATGATGGAAAGAAAATCGTTGTGTTAATGCATGATTAGTGGTTAGGGCTAAGGAAACTATTTTTCTTTCCATCATTTTATTGCATGTATGTTTTCTTTCGATAATTGTAGCTCAGTCAATAATTGAAATACTAGCAAGTTGATGTATCAGTACTAGGCTTGTAATGTACAGATGTGGGACCAATGCGACCAACAGAGGTTGAGAGAGAACTGGGGTGGGTCGAGAGAGAAATTGATGTCCCTCACCTGTAGCATGCCGATGGCAGAGATCAAGGATGTGCCACCATATATGAAATCTCACGTAGTGGGAGTACCTAGGGTATGGGTCCAGTTATTCCGACATTTGGCCAACGCCGTAGTGCATTATAGTAGGGCCAATAGGACTAGATATTATATTAGTACTGGACATCATTCATGCTAGAGAACTCATTTTTGTATCTCTCTTATGTATTGATGGCTTAAGACCGACGATGTATACTTGACACTTTTGAGGCCTATGGCCGAAATTTTGTACTGTGACATCATTTTTTGGACACGTTGTATATATACATATCTTTTTTCCTTATGGAGTAAATATATTTTGTACAAACATATTTACATGTGTGTGTATGTGTATGCATCTATAATTATGTATGTGAAATATGCCAATCTAAAACATGATTTTCCAATGTATCAGTTAATTGATTACATTGCCTATGAACATGAATATATGTAATATAAGAAAAATATTGTTCCAAGAGACGTACCCTAAGGAATCATCGGTGAAGGGTGGGATCATGGATGTGGTACACTCCATTTAACTGTGACACAACCAGTTGAGCATATAAATGAACCAGGAGGTGAGAAATACCATGTGACAACACATCACGTAGTAATTCTATTACATCACTGTACTCATAAACATTATTGGTTGCTTCTCCTAGACAAACACCTATAAAAGATACCAACTGATTAGTGGCCATGAAGATTGCCCAACTTGCGGAAGAAATCCTCCGAGTGTGTCGGTTGGTACCATCCGTGAACCCAACATAAACCTTAGATTCTCTTGACATCTGCCACAATGTAGAAACACAATAAACTACACTTCCAAAAGACAAATAGACATCTAAAGTATATAGATACATATATACATTATTTACAAGAAGTCACACTTAGGCGACCAAACTAAGAATAATATTTCTTAAGATAAATCTCATTTATGGGCTCAGGCAACACATTTCCTTCAAAGTCAACCAATTCATAAGCACATTTTTCCAAAACTTTCTTTATAATAAGTGGTGCGAACCACACGAGTTTAAACTTGCCTACCCCCAAGGGATATTTATCTTGATCATAGACCAAGACAGGATCACCTTCAAAGAAAACTCTAGGGCAGACCGACCGATGGTACTGACACTTGACGCGATGTTTATGAGCCTCGTTAGTCAAGGTTGCATCTCGAAGTTGTTCATGAAGCTGCTCGAGATAGAGAAAACGCTCTTCAAGTGCAGTTGTGTTGGGAAGTAGTTCCACTGCCAACTTGAGAGAAGGAATATGACACTCTATAGGAAACACTTCCTCCATCTCGTAAACAAGCTGGAAAGGAGAGAATATTGTATACATATTAAAATAATTTCGATATGCCTAAAGTGTCGAATACAACATCAAATGTCAATTCGACTTGGCCGAATTGATTGTCCGTTGGAGAATAATATTAAGAGAATTATTGACCGCCTCTACTTGACCATTCGCTTGTGGATAATAGGGTGACAAATGTTATTGTTTGAACCCTAGATTTGACATCAATTCAGTCATCATCTTATTTTCAAAGTGATTTCCATGGTTTGTAACAATCTCTTTCGGTATATCGAACCTAGCAATGATTTGGTTGAAAAGGAAGAGTGTCGTTGTTTACCCATCATTGTTGAATGTTGGCATGGATTAGACCCACTTGGTGAAGTAGCCTACTACCACAATGATATAACAATGCCCCCTAGAAGAAGTTGGGTGTAATGTAGTGAAATAAATTCCCCACTTAGTGAAGGGACCAACAACAATAACATGAAACATAGGAGCAGGGTGTGCCCTCATCTTCCGAGAGAAGATGTGACATAGGTGACACTTCTTAACCACCTCTATACAATATTTGATTAACGAGGGCCAGAATGATCCAACACGAAGGATTTTATGGCTTGTTTCCAACCCATACAAGTGACTTCCACATGCTCCGATGTGGCAGTCATTTAGCACAAGCTCTTCTTCCTCATGAGTAAGACAACGATGAAGAATGCAGTCAACTCCTCGACGATACAAAGTGTCATCGATGATAAGATAATTTCATGCTTGATGGCATATTCATCAACGCTCATCATGAGAAGAAGAGGGAGGGAACTTCAGAGTCTGAAGATACACAAGGATATCTCCATACCAAGGGTTATAAGATGAGATAAGGAATAGATCCTCATTGAACAACGACTCTTCAGGCAAATCTTTGCCACTCTTAATCAAAAGTTTTGAAATTAAATCTGCGAAGACAAAAGATTTCTTGGACTTTGCTTACACAAATTCCAAATCTAATTCTTGAAGAATAATGATACATTGACTAATCTTCCCATCGATGACCCATCGTGTCAACACTTATTGAAAAGGATTAACGACGACTACGTCGATGGTCTTGTGGAGTAGAATATAATAAGGAAACCTTTGGAAAGTGTGGACGACTGCCAAATCCAGTTTCTCAACGTGGTATAGTTGAGTTTTGGTCTGACTAAGCCTCAACTAAGGTAGTAGATAATGTGTTCCTGGAGCGTGCCATCCTTCTAAACCAATACCATACCGATGGTCGACTTTGCTACAACCAAGTATAACAAGAAATATTTGACATAATTAGGAGGGCTGAGCAGAGGGGAAGACGTCAGGGAAATTTTCAACACCTAAAAATATCACTAAGATGCTTCATCCCAAAATAATGGGACCCCTTTCTTCAAAATACACATAAACCCTTTATTTATTTTGGCATAGTTAGCAATAAATCGTTGCAAAAATTTATCTTTCCCTCGAATACTCTGAAGTTGGGGAATTGTGCATGGGGGAGGAAATTTAACTATTTCCTCAATCTTAAGAGGATTGACCATGATCCCTTTGGTGAACACGATTTAACCCAATAAATGTCCCAATGTAACACAAAAACTACACTTGTTTGGATTTAGGCGAATCCGGTAGTAGCGACACCTCTCAAAAATAAGTCAAAGGTGAGCGAGATTATCATTTATCTTGCAAGAACATGACACAAGATCATATATATATGCTTGAGATCATGAAAAGTGAACAACATGGCTTGCTGGAAAGTAGCTCCAACATTTTTAAGGCCAAAAGGAATTTTCTTATATGAAAAATTACCCCAAGGACATATAAAAGCAGTCTTATTATGATGCTCGAGCTTGATATGAATTTGATTTTACCTTGAGAAACCATCCGTAAAAGAAAAAACTTCACATCCCACACATTCATCGATAATCTGATCAATGAATGGGGTAGGAAAGATATCTTTCGGGTATGCCTTGTTCATATCGTGAAAATCCATGCACGCACGAATTATACCTTTCTTTTTATTGACAGGAACAGAGTTTGACACCCATTCCATCAATTGAAATGGGTAGATGAAACCAACCTTAATTAATTTCTCTACCTTATCTTTAATGGTCACTACCTTCCGAGGGTTGACCAGGTGAAGCTTCTACCGAATAGGCTTAGCATCGAAATAAGTTCTAATCTCATGTTCCACAATACGAGGGTCAATTCATGGCATCTCTTCATAAGACCAGGAAAAAACATCGTGAAATTATTTAAATAACTCAGTATACACTTGAATATCCTCGGGGAAACAATCCACTCCGATGAAGATGCTTTCAATGATGTTAGGGGTTTTGGAAATATCAATTGGAATCATCTCAACTATATTCACCATGTTTCATTCGACATATATTATGTGCATTGCCAAAGGGTTAACAGGGCGAGTGACATCTCCATTCAAGGTCAAAGTAAACTCTCATGCTTCCGCTCTCCTAAGCTCAGGTAAAAAGTATGATCTATGATGAATATCAGCCCAAGGCTTGTCCAGACCTCTCATTGCCTCTAAAATCACCTCATCATAGGGAAATACCAAGTCCAAAGGATTCTGTGAAGTAAGAGACTCTTGAACCCAAATAGGCTCTAGAACATGATCTATCTCTTGAGGGGGAGCTGGATCAGAGTTGGATGAGGTTTGTTGAACAATACTATACATGAACTCAACTGGGGATATGGGCATAGCCATGCCAGGATGCCATACCCCTCCCATCGAAGTTGATGTGTAAGGTAAAGTCCACGGATCGTTGAAATAAGTCGTTCGAAATAAAAGCTACATGGAAAATTGCATCCTTAGGCTAATCAGGGACAACCAAAATAAACTTAACATCATTAGAAGGTGGTGTAAAATCAAAAGTACCAATCAAATATGGAAATAGTCCAACACTTAAGTTGACGATACCTTGCTGCGGGTTATCAATCATTGAGACTGTGGATGCCCCCGATGAAGGGTCAGGACGAGAAAAGTATAATTGATCAACGATTACTATCCTACCTTCATGAGGAAAGCATAGTATCCAAAATATGAAGGATACAATTGATGTCATTACGTAAGTACAAATTCGACCTAACAAAATGTTGTATTCGAGAGGCGCGTCGAATACTTCGACCTCAACACACACATTTTTCCCTCCAACTGCATGGGAAAGGAGGGGATTATGCCATGCGGTGGAAAATAGTGTCCTTCAAATGTAGTTAACAATGTAGGAGACATAGAAAACTTAGGTTGGCCAATAGCCTTCCAACATACCAACGACATAACGCAAGTGGATTCACCCTCGTCTACCACCATACGAAAAATATTTTGTGTCAATGATTTCGAGGCATACACAACTACAATCTAAAAGGCGACGTGGTGAGGAAAATGAGGCTTGTGATCGAAAGGGTAGAAAACAATAGAGCTTGAGTTAGCTGAATCAACAACACCTAAAGCGGACAATAAAACCTTTCTCTGTGAGGGGAAACTCTGGAGGACCTCCAAAGAAAAAATCACACTAGGGGTGTGCGCAAGATCTTCAATGATAGAGTAGTTTTGAGCAACCCTTAACTTTGGATTATGAGAAGATTTCTTAAATGCACCCTTGGGGATGTGAGTCATTGTTTCTCCCATTTCCTTCTTAATATGAAGAGGAGGCAATGAGTCAGGATCTTCTTTGCTTTTATCAACAGATTCGGTCATTTTTTAATCAAGAGCCCTGGTCTGAAGATGAGAATCCACTCTCACCATGTACACATTTTTGGATCTGGTGTTAGCATTACGTGTGGGAGCACCTTGATTTCCCCTAGGTGCATTTGTGGATGAGGAAGCATGTGCCATATTCTTCCCTTGAGGGAAAGGGTTATTCAACACAACAGGTTGTTGATGCACCAAAATATTATGGGCTTCCTCCATCCGAGGGAATTGATGCATCAAGTGGTCGTTCATGCAAAGCTTACATGGGAGATTAAACTTCTTATTTTCATTTTTTCCCTCACCAACATTGTTAACATCCTTTTTTCATTACCCCCCTTACCCGTTTTTCCTTTTCCCTTTCTTATCCCCTCAGAATGCTGGTAATATTTGGGGTTTGTCATCTGCAGAGTGTGTACTTACGAGGTGTGGGTGGTGGGGGTAGTCGTACTAGAAATTTGGCTGTCCAAATTCAGTTGTAGCGACAATTGTTGCATTTGGTTGGACAACTCATCTATGGGATTGTTTTGTGTTGATCCCACAATGCCATCGACATGAGGCCCAAACTCTGGTTTGGTCAAGTCAATGGTGGACTGTGGTGTGTTAGGAATAATCTCATAAAGCATGTTGGATTGTGCATAAATCAATTCCTACTATTGATCTCTCATTATAGCCTCTTCCTTGGAAAACACTCTGAAAGTTGTGACGTCTTTAGAAACATAAGGCACCAAAGACTTCAAGAACCACTCAAGAAAAAATGTAGGAGGTACCTTTACTTTAATCAAGCTCTTATGCCGACGCCATTCTTGGATATGATCCAAGATATGAATGACCTTAGTTTGTTTGAATTTGGTCAACAACTCGGTGCCAACATCGTATCTCATCAGTAGTTGGAAATGGTTCAAGAAAACCATCGCCAGATCGTTAAAGTAAGAATACTTCAAGAAATTGAGCTCAATATACCACTTCGCAACACCCCATATGAGAGTTCCTTGAAACAATCACAACTTAATAGATTCATAATTCAACGAATTGGAGGAGAACCACAGGTGAAAATTTGTAACACGATTGCCTGCATCTTCGCTGGGATTTCCTTCAAAATTTGGAATATCTGAGGGAAATTTAGTCGACATAGGAGGCCAATGTGGATCATGAAAAGTAGGGTCGTTTAACAACCTTGAAAAGTCTGGAAAATGAAGAGTTTCCATAAATGCTAACCTAGGTTGCGGCAGAGTTAAAGGAAAAGAGAAACCTAGATATTGGTTGGCACTAGGTTTCCAAGAAAATTTTGCCTGCTGACCAGGGTTTTGGTAGAAACCAAGGTTTCCTTGGCTAGTGTAAGGGATGTGTGCACTAGTCTGCATCATAGAAAAATTCAAATAGTTTGATGACATACCTTGAGTGGGGATTCCCCCTTGCATGGTATTCCAAAAACCTTGGTTAAGGTTTCCCCCAACCAATTCCCTTGGTAGAGGAACTAAACCTTGCTCAGGGTTCCACTGAACATGGGAGGGGTTTCCCCTAATCGACATCCCTTGCATAGGTATAGAACCCTTCCACAAATTTCCAATACCTTGAAATGAATTGGTTCCTATCATCAATCCCTATGAAGGTATAAAGCCTTGCATAATGTTGGATTTATTGAGAAATGGTTTTCCCCTTAACGAAAACACAAACAAAGAGAAGGATTTATTCCCAAAAGATCCAAATAAAGAGAATGCCATGGACCCATCCGAAGTCATATAGGACCGAGGCCTTTGAATCCCTACGCTAAACATGCTAGAACCGACATTGATCCTAGATGGTTCCTGAAAAGTACCTCCAAGTGAGGGGTCAGAGGGGGAATATGACCCCCACCGTAAGGGAAAAGATTGTACAGAGAAGAGGCGCTCCTGAGATATCCTTGCAAGGGAGTAGTAGAAATCCCTACCCCCAGACTAGTAGTATGCAAAGTGGAGTAGGTTAAATTAAAACTTATGTTGAAGCCCAGCATCCCATATGAGAAAGGAGCGACAGACGTGTTTTGTACAGCTGAAGTATGAACAATGGTTGAAGTCGTAGAAGAGACTATGCCACTACTAGAAGTGGTAGGTGTATGACTAGAGGTATTCCTTGTAGGGGAAGGTGGGGGAGGGGGCATGACACCCCCTCCACCTATGGTCAGGATGAGAGTATGAGGACTCCCAGTAAAGGCAACATCATTTTCTTCCATGGTCAGTCACCTTACAAAATGATGATCAGGAGTAGTCACCTCAGGAGGGACTATCTGAATGTGAACTGGCACTGAGAGGTCAGTTAATGGAGGGTTTGCGGGTCTAATGGAGCCTTCAAACTCGAGGTATGAAATGATAGTTACCTCCAGTGTAAGAGTGTCTCCTCTAGGAACATGTTCAGGCACAATTTCTTGTGGCCCCGTAGCTTCTAAAGAACCTTCTTGATCTAATGTTCTCTTTAACGGTGGCGGGGGTGGCTCAAAAGTTACCGGCGGGAGGCCCTAGATCCTGCGCGAACGACATAGTTGTTGATCTTCCACTTTGTGAAACGATCAAACAACACTCTAAGGTAAATCTAGGAAGAAGCACATAGTGTAAACACTACAAAGTCCCTAAATATAAATAAAGCAATCTATAGAATGGCAGGAAGAAAATTTACGCCAACCAACACTAGAGAAACTTACTTGTGAAAGTGTAACTCAAAAAAGGAAACACCCTCCAAGTATACTCTGCAAAGTGTGGTCTAACGCATGTCCTAAGTACCATGGTATTCCCCCTGCAGTCACTTGTGTGAGTACCTATAAAACGAAACTAGGTTTCCATCTCACAGTTAGTCACCAAGCGAGTACAGTCGACAATCAGGCTGATAGTATGATCATGATAGCTATGTCTGAAGCCTTTCAAGGGTACCAAAGGAAAATGACCCAGAATACAATTGATGATCCTAAATGGATTCGAGGTTCATGAAGCTCTGTATTCAAATGAAGTCAACAAAATCCCAAGAATGACCCTCAAATACGAACCCCACTACACTTGGTCCGACTTTGGAGGGGTTATCTCCTATACCTTTCCTCACGTGACCTTGTGTTTAGCCCCTATGTTAGAGGAGGATCCCGACTAAATTTTACGATAACTAGACTTCAACACTCCTTAAATCAGACTCTTAAGTTTGTTTAGTGGCCTTGGAGAGTTTTCTCTCCACACCTAATCCAAGGCCCTAAATCCTAGTCTAATTGGTGTACCCTGTAAACAAAAAGTCTAATTAGTTTTAACATTAAGCGTTAATTTTAGTGGCTTGATTACTTAGGGGTGCAATAGTGAAACTCATGGTGTTATTTAAGAGACTAAATAAAGAGGAGAACTATAGAGGTTTTAGAAAACTGTTCTTTAAATTCAAATGAAATCAAGCTACGTCCTACAAATGAGAATTTGGATCTTTTATCTTAAAATGCAAACTTTTAAAAAAGAAAAACAAAATCCTATGCGCAACCTATCCTATTATGCTTTTTTGTTTCAAATGAAATGAAACTACTAAAGCCTTTTCGGAAAGAAAGTATCAAGGAACTTTGGTTCATAACTTATTTTCTTTCATAAACACAACCTAAGTTATTACAACCAAAGAATCATGCAAATGCAGTTAAGAAACTAATTTTTTTTTAACTTTTTATATTCTTGTGAAATGAAAATAACAAACGACTGTATTTTTTCTTCTTTTCAAAGCATAAAAAGAGTGAAGGAGAACAAACTAGAGACTGAATCAGGTCCTAAACCACTGTCGGGAAGCAGGGATTCACCAGAATCCAAAGGAGAACCTAAAGCTTAAAATTACACCTTCAACCTTGATAAAAGACAAAAAGAGACAAAGAAAACTAAACAAAAGGATTTCTTTACAATTTCATAAGAAATATGAGACTTAAAAACTTCTCCCACAAAATTTAATAGACGATTCTGGGATTCAAGAGTTCTTGAGGAACCAAAAGTTTCCTGGGAAAAATAAAATCTTTTTAAAAAACTCCTCAGAATAACAGACACGTGTGTTGTGCACAGGGAAACATGTGTATGTCTGTGTGTTGTATTGAATTAAGAGTGTGGGTGTATGCGTGTTGGGTATAGACTAGGGCATGCATGTGACTGAAAAATATCAAAAAGAGAAAAGATTCAGGGTGACCACCCAGACAAGAAAATGGGTAAACACCTGGAAGGTGTCTAGAAACTCTTACGGACTCAGAAAGCACATAAAACAACATGAATTAAAACAAAAAATAATATCTTAACCAGAGCCTAGAGATATTCCCTAGTGGAGTCGCCAATTATGCTATGGGGGAAAATCCCCCTAATCTGAGTCTACCGACTAAGCAAAGCCTTGACACCTTAAAACACATAAATGCTTCTATTCTACCCAAATCCAACAAGACATAATGATAATTAAGGGAAGGGAGAGAGGATCAAAGTATGTACCTTAAGTCCTTATGTCTGCAATAGATCACTTCCTTTCGGTGTTCATTCCTGTATTGCAGGCCTCCTCCCAATGCTGGCCTGAAACAACTTTAAAGAACACAATATAACAACATCTGCATAACTGCCAAGATCATATAAAGGTATATATATTTGTGTAAACCATTTATAAATATAAACATAAAGACATAAAGATACAGGACAATAAGTTTCTCTTTTATGGATAACAATATTGGAAGTTACAACCTGAATCTTGTTGACGTCGCTCCACGAACCCCACCTGGGTTCCTCTATTTTGACTCCAAGTGCACCATTCCCAATATGCTATCCTCACAACCAACATTCCAATATAGGGAAAAGAGATGGATTGTATAAGGAGGAAGGATGGTAGGGAATGTTGAGGATGAAAACTCAGAATGGGATGCAAAAGACTTGGAATGCAAGGGAAAAATTTTGGTAGAGTTCACTTGCCTCTTCTTTCATATATCCAAATGACCCCCCTAGGGCCCTTTTATATGGAGAAAATTATGGCCATTAAATTTTCATAAGGAATACATAAGGTAAGATGGTTGTGCAACCTGACATAGCCCGTAAACTCCACTCGAAAGCTTGAAAATGTTTAATTTTTGCAACTTTTTAGAGTATACGTGGGTTGTTAGGCATGCAACTAGTGTAGGTACACATGTTTCATATGTAGCAGGGTGCATACACCATACAAAGGGTGTTTTTTAAGAGGAACCTCAACAAAAGTGGTTGGTGGATGTGTAAATGAGTAGGCCAATGTCAAAAATGCATAATAGTGGCATTTTGAGCTATATCACATGGATATATAACAATTGATTTCCTGGGAAATGCGATGATGAATAAAATTATGGTTACTGCTAGTATCAATGAGGATTATGACCTTCATGTGCTTAATGTAGCCAATGAGCTTGGGAGTTTAGGGAGTATATTATCCAATAAGGGCATGCAACAAAATCAGTGGTTCAAATTATGGTGGATCATAGGGTGGAGTAGGATCATCTATTGGGGGTAGGTCGACCACTAGGGAAACTTCAGCCTCCTCATTGACAATATCCTAAGAAATGGTGATAAAAAGTTTTTGTTCCTTACACTTGTTCCCCGGAAAGTATTTTTCATCACAATTATAGAAAAGGCCCTTGAGTTGGTGTTCAACCATTTTGGCTTGAGTTAATTTATGGATCTTGAGAGGAGTGGCAGGGGGTAGGAATGGTGGGTCAAGTGTGAGGAATACAGGACGGTTTTTAGTTTTTGGTGGAGATAATATTTTGGGATTCCTTGGCTCGTTGAGTAGCTTCGAACCAAGTTTGAGGGAGAGCCATTAGGATATGGGCACATATTTCATCCTTAAGGCCACTGATAAAGCATTCCTTGAAGAATGCATCTGGCATTCCCTTCATTTAGAAATAAAAGTGCTCAAAGGAAGCTATAAAGTATTCCATTGTGCCAGATTGTTTCAACTTGGTCAAATGGCCTAGATAGTGGGTGTCAGTGTCAAAGCGTTCATAAAGATCTACAACAAATTGTGTCCAAGAAACATACCCTTGGCGTGTCTTTCTACGCCATTGCCACCATTTACATCATTTAGGATCCAGATAGAGGACACCATAACGAATTTTGGCCAACTCATCAGTAATGCCATGCAAGGATAAATGATGTTCCATTTGAGTGACCTAGCCTGTGGGATCTAAGCCATCAATGTTTCTCACCTCAACTCTGGGAAGACGTGGGTCAAGATGAAGGGAGTTGGAATAAAAGTCCACATTATGGGAAGAGTCATCACCTTCATAACGTGAAGGTTTTTTAGAGGAGGGAGAACCATGGGACTTGTTTAATAATTGGTGGAGAGTGGTGTTGATAGAGGCCAATTCACCCTTAACTTTTTCCAAATCACCCGTAACTTTGGCCTCGAAGGTTTCCAATGTGGAATTGGTGGAAGCAATGTCAGAAGTTACTCTATGGATGTTCTCTATTTTCTCTTTGGATTCATTTTGCAGGTGAAGGAGTTTTTGGTTGTGAGTGACCATTTGGGAATAAGGGGTATCGCCAAGGGGAAGTGGGTCCATAGAGAAAAGACAAAGAAATGATATATATCATGGTGATCATGGGGGAAATATGAATGAAATGGAATAGGTATCAAATAAGGGTGTATGGATGGGGGGTGCCCATGGAAAATAATTGTTGATAAGTGATAGGTACCACAATGATCAGGGTGAAGAGAGAAATACAACATGATAGGTCCCAAATAAGGGTGTCAAAAAGAGGTTCGGGTACACTGAAAAAAAGTCTTAAAAATGTTAGGTACCATGACGATCAAGACAAATATAGGAATCCAAGGGGATAGGTCCTGAATAAGGGTGTTGACAGGACCACTTTTTTTTTTTACTCCTCCAAAGTTATACTTCGGCCTAAAGAAAACTACATTAATAACTTGCCCAAATTTTTAATAGGAGAAATGGTGTAGAGATGTCACAACCATAATGTAGGAGGTAGGGTTGAATGACAATACAATTCATCTATTGCTTTGTTGTTATGTTCCCCTCCCAAGGGTTAGGGTTTTCAGGGTTCCTACAGACAAGGGCTTTCCCTATGCTATAACTCTTTGATATATGTGCAAGGTCGAGAAATAGAAATCGACCCAATATGTCAGGGAACCAACTAACGAGGCTTGATTGTATCCTTAGTCATACTACATGATTACCTAGGTAGTAGGGAGTATCTTCCCGAGTGTTGTTCTCGATGTCACTGTAGCATTTAGGAGACCAATCGACTGATCTAGGGATGGTTTCAGGAAACCTAAGGGGATCACGATATACCTGTTAGTACGTGGTAGTGATGTCCTTCTACATATTTTGTCTGATGTGGTACTACTCGAGGGGTACCAACAGGGGTTACAAAGGTTTCCAACAAGGTGAAACATTTATTTCTAGACAACCCTCTGAAATCATCTGTATTTATTGTGTGTAGTATTCCCCACCGTAATTTTTCCTGCTAAGTGACAGATCTCCAAAATTTAAAAATGTCAGAAGTACACATCTCTACCCTGAAAAAAATTCCCACATTTTCCGCAAAGTAAAGTTCTTTGATACCACTTGTAAGGTACCAAATGTAATGTAATATGTAGAAACATAAATTTTCAGCAAAATACCAATGGAAAAACAAAATATTGAGAATAGAAATACTGACAATTATACCTTTATTGAAAGAAATAAATGTTCACTTGCCTCTTCGAGGGGGAAACCTCCAGCAGAGCAATGCTCTGTTACAATAATTCTCAAGAAAATCCTTTCTCATGCCTACTAATCTTATTTATATTAATTCTAACTTCTAAAGAACATTCTAGAGGAATATCTTTCTAGAAGCAGAAGCTTCTATTAAGTCTTATTACATTGAACTTGTTCACATTATTAAATAGGCCAACTAATGTCAAACTTTATTACATGGAAAATATATTATTCTACCTACATGAGGGGTTAGGGAGGTTAGGTCCATAACATATTTTCAACACCCTAGTTATGGCTACCCTTACCCCGCCTAACCTTACCCTGGGGATTCCAATGTGGTATCTGGATCTACCTCCCACCTCACTTCCAACCTCTGGGCCTAGACCATATTTCTCTTTGACCCCCATTCAGCCTCTACCTACACACATTGGTGTTCCCTCAACACTTGCACAACCTACACCTCAAACTTCACAGGCCCCATCTTGAACTATGCAGACTCCACCTCCACCAATCCCACAAGGAAAAGGAGGTGACAAGGGGGGCAAGGACAAATTCAAAGGGAGAAACAACTCTTCCAAAAAATCCATGGCCACCCAAACCACTACATCTAGGAAAATACCACCATGTGGCATATGTGATATCACTATCCACACTACCTTCAATTATCCAAGGTTATCTAAGCTTAAGGAACTTTACAATGTCGAATATTTAGAACTTGATTCCTCCACACCCACTGTGCAATTCTCTTCCTGAGACTTTGACCAAACATATTAAGTCCTTGCACACCAATCACCCTTGTTCTTTGTGTGACACTTATGGCCATTATTCTCATCACTATCCCCGTATACCCCACTATCGAGATGCTCTTGAGATCTTGCACCAGTTGGATTTCATTCATCAAACAAATCCAACACCTATGACCAATTCTCAACCCACCATTGAGATTGGTCCCCTTGAAGTGCATACCAGTGAGAATTCCATACACCTTCTCTACCTATCACATTCCATGGGATCAAAACTATATGAGAACCACCCTTTCTATATAGGCATAAAACATAACATTCCCATCTTGCCTCATGTACCTCTAGTCTCAACATCAGTGGCACCTTTGTCCACTAGTATTTCATCCACCTATTTATATGTAGCATATGTAAGCCATGGTTCTCGTTCACATGGCAGGGGGAAGTGGGAATCAATCCCACCTATACCCATAACAGGGGGAATCATGCCAAGTTACCAATAGGTCCCCATGCTTGACCTGGTGGGAGGGGTAACTCTAGGACCTTCTCCAGGTAGTAGTTCCTCCCCTCATCCTGATTCTGAATGATGCACTATTTGTCCCATTGGAATCATATTTTTAATCCATTTTTCAAATTTCTTACTTTGAATCTTCACTAGGAAGCCATTTTTCCAAGAAGAGTCAAAGCTCATACTTTTTCATTGAATTCTTCTTCAATTGGTCAAGACACTTAAGCACCATATCATTTTTGTTGTTGTTGACTATTGAACAAGGATTCCCCATGAATAACCACTTTTATTCATGGACATGGGTCTCCATTAGGCCTTCATTTCCTTGGCATTTAGCATATTTTCCTTTCCCTCTTGCTCATTGCATTTTCCTATCATTCCCAGAGATTTCATATAGGAACCCCTCACTTGGGTAGATGGGTTATCCCTCCCATTTTATGCATTTCTCATATACTCAATGACATATCCTTCCTCACATGGACACCCTCGAGTAGGAACCCCTATTGCATTTTGGTTTCCATGATGTTACAATCCCCTAAGGGTTGGGAATCCAGTTAGTCTCCATACTAGAGTTGAACCACATGCATTTCTTCTTATCAAGTTGAAAACCACACCCCATGGACTCCCACATTTTTGGTTGTTATTTATTGGAATTCTCTTTTAGTTGGTCACATTACTTAACCACCACTATGTTTTTTTTCTTGTTGACCATTGAGCAAAGAGTTCATGACAAACAATCATTATTGTATGTGCCTTACAAATATTTTATTCTACCTGGGAGAATGCTCTAAACATTCCATTGAGTCCCTCAACTAGGGGCATCATTCGTTTCCCTCTTATCTATCTCCATCAACATTCCTAGGAGGATTTTTATCTTCGAGGGATCCATTCCAGACCATCCCCATTAGAATTATCAGGAAATATCCCTCCCTTATCCTCTCCTCACCATCCCCATTGGAAATTTTAGGAGGGGTTATCTCATAGTCACCTACTCACCATTCCCATTGGAATTATGAGGAGGAGGAGTCCTTTTGTTCCCCTTTCTAACTAGCTTCATCGACATTCTTAGTTGGGGGGTCGTGTCTCTCTTTGTTCTTTGGTTCCTTCTTGACCATCCCCATTGGCATTCTCAGGAAGGTCCCATTTGTTGGGTCATGTCCTAGCCAACCCCATTGGCATCAATAGGAGGTTGTTCTTGATGTTAGTCATTTATTTCTGGCTTGCCCCATCGATATTACTAGGAGGGATTCTCCCCATGTCATATATTCCTAGCCAACCCCATTGGAATTACTAGGAATAATACCCACCTTGTGTTATATCCTCCAAGATAGCCCCACTGGAATTGATAAGAATTATTTTCACTTGATTTCTCTCCTCCTTTCCAGCCTCATTGAAATTTCTAGGAGGATTTTCCCCTTTCTTATCCTCTCTTCCTGGCCATCACCATCAACACTACCAGGAAGAATGCCCCCCTTTGTTGAATACCTTCCTCCACCAGAATTCCACTCATCCATTTTATTTTTTAACACATTGATGAACAACATTGTATTGTTCACACACTTATTTTACCCCCTATCAACATCCCTATTTTTCCCTTGTTCAGAGCATCTGCGATGAGTCACCCCTCCATCAACTGTACCCATCACATGTTTCCCAACTATCCATCAACAATTGTCCCACTAATACCTTTGACCAATATTATGCCCAGTCAACCTCCATCCTCAAGGATGTTTTCGGTTTCTGCTATATTGTCCTTGCATTTATGCTCTAAATAAGGGAATCCTTGAGCCCACCTCTCTTTTCCTTCCATCCATCCCTGGTGTTAGTTCCCATCAGTCATATCATGCTCGTCACCTCGTGTTGGTCCCTTGGTACTTCCTTCTCTTGAGTTCCAACATGATTCCCTCTATTGACTTCAACACTTGTATTCTAGTGGGTTGGCCTAAAGGATTGTTACCATGGATTCCTCTTTTTCCATGTTTCCTTGGTTGTATTTTATGTGCTCAACTTTATCTCAGTGATCGAGTTCTTGATGCCATCATTCCATATATGTGTGATTTGTAGCAGACCTAAGAAGGGAGTTTCCCTACATGTAGCCTCCCACATGTGTAGGTTTTAGTAGTTGCTTCCAGATTTATGGCTTCATAGGTTGTTCTTAGGATACCGGGCCTACAGATCCTCCTTCACCTTTGGGTCCCGATGGAATTTCCCTTATTGAATTTAGCACATATATTCTAGGAGATGGTCTTTTGTACCTTGGTACTTATCCCCTAGCCAATGGGTGACCTTGGACCATGATGCGAGAGTATGTATTTCTATCAGACTTGGTCGGATCTCATGTCCTCACATTATTGATATTTGTACATGCATATATTATTCAACCTCAGATGCAGTTCCTCATATTTGTTTAGATTTGTATTGTTGTTCTTAGAGCCCATTGATGAGCTTTCCTCCAGTATGATCATGAAAGATTTGTGGAGCCTCATTCCTATTCAACAGGATTTCTCAGGTTGTTTTCACCCCCTTCCTTTAGCATGATGGGGCCTCAGTTCTTGTGTATTCAGTTCAACCATGTTGGGATGTATTTCATATTTTCCCATATATATATTGTATATGAGACTGATATTATCATGTTGATATAGTCTTGTGATATTTTCTAGTGTCATGTTGTATTTGAGACTCCTTTATAGTCTCTCTATATTGATTTCATGAGTATTCTTAATGAGTATGGGTATGCCTACCTCATCCCATTAAGATTGTATTACTCACCACTTGATGACCCTTTGTTGACAAGTGATTTTTTGTGGCCTCTTCGCCAGTTGGGCCTTCTTTTCTTTTCCCATGGTATCTCTTATCCTCTTCGGCTGACACATATCCTAGTGATAGAAAACTATAATGTGTTTCAGTTATGCAATTTGCTTCTAAGCTCACACATTAGGGAGAATATGTTATCATCATTTATTCGCACACCTAGCCCAAAAGCCTAAGTCTTATTGATATGCACCATCATAGTCCATGCATCCCTTGTTATACTCACTTTCACACCATTAATCCCTTGCATAACTTAGGAAAACCCCATTTTCTTAATTTATTTCACTTAATTAAGCCATAATCCCCTTTTATGCATTTCCCCCTCTTTATTTTATTCAAATTAAAGGAAAAATTGAAATTAATGGTTAAAATTGATTTGGTTGAATACACTATTTTATTATTTTGACCATATCAAGGACAACCACTATTTTTCCTATAAAATAAAGAGATCCATACCATTTCTATATGATTTTCCATGAGAGTACAAAGACGCTACTAAAATTTCCACTGATCTTTTAGCTTCATCTCACCATAGTTACTTTCATCCAAGAGGAGAGTCTAGTCAGTGCTACCATACATCTGAGGAAGAAAGAAGAACCCTCCCATGGAGAGGCCACCATGAGCCATTTGTTTTCATTGGTTTCTTCACAGGTGTTATCTATTTGTACTCTGGTTATTTGGGTATTATACATCATCTTTATTCTTTTTATCTTGTGTCATTCATATATATTTTTTGTTGCACTCCTTTTTCTATTTTTGAATAACATAGATCTAAAGGAATTTAATCACTAGAGAACTAGGGTTTCTGGTGTTCTCACCCACTTTTGTCTATATCTTTGATACAACCACAAAGTTTGTAGATTTGTTCACCCTTGCAATATATGTATGCCAACATATGTTGTTTTCTAATTTTTAATCAATAATTCTTTGAATACTAGAAGAGATGCATTTGGAAAATTCCCATGCCTATTTGATCTTTTCCTTTCCCTATTTGTGAAAATTTTCCAAGGATGGAAAACATCTTCAATTTGGGGGGGAGACATTCAAACCTTGTGATCCCATAATCTTATATTGTCTCTTGATCCCATATCACATACTCATGACGATCAACATGTTTCTCCCATATGACTATTGGTGCTCTTGTAAATACCCTCATTAATATCCTATAACCCATCATTGGATTGCATATTAGTGTGCCTCCAAATTGGACTCTGCCACTTGGAGGGTGTTCTACATGTCCAAGGCATGCTTCAATATATTTAAGATATTAAAAGTACCAAATTGTGCACTCATGAAGAATCAATTTCAATTCTATAATCTCTAGTAGTGGCTAGTAGTGGCCCAATTTTACCAGAGTGACCATTTGCTATCGAAATTCCAATAACAATCCATTGTCAAAATTTTAGTAGCACTTCATTGCTTTCATATGGGCACCTCCTTAGAGTCAAATCAGAGATATGGGTTTTGTGTGGGATGTAATCAATATGGTTTTCTATTGTCTAAACCAACCCCAAGCTAAACAAGGAACACACCATTCTTTGGTCAATACAAAATTCAACCATCAAATTCCACACAATTCCAGATCATGATATTGAGTTTTCATGTTTTTCTTACTGTATTGAGTACTATGAATGGTAGTATAGACATTGTTTTCATTATTGACAAAAGTAACAAAGGTATTCATATTGAGGTTGTGCTCTTGGAATATAGTACGTGAAAAATTACCAGATTTCCTCTTGTGCAGATAATGATGTGTGAGATGAAGCTCAAGGCCATATTTGTAATGTCAAGGAAGGAGTCCCATGCATTTCTTGAGAAAATTCAATCAACTCACAGTTCTATTTGTCAAAACAACATACAAGACTCATATTTGTTGCTTGATTCCCATGACTAATGCTTCAATGCAAATCTAGATAGGAGGTTTTCATTTTAAGAGACGCATGCCATACAATATGCATCCATACTTGGAAATCTTAAAACTATAGGAATAATTTGGAGTCATGATTTCATTTCAAAGAAAAATATGCATTATGAATATATGAACAGTTATGGGCATGGGGAAGAGAGAGAACAGATGAAATCCCATCTAAAAGTTGTAGAGTTTGGGGCTAGACAAGGTTATTTAACTCACATGCTTTCTGATTATTATGGCATTAAGTACATAGTAGTAGTGGAGCACGGATCATATAAGAACTTTGAGTCAGATAGAGGGAATTAATTTGCAGCGCATGTGAATATACATTGAATATATAAACTTGGACGTTGTGAAATTTTTGAAGGGTTTTTACTATGCTTCAATGGGGAAACATCTTTATGGACTAACTACAAATTTGGCCCTACAATGTTGTCTTAATGAACAAAACTGTATATGAAGATGCCAATGCAGGAGGAAATTGTCCTTACATAAAAGGCCTTGCAATTGCAACATGTTTCCATAATATTTTCCAATGGAAAACTTACATGAATAAATTCTTTTTTTTCTCATAAACCTGGTCTTTACAAGAGAATAATTTTGTGTTGTCACATGGCTCACCAACTGGGCACTTGATGGGGAGCAATTATCTAATCATTCCAATGGAGTTAAATTAGGAACCAACTTAAAAGTTTTCAATACCACTAAAGATGTTGTTATTGTTGATTGTGTAGGTGAATATAGGTTGCATGAAGCTAGAGCATAAATATCATTGTATTTTGATTTTTCAAAACCAATTTAAGCTCAAAGGATAACATTTAAATTGCTAGGAGACAGTACAATTTTCTATGATGATATAATAGAACAAGATGATTATGATATTAGAGACCCCTCTTTGGTATCTAGACTGAAACAAAATCAAAGTATACCATTATGCCCAACCTTTTTGAGCTTGGAAAGTGGGAAAATATGTATGTTGTTCGACATAACTTTTGTTGATGCCCGAGATCTGAAAATGGACCTGCCACTCTGGAAGTTTTTTTTGTAAGGTGTTGTTTTGCATAAATACAACTAGCAATCCATTTTCCTGCTGCATTTATATTTTTCAAAGGATCATCCATTCCTCTTCAGAGTTCAACATTAGCAACCTTATTTCAACTATCCACAAAGGGTATTCAACACTCCTGTAGGAGGCTTCCACCCTTAGAAATACGATAGTGACTTGATTATTTGAATGGTTGCGCCTCTTGTGGACTAATTTGGACCTTTGGGTTTTGTTGGGGATAATGTTGTCATGATTCCATGTTTTTTAAATGGACCCAACAACCATCAACCAAGGTGCATATCTCTGGTCAAATCTACAATCAACACCATTTTCTTCATCAATAGGGTAGAAATTGATTTGATAATATTTTGCAAACCGTGCATAATATAGCCACTAAATTTGGTAGGGGGATGAAATAAGGAAAGATGAATTAACACACCAAATTTCAAGTAAAACCAATTCAATTTTTTTGAGAAATGATCCACCATCACCTATAGCCATTTTGTATTTTTCTTGAAATCCATGAACTAGGTTTTTCTCAAATTTTGTGTTGAAGCATCATGATAAGAGTAACATCTTCACCAAACATCAGCCCAACCCATTTAGTAAATGTAGAGAAAAGTGGTAAAAGGTAACTTCATAATTTTGGTACCAACACAATTCCTGTAGTGATTCATTGCTTTGCATACTTGTGCTACTTCAGAGCGAAATCTGCCAAATGGGTTTAATTGTTCATATGTGTCATAATATAGTTTTATGTTGATCAAATTAGTTCTAGGTTAAATAAATACGATGCTAGCTCATGATCATTTTTCGACAGTCGCTAATGGAATTCATGTAACAAGCAATTGGAGGAATTGTTCTAAATGGTGAATATTGGACTTGGTCACAACTGGTAAGCAGAGGTTATTCATGATGCTTGGATGCTAAGGTTTGTTTTAATAGAGATCCATGATGCTTGAAGATGATTTATAAGATAAATTTCACTTGCTCAGAGAGTGCATGCACATGGTTTATTTTTCAAAATTGATGATCGTTTTGTTGTTTAAAGAGAAGGTTATTTGTTGTAGCAGGAAAGAAAACAAATTCAAGAGACAAGTGTTGCCACAAAATAACAAGCACTTACAAACTTGTGGTTTTCACACAAAAATCAACCATAATATTCTCAATTAAAACTCAAGTCCAAGAAGTAAGTGTTGCCACACAAGAACCAACACTTGCCAAACTTGTAGTTGCTACACAAGAACCAACCACAAGAAATCCAACTGCAACTTGAGTCCTTATAGCCTACCCAATATCAAAGGAATACCTACTCACACAATCATTTGCATGGAGATGTGGGGTTGCATGAGGACATGCAACATGTTCAGTTGGGGGGAGATGTTGAGTCACCAAATTGCCATCCTTTTTATCATCTTCTCATAGCTACCCTTGATTTTTAATCATTTCTCACGTTTACATAACCTTGTATTAAGTCCATTTTCAAGATTTATGTGATTAGGCTCAATATTTTCCAACGCATTTATTTTAGTATTTTAAGTGAATTTATGATTAAATATTATAAACATAACTTGTTCTCACTTAAAATTGGAAGTTAGGTGATATTCACAGGTATATTTGGAGTTTCCAATAATGCATATTTTTATCACTTATCTCCAAATTATAATTTCCTCTTCAACCATTGAATATTTTTCATGTATTTGGATCATCATCAAACATATTGGATGTGGAAAGAATCTTGGACCATAGACAAGATTAGTGTGATTTGTTTTGAATTATTAGCAAAGATCTTGTAATCATTTACTAGTTGGTTTTTAGTTTTTACTTATTAGTAAATAGTCATAACCACATGAGAGAAAAGTGGATTTGACTTTATTAGTTTCTTATCATATTCCCAAAGCAAACACTTGTATAAATAAGAGTTCCTTCTCCATTCCAAGGGGAGGACTCTTGGAGCATATATCTAGATTATGATGAAATAAAATAAAGCATTTTGATATTTCTCTTCATATAGATTGTCATTTCCTAGTTCTATTAATATTTTGTTTTGATTTACTTTATGATGTTATAGTTTAGTCTTGATTTAGATTTATAATGTTATAGTTTAGTTTGTTTCCTTGTTCTCGGGAGAAGAAGCTCACTCCATGAGAACATGGTGTTCTTTTACTTATGCAATTTGATTTCATAGTTAGTATTTCATTTAATGCAAGTGCATTTTCTTTTTATTAAAGCATTGATTGATGAAAAGAAGAGGTGTCTGACACATGTCAAGAGATAACGTGGTGACAATAGGGTCTTAGTAGCATGATGGTGTTCAAGTACATGGTCATTATTATAATTGAATGAGTTTGCTTTCGATTGATGAAATGTGGTGTGTTTCATTTCTGCATTTGATTTTGTTTATCTTCATTCATTGAATTACATTCTACAAACAAAAATGGAGCATTTTTATAGAGAGGTCCAAATCTTAAGAATTGAACAGTTAACTACAATCTGATTTATAGCAATTGTGGATATAGTAAGACATAATTTAGTGATGCATTTTTCTATGTTTCATTTTTCTTCAAAGCAATTGATTTCCATAGTTAAACTTATTTATCTTCATTTATTTTCCATAAGCATCTTAGGTAAATCATACTGCAAAGAATATAATTTTGCACATACTGTTATTGCATTTCACAAGTTAATGAACTCTCAGATTGATAATTAAATGTAACATGAATTAAATCATATAATTTCACTGACACCTACAATTGAGCATAGCCATGGATGGATTTAACCTGTATTCCCTCCAAAACACCAACTATAATTTAATGAACAACTAATATTATTAACTTTACCATTAAAGTAGATGAAAAAATAACATTTCATATGAGTAATTATCCAAATTGAATTTTTCATGCATTAACCAAATCCAATATTTTCTTACATTTTACTACAAAATCAACAAAATGCATTACTTAGCATACTTTTTTAATAGAAGATTCAACTAATACTTATATATAATTTTTTAATAGAACATTCATAAAGTTATTAATAAAGTAAAAAAATATGAAACCATTTCATGGAATGTGTATAGATCAAAGTTTGTTATTATTCTTTATATTTAATATTTTAAATTTAATTAAATAAATTTAATATATTTTAAAATTGGATAATAAAAATTAATAATATCTTTGGAAGAATTAAAATATAATAGTTGTGATTTTAGTAAAAAATATATTATAACATTGTCTTGTAATCTTTGAATAATAAAAATTAAAAAAAAATAACATTATTATTATCAGTGAATAATTATATTGTAATGTTATTATTACAATATATGAAAATACACAATTATTCATATCAAAATCATTTCACACATCATATTTAAGTATTTTAGTTTCTAAATATATTTAATCAACATATTGTATTTTGTTGGACAACAAACAATTCACCTTGAAGAAGATTTAAGCATTATATGGAATTGATGGTTATAACTTTTTGCAATCACAATCCAAATTAAATGATTTCATAAAACTAAAGTGAAACATTATATGGAAACAATAATTTTAAATGAGTGATACAACTCAAATTTAATTTAATGACAGAGAAATCGTTAATAATTGTTGGCCCTTGACAAAGTTTTGGGAGTTTCTTGGTCATGTTGACCTATTTTAGGACTTCGACAGCCCATCGAAGGAGGAGCGCAAGACGAAGTGAAAATCACGGGATCTTGGCCCCCTTTTGGGCCTCTTTTTGGGTTGTCGGGAATATGTAACGGGAAAGAGATGTCGGCCTATGGGTTTACCCATGTTTAGTCCTATTTTGTAATGTATAAATAGATACCTAGGCGATGTAGGAAAGGGATAATGAGCTAAGTGCCAAGTGCAAGTAATAGTTGTATATGCTCTGTGCATGTTGTGTGAGACTTGCAAGGCTAAGTGCAAGTGACTGTAAGAGATTGAGTAGAAGATTTTGTGTTGTAACCTAACTCAGGGAAGGAGGATCTGGCGAGGTGCGCGCATATCTCCTGTCCTATGCGGAGTGGGGTTTGTATGGCTCTGTGCATGTAGATGACTGATTGAAGATAATAAAGAAGAAGAGTTGGTGGACGTAGCCCCAAGAGAGGGGTGAACCACGTAATCACTGTGTTATCTTGCTTGGCGCTTGTCTGAATGTGTTTATATCTTCTTTGCTTAGTTCTTTGAGATGATTAGATAGATTTTCTTATGCTCAGTGCTAATGATGTATGGAATGTTAGATCTAATATACATGAATATGATCAATGCTTGATCAGTTACATCCAACCTATTTTACTTATGCTAAGTTCTCATATATGGTAGATTACCGTGAGTACTGCGAGGCTCTATTTTATCAGCGAAGTAGATAATGATTGCATGCTAAAAAACTAACGGTGTTAAGTGCTTTACTAAGTTGTATAATCACATATCTGTGTCCCAACTAAGGTTGCAGACACTTGAGTCCTGCAACCACCCCTACCTCTACCTCGGGTGAGACTTCATCTGCTTCGCAGGTGTTGCCGAAAGGGATGGTAGTTAGGGTTTTGTTGGTGCGCTCTTGTAGCATTGAACCCTTGGTCTGCCCCTGTGGCAACAAATGGTTCCATTGCCGAGACCTGAAACTGTGATTGTTGGGAACTAAGAAAGAGGAAGCCATGTGCAAAGATTCATCCTGAAATTGTGAAAGCTTTGTGCGTAGATCTATGCCCTAGTGTGCAGTATTCTACTTGATCTATAAATATTTGTGCTAAAGAAAGAAGGTCGGATCTGTAGAAAAAAAAGTAGGATCTGAAAGCTTCGTGCTCCAACAAAGGTAAAAGTGAGAGGTTATGATTGAAATAGGTAATATCTGTAATCTTTGTGCTCTGTAAAAGTAAGATAAGTGGAAATTTTTGTTTCTATAGTATGGATCTAGGTATATCTGATAGGTTTTGTCCTAGTTTGAAAGCTAGGGTGTTAATATATGAAAGAATGTTTGATATGAATAGATATGATAAGAATAATGAAAGATATGTTATACCTATGCATAGAAAGAATGTTTGGACTAACAAATGGATGCAGGATCCTATAAATAATTTGTTGCAGGTTAGCTACCATGATCCTAGTGCGCAGTACAGAAGAGGATGGGGATCATTGAAAAGAAAGAGAGGATTAACCCTCTGTTACAGTTGCAGGAGGCCAGGACATCTTGCTAAGGAATTCCCTGGTGGAAGACCTAGATGTCTCTATTGTAAGGCTATGGACCATGAAGTGTTGGATTTCCCTAGAATGATCGCTAAGCTTGAAGGAATGAACCTGAGTCAAGAGAACCCTAAGGCAGATCCAGAAAAGGTAGAACCCCAGCAAGAATCAGAGAAATTATGGATATGGATAAAAGAAAATCTGAATGACCACCGACATGTCAGCTTATCAGAGATATTCAAAGAGAAGGAATGCATCGAAGCAATAATAGGGGACTTCAACATTGACTGTGTTCTAGATGAGGAAAAATAGATGAATATTATGCCAGAGAGAACCTGGGAAGCTATAGGAAGTCCTGCTATGATCCCTTAACTAGGAGGAATAAGTTTATTCAGAGGAAAGCTAGTAAACTTATGTGGAAGGATCGCTCGGATACCTATGACTGTCAATGGAACTTCGACAGAAGACGACTTTGAGATTATTAAATTTGTTGAAGATAGAACCTCGTTTACCATGCTAATAGGAAAACCTTGGATTGATAGAGATCAAGCCAGACAAAAGGAAGAAGAAGAAGTTTTGGAACAGAAGAAGCAAGATATAAAAGACTTTATGACCAGAAGGATCGTGCACTTGATTGAGGAACAAAAGAGCAGATCATAGATATTTAATACTAGAAATCGGGATGTCAAAGCTAAGAGAACACTAGAGGATCCCCAGGAAATTGAATTACCTACCCTAGGCATAAAAGAAGTATTACCCAGAAACCCTAGGAAAGAATTTCAACAACGTGAAGTAACTAAGACCAAAGAAGAAAAGAATCAGAATGAGAAAAGCATTACCAAGATGAAGCTCACTAGAAATAAGGATAGAAATTTAAGAAAGAAGAGGGCTAATACTGAAAGGCTACAGGAGGTTCTAGAGGAAACCTCGCAGAAAGAAAAATTACAGAATTTGAGCTTCGTCGGGATATCATAACAACGACATATGGCACTTCGCCATGACAAAGAAATATAATCGTTGGGATTGATATATCTGTTCGACTTCCACTCCGAATGGACAGAAAATAAATAAAGGTTCATCATCAGACCATTGGAATGTGCTATAACGGAAAGAACGAATTTAATGAAGCCTTCATATCCGTTGCAAGTGATCCGTTAGAGAATTTGTCTATTTATCCCACCACGCCATGCCACGAGAACACTTTTGCTAATTGAGAATTTGAGCTCGCCGCCTTGATTAAGATTTCCCAGTGATCACTACGCCTTTGCCTTCTACCCTATTGTAGTGCCCACGTTACTTTGAGAACCCGAGATATCTATCCCAAGCACGTATGTCCGAAGAGCTCACCACCGAAGAAGCAACTGCGACAAAAGTTTTGATTGACTCAATGGCTGAAAGAACCATGTCATGAAGAGGAATGTCTACAGGTGTATAGGCATCATCGACACGAGGAGTGCAAGCCTCCCCGTCGACTGCTCAAGCCAACCCATCCCGACCAACCAAAGAAAAGAGAACTAAGCATAGAGACGATCTTGCGAACGCTAAAATGATTCCAAGAATTCTACCTGCTTATCTACCACCTCTGAGTGGTGCCATCACTTGTGACAGTGTACCCCATGAATTTGAGTATGCTTTGATCACTGTGTACCTTCCGAAAGAAGTGTGTGTAGTTCGTGTCGACCAAGATAATCTCACCACATTGAAGTTTAGTGACTTCAAACTTAGCGACAGGAAGGCTTACAGTATGCTCACCCTTCATAAATATCTAACGTGAACCAAAGGAAAGAACTCCAAGATTATCGCTCAATCATGGACCCAAAACCTCGCGCAGTCAACCCTACTTAATGTAATGAATATTCCTCACTTCAGGAGGCATCAAGAAGTGAATGCGTGCGTCAAGTTGTTTTTTTCCTGATATCACAGAGGATACTTATGGTTGAACCACCGCATCACAGCGGATCTGACTTTGATCAATCAGATCACAAGGCTAAGCACGCAGTGCCCCAACCCACATGATTTTTACCCTGGAAAGACCGTGGATCGCACTCTTGTGCATAAGATAAAGGATACGTATGGCAATGTCGAGAAGGGAACGCGAGGCTAAAACGTAGCCTCTATCCAGAGTGACGCAGTGTGCCTTTCTTGTCAGATGATCGCAGGCAAGCTAGTTCGCAAGAACCAAAAGACCCAAGTGACCGGATTTGTCATAGACCTTGCAAGGAAGTGCACGGAGGGCCTACATATGAATTGGGCCAAATACTTGGTGAACCAGCTAGAACTAGACTGTAGGGAAGTACAGGACCAAGGGTACGAGTTCCATTTTAGATGGCTTCTTATATTAATCGCTTTCATTGCATGGGATATGCCGAAAGGTGCAACCTTCCTGGATGTCGAGTCCTTTGAGCCACTGGACACGAAGTTCAGTACGTTGTGGTACTCCAGTGACATGAACAAGCAGTGGTAGTCCAATGTTGTTTTCCACACTTATTACAACCAACTAAAGATCACAATCCAGGCTACACCTCGCATCACCCTGAACACACTTCATAGATTTAGGCCATTGATGAAATTCAACGCAGACCGCCACTTCATATACATCACACCGTGCACTGATGAGCATCACCAACAATTGCAGTCCTACTACAAACTGACAGAGGAAGACTTAGAAGAGATTACTAAGGAGTGGTCGACGGACCTCCTCATCCCAGCTGACCTCACAGAGCTCTCTGATGTTGATAGTCCAGAAGCCGTGCACGATACACCTGGATAGAACAAGACCAAGAAGAATGAAGAATCCCACGATGTCCACAACACTTCAGCACACACTCCTTCTATCTCACCTGAGCGCAGAGGTGATGGAGGAGAAATATATGGCACCAGAGTTGAACAGAGGAAAGTCAAGGTTACTCCACCAAGAGACAAGGAGGATCCATCGAAGAAAAGGAAGGCTTCCCCTCTGAAACCTTCCTCAAGGAAGAAAATCAAAGCAACCAGAATCAAGTTTGATACCACCCCAACGTCCAACAACTTCGACTTCATCATCGTTGCACTAAACGATGCTTCATTACAGATAGCAGAGAAGCAGGAAGCCAAGCAGGAGGAGATATTCAGTCAGATCAAGGTCGAATTTCAAGAAGTGCAACAGGTACTACAGTCCAGCCGCGCAATATCCACTACGCCCTTGACGGAAGGAACACAAGAAAGGGTAGATGAGCCAGCTCAAGTCCACCAGATTGCTGATACGGTCAAAGCTCGCCTTCGATGAGCACATGAGGAAACAACACAAGCCACCCAGGTTTTAGTGCAAGCACGGGGAGCTCTATTAGAACAATGCAGTAATGAAAAACGAGAGAATCTTTCTATGCAAGAGAAGTTTGATGAAGAGAAAGCATAGATACAACAAAGCAAGGAACAATTTCTCGCTGAGTAACTTGAAGTTAAGGAAAGGGTCAACAGAGCACTTCGCTCAGTGACAATCGTTGAGGTCCAGACCAAGGACCAAGTTCCACAGTAGGTGGCACAATTGGAAGAGGTAATCCAGAAGCTACAACAGTGCATCACAAATCGAGAGCTCTGTGTTGTACCTGAAACCCATCAGGAGATAAGAGACCAGCGAGAAGCAACTGCTCGTAGCACAGTTGGCATATTAAAATCTCTTGCCTTGGAGTGAAAGCAACTAGGTAATCAAAGCACCCAAACATACGAAAACCTTACAGAGAATCCAGAATTGCAGATGTTGGATTCACATCCCCAAGAAGCAAAACAACATGCGGATATGCTACAGGTACAACTAAAGGCCCTATTAGTTGTAGAAAAGATGAAGAGATCGCATGAACAACACACAGCTCAGCAATAGGTTCATATGCTTCAAAGTAAAGTGATGGAAGTCACTCAACGACTTCAACCTATGCAAGATCAGGCATGCCTATTATTTACAGAGGTTGAGAGCCAAGGAGCAGAGCTTGAATAGGTCATCCTCTCAGCAGAGCAACACCTGGAAGGACCGGTGGACGACGCACTGATCCAGGAGTTCACTAAGCAAGAGGCTACAACAAAATAGCAAGTCGAAGCAGCTCGAGCCAAGCTCAAGGCGTTCGAGGAAGAATTGGTCAGATCGGAGTGACTTGGGATGAGTCACAGGTGAGTGTTGGGGGCCTATTAGCCCTTGACCAAGTTTTGGGAGTTTCTTGGTCATGTTGACCTATTTTGGGACTTCGACAGCCTATCGAAGGAGGAGCGCAATACGAAGCAGAGATCACGGGATCTCGACCCCCTTTTGGGCCTCTTTTTGGGTTGTTGGGAATATGTAATGGGAAAGGGATGTCGTCCCATGGGTTTACCCATGTTTAGGCCTATTTTTTAATGTATAAATAGATACCTAGGCGATGTAGGAAAGGGTCGATGAGCTAAGTGCCAAGTGAAAGTAGTAGTTGTATATGTTATGTGCATGCTATGTGAGACTTGCAAGGCTAAGTGCAAGTGACTGTAAGATATTGAGTAGATGACTGATTGAAGATAATAAATAAGAAGAGTTGGTGGACGTAGCCCCGGGAGAGGGGTGAACCATGTAATCACTGTGTTATCTTACTTGGTGCTTGTCTGAATGTGTTTATGTCTTCTTTTCTTAGTGCTTTTAGATGATTAGATAGATCTGCTTATGCTCAGTGCTAATGATGTATGGAATGTTAGATCTAATATACATGAATATGCTCAGTTCTTGATCAGTTACATCCGACCTATTTTACTTATGCTAAGTGCTCATATATGGTATATTACTGTGAGTAATACGAGGCTTTGTTTTATCAGTGAAGTAGATAATGATTGCATGCTAAATAACTAACGGTGCTAAGTGCTTTAATTAGTTGTATAATCAAAGATCTATGTCCCATCTAAGGTTGCAGACACTTGAGTCCTGCAACCACCCCTGCCTCTACCTCGGGTGAGACTTCATCTGCTTCGCAGGTGTTGCCGAAAGGGCCGATAGTTAGGGTTTTGTTGGTGCACTCTTGTAGCGTTGAACCGTGGGTCTGCCCCTGTGCTAACAAGAATGTTAATCATTAGCATACTCACAATACATTTTATAAATCAAACAAAAACAACCACAACATTATATGAATTGTCAATTGGGTTTAGCCCGAGTGGTTTGTGTTGAGGGGTGTTTTCCCCCCCACCCAGGTTCAATTCCCGCAAGTGACATGTTGAGCTCTTAAATGAGTACATTATCGAAAAAGCCTCGACTTTCTACAAAATCTGGTTTACCCTAGGTACCATCCTCAAAATGAGGGGAAATTCCCAATGGGTTTCCCCAAGAGTGTTTCCCTCGAAAAAAATACAAAAAACATTATATGAAAAACATAATATACATTAGTGATATACATATCAATATACACACCAAACATACATCTCAACAAAATATATAATAAACATGTCATGCATACATCTCAAGTCAAATATAAAACAATCAATATACATGTCAATTAGTACCACTACTAGCTAGGTCCACCACTAGATCTAGATGCATCAATGTCTTTGCTACCATAGGTAGTGGGTCTATCAATAATAATGTCATAAAGAAATTTCAAAAAAATTACACTATCAAATGTCTCTCTATCAAAGATCAACCTATGCAACAATACCTGATGTGAACATATTGTATAAAGCATCAAACTCTTGTGACACAGGAAGAGGAGGAGGAGGAGGATCGATGGATGATGAAACATGTGATGTGGAGGATAAGTACAAGGATTGGTATATGGTGACACAAGTGGTGGAGGAGTAGGAGGATCAGTGGATGGTGACACATGTGGAGGAGAAGCAGGAGGATATGTGAATGGTGTAGACACATGTGGAGGGGAAGGAGGAGGAGGATCAAACATGGATGGAGTAGACACATGTGGAGGGAGGGGAGGAGGATGAGGATGGTGCAGAATCATGTGGAGGAGAAGAAATAGGAGGAGGAGGACCATGTGGCGGAGTAGAGGATGTGGATGGGTCTGGTGATGTACCGGATGGAGTAGAATCATGAGCAAGATCCCTCAACCTCTCGATGAGGTTGACAACACCGAAAATATGATGCATCAACAACATCATGTCACAACGTAGAGTCATACATATCATAGAGAGATCTAGTACTCGTAATATGTATCTAACCAGTGTAAGTACCACTCTGTGACTAATTATGATACCACATAGGTGATCCACCACCTCTATTTGAACTCTCTGATCCGACCTACATGGCATGTGGGGAATATGTACTGCAGACTAGTCCTTTGCCTCCTCCATCCCCTCATCCTATTGGGGAGGTTCGTCCCCAACATATGTGTTAATATCTACAAAACAATATATAATAATAATAAGATAATTGAAACAAAATGTTACAATAAATTACATGTTCATTAAATAAGACATAAAAATATGCAACTGGATTTATCAAAACATAATCATAATATTACCTCTCTAATCTAGTGGCTCAACTATTGTAAATATGATTCTTGATATCCTCTCCAATCCATCCCTGCATACGGGTATTATACAATATTGAGGAGAAGATTTCCCTCTCTAGCCAAAAAATCACATACATGCATACCTACCAGAGTACACAACAACTCCAACTGGCCCTTCTTGGTAAAAAACTACCCCCACATGCACATACTGATCTGGATCTTGGGGGTTGAGATCTATATGGCTTGAATTTTGAGAGAGGAGGAGATTAGACATGCCAATATTGCATGAAAAAAAAACATGGAAAAAAAAACATATATAAATTAAGTACTTGGGAGGTGAGGCTCAAAGAGGAGCCTCACCTTTAAAACTAATTACTGATAAATCACTCAGATCTAATTAATCTCATAATTAACAATAAAACAAAATATGAGAGAAGTCAAAATGAGTAACTTGATATTATGAGAAGGCTTGCTAGGCCTTTATATAGCATTACAAAATGGTCCACTGGACAAAGTTAAAAAAAACTTATTAAATGAGTCTCTATTATTAGTATAATGGATCTAACTACCCAACTAACTAAGTAGTGGAAAATAAAACCCTATACAATAATGGGAAGATCTCATTAAATGACTCTCTATTATTATAATAATAGATCTAACTACCCAGCTAACTAAGTAGTGGAAAATAAAACCCAATACAATAATGGAGAGATGGGACTCTATGTGACCCATATGGGCAACCTGTTAGCCCAATTAATTAATGAGGAGGTGGGCATCTCCTTGATCCACATGGGAAATCTATAAACTTTATAGCTTTATGAATTTTGCATCTGAATTTAGACCATATACCCCCTTAAAATTTGGATCATTCCTCCCCCCCTTAGAAAATGAAGGTCCCCATCATTTCACCCATGCTAAAAAGAGAAACCTCATTATCGTACCATTATGATTACAATGTGAAAATACCCAATGAAGAGAAGGGTTTTGGGTTTTGTGTGGTTGACCCATAACCTAGTTCACAATGGCATTGTACATGAGTAGAAAGATAAAGAAATTTTAATAAAATGCCAAAATTAAAAAAAAAAAAATATGAAAAAATTGTGACTTTGGGGGCTGTGAACATCCTTCCGGAAATCTATTCATAACTTTTTATATGGGTGATGAAATCCAATTCCTTCGAAGACCCATTTGAGCTATTGAAGAGATATTTTTATTGATATAGAGAAATTGTTCTGAGGTGGCCCATGGAGTGAGAAAAACCAGGCTGAATTTGAAGGGAGAGAGATCACGTTGGTTATAGACATGTGTTGCTTCAAACAAAAATATCTCATAAAACAGACAACGAGATGAAATAATGTGAAAGACCCATTTGATATATTGAATAGATATTTATAGACATATGTGGAAATCCTTTTGTAGTTTCCTAAGAATGAATAAAAATCCCATTGAAGATGGTGGTATGCATGGCTTCCTTGGGTCAAATACATTCTAAGATTCAATCGATGATATCTCTCAAACCAGGAACCAAAATGAGATTCCTTGAAATATCCATTTGAGATATTGAAGAGATATTTCTAGCCATATGTGAAACTCCTTGTGTAATTTCCCAAGCAGGGAGAAAAATCTCGTTGAATATGGTGGTATGTGCGGCCTCCTTGTGTCAAATACATGTTGAGATTCAATCGATGATATCTCTCAAACCAGGAAGCCAAATGATATTCCTCAAAATACCCATTTGAGATCTTGAAGAAATATTTCCAATGAGCTATGGTAGAGCTTCTAAAATTCTATGTAGAGGTCTCATAACTTCTTTAAAGTTGGTTGAGTGTAGAGGGCCACAAAGGATTCCAAGGGTTTGTAGAGCAGCATGGGTTGTTGTAGAGGTTGTGGAAACTCCATGGGAAGAATGGACACCTTGATTTTTTTTTGAAAGTGTTGCAGGCCAATGGATGTAGTGGATCCATGTATAGATGTAGTGAATCCATGTATGGATGTAGTGAATCCATGTATGGTTCTCTTTGTAATGGTGAACGAAGATCCAAGGGTAAAAACAAATCCCTGTAGTGCCTGTGGACCAACTGTGATTCTTACAATGTATGGTCCGACAAATGGATTCCGATAGTACCAAAAGGAGGTTGGTTATTGATGAAAATGTTTGAACCCACAACATGCTTCAAACTATTGTTTTGATGGAGAGCGTACTTGCTCTGATACCACTGATCTAGATCTTGGGGGATGAGATCTGGATGGCTTGAATGCCGAGAGAGGAGGAGCTAAGATGTGCCAATATTGCATGACAAAAAAAACATGGAAAAAAACAAACATATATAAATGAAGTACTTGGGAGGTGAAGCTCAAAGAGGAGTCTCACCTCTAAAACTAATTACTAATAAATCACTCAGATCTAGTTAATCTCATAATGAACAATACAAAAAATATGAGAGAAGCCAAAATGAGTAACTTGATATTATGAGAAGGCTTTCTAGTCCTTTATATAGCATTACAAAATGGTCCATTGGACAAAGTAAAAAAAATATCATTAAATGAGTCTCTATTATTAGTATAATAGATCTAACTACCCAACTAACTAAGTAGTGGAAAATAAAACCCTATACAATAATGGGAAACGCTCATTAAACGAGACTCTAATATTATAATAATATATCTAACTACCCGGCTAACTAAGTAGTGGAAAATAAAACCAAATACAATAATGGAAAGATGAGACTCTCTTTGACCCATATGGGCAACCCGTTAGCCCAATTAATTAATGAGGAGGTGGGCATCTCCTTGATCCACATGGGAAATCTATTAAATTTATAGTTGTATGACTTTTTCATCTGAATTTAGACCATATACCCCCTTAAAATTCAGATCACATACGCTCATAAAACATAAACCTAGCATGAAAGCAAGGTATTATTGCTTGCATGGTATGAACCCTCTCAAAAACTAATGTGAATAACTATGACACAAGTGGGAAGAATCTCCTCCCATTTAAAGCAGTACGACAATGATCCAATGCAAAACAAAACTACCTCAAAAACATCTACAACCACCTAGTCAGTTGGGGCCTCTACACTAAACTATCTACATAATGCATCAAAGGGAAAGTAATGTGTTTCCCATCAGAGATAGAATGTGACAGTGATGAGACAATATATGATCCGGATTATTTTCGGCACGAAATGAGAGCAGAGATATAATAAATAAATGCACAGAGATATCGCGTATATCCATTAATATAACAGAAATATATCAGAGATGGAACCATAAACACAGAGATACAGTAATACACGATTTCTATTAATGAAAGAAATGTACAGAGACTGTAAAAATACAGAGTGAAAGACTCGCTAGAATGGTGGCAACTTATCTCTGAGAAGAGATGTGACGGCTACTCGCATTCGCAAGAAGATGATTACAATGAGGCTCTGAAGGCCCTTTTATAATAAATGGGAATGCCAAAATTCCTAGACATCAAAAAACCTAACCCTAAGAGATGAAGCGCCAAAAGTCATGTGGGCCCCGTTTGGGTAAGTTGGTACATCAACTTCCCGGGGTCGTAACTTTTGCATACGATCTCCGTTTTAGGCCTGTGATAGCTCGTTGGAAAGGTATCATCGAGGAGATTCATTTTGGGGGCTCAATCATGCCTTCGGATATCATTGAGAACCTCAATATCGAAAAAAATTCATTTAGGCCCTCAAAACGGCCCAGGAAGTGAAAACCTGCTAAAAATAGTAAATTGCCAAAATGGCCAGAAAATTGTTTTGAGCCATTTGGAAAAGGTGGGTGGCCCCCGATATCCACCTGGATCAATCCTCCCTCCTTAGGAAGAAATGGTCTCCATTGCGTTGAGTTCTCGGGGGAGAGGG
>ML780620.1:190958-233013 GCA_009831015.1 Picea engelmannii | reverse complement strand
GGGAATGCCAAAAGTCCTAGACATCCAAAAACCTAACCCTGGGAGATGAAGCGCCAAAAGTCATGTGGGCCCCGTTTGGGTAAGTTGGTACATCAACTTCCCGGGGTCGTAACTTTTGCATACGATCTCCGTTTTAGGCCTGTGATAGCTCGTTGGAAAGGTATCATCGAGGAGATTCATTTTGGGGGCTCAATTATACCTTTGGATATCATTGAGAACCTCTATCTCGAAAAAACTTCATTTAGGCCCTCAAAACGGCCCCGGAAGTTGAAACCTGCTAAAAATAGTAAATTGCCAAAATGGCCATAAAACTGTTTTGAGCCATTTGGAAAAGGTGGGTGGCCCCCGATATCCACCTGGATCAATATAACAAAGACACCTAATATCCTCTCTATAAAATGAACTCGTATGCATATGACCACTAGGAACTTGGAATCCCGAAGGGGAAATAATGTTCAAACTAACATATCTCTTCACATATGCCAACTAGATCTCTCTTGTAACACCAGGAAGTAGATCACGGAACTGGGGTCAATCCTCCACCCTCCTAGAAAACCCAATGATGAAATAAAAATCCTCTTCCATGGGTTGATACCGCAGATTGATATCGACCCTGGATGCATGTCGACCGTGATTCCAACAATAGATCAATTGTTGTAACAATAAAGAGTCCCCCCCCCAAAGGTATGTACCCTCCTCATAAAACCTGAGGAGGCCAACATCCATCAAAAGGGCATGTGTCTACTGTGAAATCAGGAAAACAAATAACTCCCTTTCCCTCTCTTTATCCTCCCACTCATGTACAAATGTATACGTTTCGACCTGCTAATGTTGTCGCTCCTCCTCCTCTCGTTGTCATCTTCTCTGATTCACATAAAAATATTTTTAGGCACATATATATAGATAAGATGAATTGAAATTATTAAAAAAGCATGTACATAAATAAATTGTATTTAAAAAAAAAAAAATTAATTTTTTTTGCAAGAAAATGTAGAAAAATAATCGGTGTGCCTAAAACAGTAACTATGCAACGCAAACGGTGCTATATATAAAAAAAACAACACCGTTGTGCGATGTTGTTACTGACACACACTGGTGTACCACATTTATTTTCACGCCGCCATGTATTTACTGGTGCATCCCATAAGATGCACCACATTGTTAAATTATGAAATATCCTGCCCAATCTCACACTCTTTACAACACCAGTGTGTTTGTTGTACCTAAAGACACTTCTAGGTTTAATTGTTTTATTGAAAATTAATTGGTACAATGTGTTAATATGAACGCACTGGTGCTACCGTATTATTGGAGAACCGAAAATATTTTTTGCAGTGTGTTGTGTTGTGTAGATCATCAGTAATGGGGTGTACAATGAGATTCCATGACATGCCAAGTCATTCAATATTTTTCCAGGTGCAGTTCTCTTAATAACACCAATACATTTGGTTAATGAGGATGCACTGCTATGCTAAAATTTATGGCATGCATACTTACTGGTGTGCTTTGTTAAACTGAAAGCATCAGTGCCCAAGTTCTACCAGAGAATAGAAAACTTGTTTAGAGGTGCACTATCTTTCATAACACATTGATGACAAGGCCTCACAAAAGATGCACCACTATGTTTATTTTTTAAAACTTATCACGATGATTTTCCTTAACAACATTGATGCTTATTGTTAGCTCTTATGCAACAATGCTCCTCGTTTATTGTCACACCACCACATGTTTTAGTGGTGCATCCCATAAAATGAACCACATTGATAGATTGTGACATATTTGGCCCAATGATGTGATCTTTACAATATCAGTGTGTTTGTTGGACCTATGGGCACCGCTAGATTAAATTATTTTATTGCAACTTACACAGTGTGATGTGTTACTATGAGCACACTGGTGCTACCATGTTATTGGAGATTTAGTGTTTTCTTTAGCGGTGAATTGTGAATAATAGACCACCGACAATAGGGAGTCCAACGAGATGCCCCACTATGTGAAGTCGGTTAATTTATGTACCATTGCGGGTATGTTATTTTATGTTTGTTAGTTTGTCCATGACATACTAACCTGTGGCTAAGAAACCACGACTCAGGGGCATCTAAGCTGTCAAAATAAACCAGGGATCACACCCCGCCTGAGCCACAACAACCCTTAACATGGCTGGATTTTTTGTCCCCGCAGGTTTTGAACCAGTGACTTTAACATCACGTAGGGCCTTAACAGCACACTCTGTCACTGACTGTCCTACACCTTGGGGACATCCCATTGCCGGTATGTTAATAGCATTAGTGCATTTGTTTAAAATGGTTACACTGCTACATTAAATTTTATGAATCATAAATGTAATGGTGTGCTTAATTAAATGGAACACATCGGTGCTCCAATGTTCCAAGAGCACCAACATGTTGTCTAGCGGGCATTGTTATTTATAACGCATTGCGAACGAGGCATCATAAACAACACACTATTTGAGGGGAATCAGAAAAGACACATCACTTTGTTTTTTAAATTTGTCATGGTTCTCTTCCTTGAATGACACCAGTGCGTACTTTTACATTAGACGCACCACTTCGGGGCAAGCTGAAGCGTCTAGGCACACCGCATAGAATTAGATTTTTTTTTTAAATGGCCAAATTTCATGCTAAATTCAAATTTTGATCGGATGAAATGAAAATAGGAAGGTAGTAAACAATTTACCTAGCCTCTTATGTACCGATGAGGCATGGTTCTACCGTTGAGAGAAAATGAAATTAGCGATAATTTCCAAAATTTGGAAATCTGTGAATCTAATAGTGGAGCTTTGCAACTTGTTGTAGAGCACCAGAAGCAGGGCAGTTTTGGAAGGAGAGTGAGCAATGGTGCTTTCTTGAGAGTTTGGAAGCATGGGATGAAGTGTAACAATGACAATCGATTTGGTAATTTTTTTTTATTTACCCTACCATGGTGCACCTAATGACAGTGATATGCATTAGATCATAAGAATCAACAACATCAATGCACTTTGATTGGTGCTTTTTATTTTTATTATAACTTATGACAATGATTTTGAACATTTAAGCACTAAGGTATTATTTT
Source organism: Picea engelmannii (assembly GCA_009831015.1). Taxonomy (NCBI): domain Eukaryota; kingdom Viridiplantae; phylum Streptophyta; class Pinopsida; order Pinales; family Pinaceae; genus Picea; species Picea engelmannii. The sequence goes on along the minus strand of ML780620.1, from coordinate 229,938 downwards.
TTATGTGTGCACCAATGTGTATGTACCTTACATGCTCAATGGTAAAAAAACCTCCACAAAAACATCCACTCGCTCGCCTCTGCTATAAACAAAGAAGGGATAATTTTTTCGGGGAGATTCCTTAATAACCTCCACTAGAACGTGTTCTCCTTGTAGTGAATTTTCTCTTCTATTCTTGTTATAAATTTTGTTATGCACCAAAAAACCCAAATAACATAAAAAGAGAAAGAGAACCCCACACCTTGAGAATGAGGGAAAATAATGAATGAGAAGCCTCTTTGATGGGGAAACCTCCTTTAAAAATATAACAAATGTACAAGACGATATGCTCACTAAAACTAGGTCTCCCTGGTATATATAGGAGACAAAGGGTACACTTACAATTAAAGGGTATAGTCCACCAATTAGGACAACACAAATATAACAATAAAAATGTAATAAATCAATATCTAGGGATTAACAAATTAGCATCCATTCATTTTCTTCTCTCATTCATTTTTAGCGATTTCCTCTTATGTTCCTTTTTCTTCTCCAATTCTTGTTTTCTCTTATATTAAAATGAGGCATTTCTCCATAGAGTTGGTATTGTTTTCCTTTTTTTCCATTCCTCATTTAGTGTGCTCTCTTCCCATGCTCACTCACTTAGCATGCTCTCTTCCTTACTATGCTCTCTTCCTTACCAACATGATCACTCCCTTAACATTGTATCCTCACTTTGTAGTGTGTTATCATCCCAATTTCTCTCTCTCTTAACAGTCCCTTTTGCTCTCTCCTCTCTCCCATAGCATGTTCGCATGCCAATTTCTCTCTCTCTCTCTCTCTCTCTCTCTCTCTCTCTCTCTCTCTCTCTCTCTCTCTCTCTCTCTCAGTATGTATTTTCCTCACATGTTGTCTATGTTAGCATTCCCTTTTGGCATAATGATTCTCTTAGTGGCATAGTAGATAGGTCAAAGGAGATCAACTTCCTTTGACCTATCATAGTAGATAGGTCAAGGGAGATGGATGTAATTCTATAGTAAAATATGATGGTATTGAAATTCAATGCAATGATACAATTTGAACTTTTCACTCAATTCACCTCTTCTACAAATCGTTGCCACATATGGTGGATTCCTTCTTCTATATTTTATTTTGTGTCTCTTTCAACATTCTGGTATATATATCAAAACCATTGGTCCTTAATGGTCAAAATAAAGATATATGTTATAGTGTCATGATTTCATTGTTATTTTTGTAACTATATATTCACTCATCACTTTATCTTTTTAGATCGTACTTTGTTATGTACAATGTTGAATTTCATTGTATGAAGTTTGAATACACACACACACACACACACATATAATGTAACTAGTAGATTTATATTATAAAAAAACTACTGCTAAGCTCGCAGTGAGGAGTACAATCCAAAAAAGTTTTTATCTTCTTAATACAACTCAAAAAAGAGAAGCTATCATACTAGGAATATGAGCATGATTTGTCTTACAATACATCCCGAATCTTTCAAACTGATAACTATACAATCTATAGAATATATCTAACTGTTTAACAACTTTAAATAGCATAACTGACAAAAAATAAGATATAGCATCACTAAAAAACTTCATTCTAAGGCACTTTTTTCTTTTGTTGGATTTGCATTCATATTGCCTTGTTGAACTGAAACTTTCCCTCCATGGATCTCATGTTATGTGGCTAAAAAATAGACAAGAATACCAAATACATTCTGCTACTAATTGACAAGGTCAATAACCATTCACTGCAACTTAAACAACTTAGATTCGAGGATCGAGATACATTTTTTCTAAGTTAACATGATCCCCATTATAACCTCCACAAAAGGGATTGAAATTGAACCTTGTTCCCCCATTTTTTCTTGCATAGCTTTAATTAAATGATCACGTCTCTCAAGAGACTCAACACATTTATTAAGAGCCTTTCTAGTTTCTTTGAGCTCTATGTAATCTATATCCCTTGGAAAACAAATCCATGAACATGGAACTAGGCCACAAAAAATAGACTAAGGAATCTGAGAAAGGGGAGAGAGGCTTACAAGCTCGTAGTAAGAACAAACCTACCCCCCAACCAATGATCATAAAAACCATGTAGACCCAAGAACAAATAGACAAAAATCCTTTATGGAATACCCATAACCAAAACTAGGGAAGATCTTGATAACGAAATATAGCTGAGAACGAGTCATTGGACCAAGATCCAAACCAATTACTTGGGAGAAGAGACCGAGAGAAGAGAAAAAGGAGCCACCAGTTGAGAGTGTTCCCTCCAAAGAAGAATTAAAACTTAATAAAGTCCACCCAAATATCCACAAGCCCTATTCCAAAAATACGGATTGTGAGATGAAACAACATAATGTTAAATTCTAGAGAGATTCATGAGGAAATAACACCAAATTGGGCCTAAATCCTTCTTTCCCACAGCCTATGAAGTACATGGGGAAAGCCAAAATAATCCCACATAGATCTTCCATTACCCTTAATAATTTGGGGGAGGAATGCATGTGAGATTAAATAAGATGTCTCATCACACCCCCCACAAATTTAAATGAGTCTGTGGTCATAACGCTACCCTCATATCAAGTAAATGGAGTGCCAAATGTCATGAAAAATTGATTAAGGGATAGGTTCATTTGTAACCACATTATTGATGACTAAGGTCCCTTCATTTTTCCTAGTGGCCAAAGATGCATATCTATCTACTTCTGGATTATTGTCTCTCAAGACATGATAAAACCTAAGGTTTGAAAATGAATAATTGAGGTGTCATATCCTTCCTAGAACAGAATAAAGCCTCACATTTGATGAAGAAATTACTTGTTGCATATATATGATGATCAACATAGAGTCTCCAATCACAATCAAGTTATGGATATTGAGTGATTTAGATATCTTCAATCCCTAAAAAAGTCTATAAGATTCTATTATATTGTTGGAGTGAATGCCTAGGATCAATTAGTATGAAGATACCAATGTTCCTTCGGGGTTTAAAATTAACCCCCCCCCACTCTTGCACCTACCACCCCAAGTTTGAATTAATATATTAAATATAATATGTATTGTATTTTCTAGGATTGACTATTATAAATATTTTATTCTACAACTTGAATTTTATTAACATGCATAATCATGAACTTAATAATGTTCAATTTGAACTTTGACAAATTCATTGATAATGTGGAATTTGAACACTTAAGGTGACTTTTACAACTTACTTAGGTCACTTTGTTCATTCTTTCTTCTTACAAGAAGCACATTCATTATGGGTACATACTTAGAGGCCTACCAAGGAATACACATCAAATAATATCCTCTCCCAATTTACTTTGATCATGAACGATTAGTATAACCATGCCTAGGCACACACCTCAATTTGACTCACCCACGATTCATTCCCCAAAAGAGAAGGTAATAACATAGTAAAAGTAATGAAAAGGAGGAAGAGAGGGGTGACCCTTCTTTCTCTATGTTTCTATGCCATAGGAAATGATCCTTAATTAAGAACAAGGGCATGAAAACTTAGTCCCTCCCACACAGTTTTGGAAATGAAAATAATAATGACTTAATATTATATTAAAACCAAATTACATACTTGGTTAACAATGATAAAATCTATAAGTTATTATGCAGGTTTGGAAATAGGATTAATAATGATGTGGAAACGAAAATAATAATAACTTAAAATTATACTAGAACTAAATTACATACTTGGTTTGTTATCGCACAAGTTGTAGGTTGGGAAAATCCTGACAAAACCACCAATTGGCGACAAATTAGAGAGCACCTACCCATTGTCACCTTAGGTAGGTGTTCCCATCACTTTAGAGGTGAGGTAGTCACCTCAAGGGGGGAATCCTGATGACCTAGGGGGGATTGAGACAAAAAATGTGATATATGAACAAATGCCCCTATAGGTCAAGTTTATAGATGGAAAAGGGAGCTTGGTAATGCGTCTTGAGGGTTTATTGAGGTTTCCAAATCTTTGAGTGACCTGCAAAGAGATAATGCATGCCTGAGACACAAGGAAAACCAAGATAAAATGCAATATAATCAATTGGACAAGCAAGTTAAGCTTGATGTCCCTAATAGAATATATTCGTAAAAATATATATCAGCAATTAAATGGCACAATAAGTTGTTAAACAAGTGCTAGAAATCAAGTAAAAGGTGCAAGAGATAAACTAACTAAACACTAGTGAAACTCAAGATTCAAAGACCAAGATACTAGCATAAAATGGTAAGGTTGTTATAAACACTTTCTGCAGAAATATAAATCAGCCTTATGTCTGTAACAAACAAATTATTACAGCAATAATATCAGCCACTAAAACCCCCTCAATGTTTTCCAAAATGTGCGCTAAACCTAGTAGTTCATGTGTGCAAATTTTGAGCAAATTTCAATGGTTGATTTAAGAGTTATTGAAGAAGTTAGATTAGGGTTTATGCAGCCCTAATGGATGAAGATGAATGTTTGTAAAAGAAGCAATAGCTACCCCTTTAGAGGGGAATCCCTAATGGATGAAAGGTGCTCTAAGCATAAGGAACAAAACCCAAATTGCGAAAAGTTAAAATGATTGAATATCATGTTTCCCAATGCAACTATTTTATTTATCCCATGCAAATTATTCAGATTAGTGCCTTTAAAATTGGGTGAATGGGGTATTTAAAGAAAAAATTATATCAAAAAAAACCCTAGGGGTGTAAGCCTTCTTACTCCCTAGGGTATCCCAACCAAACTTAGCGTAAATCTAGGAGAGTATACACACTCGTATTCCTCCAAGCAACCCTTTCAAAAAGAAAGACTTAAAACCTTAACAAAGAGATGAAGCAATGATGGAGGGTGTATCTAAGATAATCCTCCCTAGCGTTTTCACCAACAATAACCAAAATAAGCAATAAAGAAATAGCATATGCATATTTTTCCTTACATAATACGAGAAAATGATATATCAAACCCTAGTTACCATGCAACATTCATCCAAGAGCCAAGATAGTAACCCTTTAGGGGGTGCACATAACTCCTCCTATTCATTCACCAAGAGAAATTCACCAAAATAAATTCATCCTTATCCAGTGAAAATATGCCAAGTGTCAATGTGTACCTCCATCACCACCAAACCCTATCTGCCATCATCATGTCAACCCTCAATGAGGTGACATTTTTCCTCTCCTAGGCAAATTGTTTGGGTGGTAGGGGCTAGGTTAGGCCCATCATGAAGTATTCTAGGCATCCAAAGGAACATATCTGTCATCTGGCATGCGTTCCCTAGGCATCCATTATGTGGGCTCCTTTCCCCATGGAATCCCAAGATAGGTTTGTTCTCCCAAAACTGGCCACCAAGCAAGGTCCTGCAAAACAAAAGGGTACACCCTCCAAATATTTCAAGTCAAAGATATTAAACAAAAGCTAAATGTGTGCATCCAAACTACCTCATCAAATTAAACAAAAGATCAAAACCCTATACAATTGACCAAGTTTAAGTATGGGAGGGGTGTCATAGGTGTCCTATTGGTAGACCAAATCCCTCAAGTAGGGGATGCTCCCAAGGATGGCCTTTCAAGTTTATGTAGTGGGTGATGAGGTGGAAGGGGTTTAGACTTCATAGGTCGATGAGTTTCATGACATACAAGGGATCGTAATATCTCATTTATCGGTGCCTTTGTAGAGGGTGTGTGGCACCTCCGTTTGCGATGCACTTTTTCCAAGCACATATTCTCACCATTCATTATTTATTTCATTTTTTAAGGAACAAGTTGAAGGTCACTATCCTGGCATGGTTTCCATATAATTATAGTGTCATTCACAAATACCTTGCGGAAATGAGAAGTATGGATCATGATCATACCCACTTTCTCTTAGTTGCACAAATGAGAGCCATTACTCTGTCTTGGTGACTAGATGTTGGTAATGTCATACTTCTAAATACCCATGATCATGATAAGATGGCTCGTGATGCGACCTCCCATCCTCCAACTAACCCCCTAAGCATTCATTATCATTCAATTTTGTAGGTCCCACTTTTATTATAGAGAAGCATTTCATTGCTTTCTCAAGGATCCTTGGGTGAAGCATATGGAAGGTTAATATCTAGGCTTTTATATTTTTATCCAACAACAATCCCTCTAGGCCTTAAACCCCTTCTTCCCATGAAATGAGGTACATTCCCTTCTTAGGTCACTAAATTCAAAGGGCCTAGAAGAGGGAAATATGATGGGAATGTAATGAGTGGAAAGTGGTATGTATGGTCGAGAATGGTGCGATAACCCCTCAAGGGACCCCTAGTTTCAAAACTTTCCCAAATGTTGTCCACTTACTAGGAAATCCATGACACTCACCAAGGTGAAACAAGGTCAAAAGCATAATTTCCATGCAGGCGTTCTATAATCGAAAGTAGCTTAAATACAACATGCTTAAATGAATTAAATATTAGGGTGATTACCTGCCAAAATATATGACTTGTACCACATGGAGCAAGACCCATCTTGCTTCCAGAAGCTAGTTGTTGTGGTGTATGCACCAAAAATGGATCATAATGTGGTGATAGAGCAACCTTCCGCATGTGCAAGTGGACATTACTGGTCATGTAGTCTCTGGGCACTCCATATATGCAACCCGAGGGCCCTGAGACACAATCTCCTTAGCTATCCCATAAAATGGGGATAACATTTGTCTCCTACTTGCGGATATGTGCTTGGCATAGAGTGCATGAGAACCACAACATCTCCTAGTAGAATTGTGCCTACATTGAAACAAAAAAATCATAAAATCTAGGGTGGTTCTATCACCCTTTGTCCATATATATCAAAATACAAATGAAAACTAATCTAGAAAAAAAAAATTTAGTATTTTTTTTTAATTTCTAAAATAAGCATGAAATCAAAATGCAAGTAGAGAAAAATGAAATATGAAATATGTTGGGCCCGAGATATGATCACTTTTATGACGGTTATTATACACTTTTTCTGCATGTACATATGTGTTTTTCATATTTTGAAGGAGCTTTTTGAAGAATTTTATGTTAAAACAGTATGATCTCCACCAGGTACGTGTGATTCATGTTTAATGTCATTATTGGGTATAATTCATCACATTTTATGATTACCAAGAGCTAATTCATGTTTTTCTGGTGTTACAGGGCAAAAACACACCACGTTTCTACTTCTGACACTCAGTCTGACACTCCTTTCAGCATTCGTTTAGGTACCCGATCCGACACTCTGTCCAGCACTGCGCATTACAAAAATGGAGGGCGACTTGGCGGTTATGGTATTGGCGACCAGTGATGGGCGAATCGGGAACATGGGTTTTTTTCATGCTTGTCCCCTCTAGCTACTGAGCTCCTCACAACTTAGTTTTGGTTATTCAGCTAAGCGATTATTGGCTCACTCTATTTTAGTAGTTAGGGCATCATTTAATGAAAATTTCCAAATTTAGAAGTGGTTCGACCCTCCTGTGGTCGACCACTTGGTCTGTAAACATTATAAATACCACCGAGGTGGTCAGATAGTTGTTAAATAGTAGAAGCATTAGTGTGATAGATAAAAATACGATTTTACTCTATTTTGCTATTTTACATTGCTAGATTATATAAGAACTGCGTTTTTGAGTTTTCATGGTGAATTCGAATTGTTGAATCCATGGTGTGCTTTTAGAAAGTGACCACGACTTGCTGGGGGGCCACCAACAATCTGGTAACTGTCTTTGTGTTGTTCATGCATTTCATAATTTAGTTGTTCTCTTTATTTCCTGTACATGCATTTTTCATTGTGTTAATTAGTTTGTTGTTGTAGTTTAATTGCTTTGATTCTCTTTTGGAGGTTAGTATGATGGATCGTGTTAGCATGCATTAATCTTGTAGTTAGGAATGGATTTGAAAATCCCTAGACTAACCCCATGCACAATTAGATATTAGATTATGCTTTCTTTTATGATTTTATAGTCAAGTTTAAAACAGAGTTTTATTTAGAATAGAATAAAGTTTTTATTTGAGTTTTTCTTCGACAAGGGTTTGATGGATGGATAGAGTTAATTTCAATTTTTAATGATAGCTTGCTTATTTCAGTTTTATATAGATCTTGCTTACTTAGTTGTTGGCTAATACATTTGGTAGTTTAATTTTTAATGTCATGTCTTAATTTATGTTCTTAAGTATTTTCTTATTACAGTTTGAATTGTTAGCATAGATATAACATAGTTTTCATTTTATGTAATTTCTTTCCTAGAATTAAATTGCAATTATATTTCTTAGTTAATGGTTTTTGTTACATATTATAGAATTACAATGATGATCTCGTTATATTGTTGATGGTTAATGAATATGCAGGGTAATTGACAATTGTTTTTGTCATGGCTAAATTATCATTGGATTGTTTAATCCATACCTTTCACTTTGTTATTGAGATCAGTGTTGAGCTTATACCACTTGAATTATCCTTTGTTGTCAAGTGCCATCAAGATATTATCCGACACCAAATACATTCACACAACCACCAACATTATATTTGAATTGTCATAGGTTAAAATATAATTTTCCTATTTTCATAGGTTAAAGGATAGTTTTCTTGCTTTCATAGGTTAAAATATATTTTCATGTTTTCATAGATCAGAAAAGATAGTTTCTTGCTTTCGTAGATCAGAAGAGATAGTTTCTTTCTTTCATAGTCTAGAATATATTTTTATTGTTGTTGTAGGATAGATAGTCTTTGCTTTGATAGATCAGATAGTAACTTGCTTATCATAGGTTCAATATTAGTTGCTAGTTCTTCTTGCTTTCAATTAAATAGATTTCCTTTCATGAATTAGAAATAGTTTTGAATTAAGAATTTAGTCCACTTGCCTCTTAGGCTAGATAGTTGTTCAATGAGAAGTTTTAATTTGATTACTTACAGTAGAAGTTATCTTAGAGTAGTTAGTTGTCTATTTGCTTCAATAGGTTAGTTAGTTGCTTTGCTTACTTGTCTATTTGCTTTAATAGGTTAGTTAGTTGTCTTTGCTTACTTTCTTTAATAGGTTAGTTAGTTGTCTTTGCTTACTTGTTTATTTGCTTTAGTAGAATAGTTGCTTGCTTTTTTATTTACTTGCTTTCATAGGATAGTTTCTCATTGAATGTAGGTTGGCAAGTTAAAGTAGTTTGCTTTTGTTGTTTGCTTATTGTTATGCTTAATAGTTTCTTTTGCTTATTGTTATGAACTAGTTTTCTTTACATAAGGTTTTTTACTTGTCTTCTTAGAACTATCCATCGATCCTTGGCCCAAAAGTACTTAGGTTACATAGTTCAATTTTCTTAGTAGGGTTTGATCATTAGATAGGTTTGCTTGAATAAATTAGCCCTTAGATAGCCCCTTCCTTAGTTAGACTATACTACTACCATCCCTTCTACCTTTGGCATATATTTTGCTACAACTCTACGTTTACTTACCTCGGGTTGACAATTTAATTGAGGGTTTTTAGTGTGTTTTTAGTTCATATATAACACCCATAAAAATACATCTAAACTAATATGAGCAATCAAGATGAAAATGCAAGGAAAGCAAGATGACCTACCTACTTACCTGGGGCATGGGCCCTGAAGAAGTCATGTGACCTGAACATAAGGTTGGAGAAGAGATCCATCCACTGGTAATGGAATCTTTATCCCATCCAAGGTTGTCAAGTAACACTTTTCTTTATCAGACTTGTTCTTAACGATGTAAGGGCCAAGTCATGAGTTGTCATCTCTCTAGTCATACTTGGGCTTTCCCTTTCTCTTGTCCCACATGAGCACAAGACTTCCTTCAATGAAATTGATTCAAGGTATATTCTCAATGTATGGATAGGAAGGAGGCTCTTTGTTGACCATCCTTTTGATGGCTTCTTCACATTCTTAATATTCTTTCTTCAAAATATGGATAGACCCTGGAACTTTCCCTTGGTACTTTGCAAGTTTCACTTTGTATTCATCTATCCTTGGGAGGAGCATATCTATGGAGTCTTTCTACATGAAAGGTAGCTCCGATAGATCACACTCAATAATTTGTTGAGGCACATCATAGTCACATTCATTGATGTAATCAGGACCATTAGGATCCATCACATGCCTGTCAACTCTCTCTTAATTGTATAATATCTCAAAGGTGTCATATCCCATGGGAATGTGTGCATGGGTAAGTTCCATGCTAAGGAATCCCCCAAGGGCAGCAAACCAACTCCTTGATAAGAGCATCCCCCAGGCATCCAGAACATCGATCACTACTATGTCCATGGGGAGGATGATATGTGGAAAATCAATCAGAAAGACCTGAACGTCCTCACATAACCCATAAACCTTGACCCTTTTAGAATAAATACCACATACATGACCATAGGGTTGGGTTTTCTTCAAACCAAGTTGTTCCATCACCTTCAATGACATGATATTTGCTGAGGCCCCAGAATCAATCATGCAGTTGTTCAGACAGAGGCTATTCATGCCTAATGAAAGATAGAAGGGAGGATTCTTGTCCCTTTTTAGATCAAGATACATAGTGTTCAAAATGATAGGAGGGTCCTCCTTATCGGTTGGTAGCTGCAATATCTTCAAGATTTCCCTTTTCATAGAAGAGATCTAGCACATCTTTGTCACTGGGACCATCATATTCAATTTTACAAACATGTCTGCAACATATATATTCAACTGAATCTCATATGTGGGAGTTGGCTTAGGAAGAAACTCATGTACTGGAGGTGGAGGTGGTGGAACCACCTTCTTTGATGATGGAAGAGGAGTGGCAGGATGTGATGGAGGGGTTGAAGCCTTATTTCTTCTGGTGTAGGTAAAATATTCCCTCCTTCTTAACTCCTTCTTCTGATCGTCTATCAATTGATTCAAGGCTCAGAGTCTCCCCCCTCTCTCCCCCCATCTTTTGGATTCATTGATATGTTCTTGTGTGACTTGTTTCTCTTGGAAAATGTAGATCATATCCATGAAATTCATAAGGTCAGGAGAATATTCATCTCATCAGGGACACTCATCTTCTCTGTGAGGGTCTTGGCATGGAAGGCACCAAGATTCTATGTCAACCATCCCAATTGGTTTCAAAGTATTAGGGACCTTTGCCTCTTATTGAGGTTTCAGTTTACAACCTGTGGAATATTTGTTGTCTCATAAATTGAAGTCTAGGAGTAGATTGATTTCTTTCTATAGTAGTCAAATGGCCCATGATCTGGTTTTGTACCTGGGTAAACTGAGTACTCATTTGATCTATCTTCTAAGTCAAGAGGGAGAGCACTACTACTGGAAACCTTAGTCTTTGCTTCTGCCTTGACATGAGGGTAATGAAAAGGATCCACCCTCGAATCAAGGATATTCTATTCAATGTCATCATTGTATTCTTTGTCCTATGCTAATGATGTGGGATTCTTGTCATTCAGAATGAATCAAAATTTCCCTTCAAAAGAATTCATATAGAGGAGACAGACTGATGCGGTTGTAGGAAAGAACTCTGTCAGAATTTGGTTGTACAAACTAAAAAATATGGTATTGAATTCATTCATTGTCTCTTCTCCCTTTTATTTTTCTTATTGAATTGAGATACAAGTGTCCCACCATCTTTCTTTGTTGACCATCTACTCTTAAATAAATTGGAAAAATATTCATAGGACGTGAGGTGATTGTCTGGAAGGCCTCTGGACCAAACAAGAGCTTCTTTAGACAATGATGAATCCAATAGCCTCATGGCTACATCCTCATGCTCAATACCTACATTTCCCATGTCCCTACCTATGATGTAAAAATGATCCTCAATAGTCACTAGATTATTTTCTGGGAACTTTTTCAACCACTTGTTTGACTCTTTTGGCATTGCGTTGGGGTATCCTTGGATGGTGGCCATGTTAAGATATTTTTAGAGGTCCTTTTACCAAGGGTGATCCATTGGAGAAAGGGTAAGGAGACTATGGAAGAGGTTTTTGACAACAAGAGACTTGAGGGGAGGCCTTCTTTGGTAGACCTTAGAAGGTTTAAACCTCCCAGGGGGAAAAGGCTTGGAAGAGGAAGGGTTCTAGGAAGGTGGGGTCACCATATGAGCTTCAATAGATCTCATCAAGAAATTTGGAAAGGGAACGTACCTTTGGTGGAGCCACCAGGAAAGCTATGGAAGAGGCTTTGGGAAATCTTTCCAAAGTGTCTTTAGGGTTCGAAAGAGGATTCAAAATCCTCTTTGGCAACAACGCTAAAATGTTATTGTACAAGTTGTAGGTTGGGAATATCCTGAACCAACCACCAATTGGAGAAAACTTAGAAATCACCTACCCATTGTCACCTTAGGCAAGTGTTCTTGTCACTTTAGAGGTGAGGTAGTCACCTCAAGGGGGGAATATCATTGACATAAGGGGGATTGAGATGGAAAATGTGATATATGAACAGATTCACCTATAGGTCAATTTTCTATATGTAAATTGGATCTTGATAATGAGTCTTGAGGGTTGATTGAGGTTTCCAAAGCTTTGAGTGACCTACAAAGAGATAATACATGCCCGAGACACAAGGCAAACCAAGATACAATGAAATATAATCAATTGGACAAGCAATTTAAGCGTGTTGTCCCTAAGAGGAGATGTTAGTAAAAATATATATTAGCAATTAAATGGCACAATAATCCACTAAACAAGTGCTAGAAATCAAGTAAAAGGTGCAAGAGATAAACTAGCTAAACATTATTGAAACTCAAGATTCAAAGACCAAGATACTAGCATAAAAAGATAAGGTTGTTGTAAACACTTTTTGCAACAATATAAATCAGCCTCATGGCTGTAAAAAACAACTTATTACAGCAATATTATCATCCACTAAAAACCCCTCAAGGTTTTCCAAAAAATTCGCTATACCTAGTAGTTCATGTGTGCAAACTTTGAGCAAATTTCAATGGTTGATTTAAGAGTTATTGAAGAAGTTAGATTAGGGTTTATGAAGCCCTAATGGATGAATATGAATTTTTATAAAATCATAAATAACTACCCCTTTATATGGGATTCCCTAAAGGTTGAAAGGTGCTCTAGGCACAAGGAACAAAACCCAAATTGTGAAAAGTTAAAATGAGTGAAAATCACGTTTTCCAATGCAACTATTTTATTTCTCCAATGAAAAATATTCAGATTAGTGCCTTTAAAATTGGGTGAATGGGGTCTTTAAAGCACTATTTATATCAACAACAAACCTAGGGGCGTAAACCCTCTTACTCCCTAGGGTATTCCAACCAAACTTAGGGTAAATCTAGGAGAGTATACACACTCGTATTCCTCCTAGCAACCCTTGCAAAAAGAAAGACTTAAAACCTTAACAAAGAGATGAAGCAATGATGGAGGGTGTATCTAAAATACTCATCCCTAGGGTTTCCACCAACAATAACCAAAATAAGCAAGAAATAAATAGCATATGCATATTTTTCCTTACCTAATCCAAGAAAATGAGATATCAAACCCTAGTTACCATGCACCATTCATCCAAGAGACAAGAGAGTAGGCCTTTAGGGGGTGCACATCACTCCTCCTCATTCATTCACCAAAATAAATTCCACAAGAGAAAAACACCATAATCACCAACAGTAACAAAAGTTTCAGCCAAGTAATTCTCACAATGGGAGAGTTATGTTATGAAATGAGATTCACATGATCTCTATTTATATAAAATGTATTAAACATAGTTTGTCCACTTAGCAAGGGTAAAAAATAATATAAGGGGTCAACAAACCTCATCTTACCCCTTTCACAAAAATAATATTAAACAATTTATCTTTAAAATTCACTTTTGCACAAAAGAAACCCTAAAGAATGATGTTGTCACCCCTCTAGGAGACGTTTTGGCACTTGAGCAAGTCGTTGGAGAAAATATGGAAGTTGTTGGGGCTATTTGAACCTCCTAATCATGTGTTAAGCCTTCTCCAAGCCTCATCTAGTGAAAATATGCCAAGTGTCAATGTGTACCTCCATCACCACCAAACCCTATCCCCGCTAATGACGTCAACCCTCAAGGAGGTGACGTTTTGCCTCTCCCGGGCAAGTTGTTTGGGTGGTAGGGGATGGGTTAGGCCCATCGTGATGTATTATAGGCCTCCAAAGACACGTCTCTATCATTCGGCATGCGAGCCCTAGGAATCCATTATGTGGGTTCCTTGCCCCATGGAAGCCCAAGCTAGGCTTGCTCTCCCAAAACTGGCCACCAAGCAAGCTCCTGCAAAACAAACGTGTATGCCCTCCAAAGATATCATGACAAGTATAAAACATGTCTAATAAGAAAGGCACCTAAACATGTGCATCAAAACTACCTCATCAAATTAAACAAAATCTCAAAACCCTATACAATTGACCAAGTTTAAGTATGGGAGGGGTGTCATAGGAGTCCTATTGGGTAGACCAAAGCCCTCATGTAGGGGATGCTCCCAATGATGGCCTTTCAAGGTTATGTAGTGGGTGATGAGGTGGAATGGGTTTAGACTTCATAGCTCGATGAGTTTCATGACATACAAGGGATCATATTATCTCATGTATGGGTGCCTTTGTAGAGGGTGTGTGGAACCTTTCTTTGCGATGCACTTTTTCCAAGCCCATCTTCTCGCCATTCATTATTTTTTTCATGTTTTAAGGAATGAGTTGAAGGTCACTATCCTAACGTGGTGTCCAGATAATGACAGTGTCATTCACAAATACCTTGTAGAAATGAGAAGGTTGGCTTATGATGAGACCCCCTTTCTCTTAGTTGTGCAACTGAGAGCCACTACCCTGGCTTGGTGACCAGCTGATGGTAATGTCATATCGCTAAATAGCCATGATCATGATAGTTTGGATTGTGATGAGACCTCCCATCCTCCAACTAACCCCCTAAGAATTCATTATCATTAAATTTTGTAGGTCCCCCTTTTCTTACAGAGAATTGTTTCATTGCTTTCTCATGGATCCATGGGCGAAGCATCTGGAAGGTTAATATCTAGGATTTTATCTTTTTAGCCAACAACAATCCCTATGGGCCTTCAACCCCTTCTTCCCATGAAATGAGGTACATGCCCTTCTTGGGTCACTAAAGTCAAAGAGCCTATAAAAGGGAAATATGATGGGAATGTAATGAGTGGAAAGTGGTATGTATGGTTGAGAATGGTACAATAACCCTTCAAGGGACCCCAGCTAAAAACCTTCCCCAAAGGTTGACCACTTACTAGGAAATCTATGACACTCACCAAGGTGAAACAGGTTCAAAAGCATAATGTCTAAGCATGTGTTCTATAATTGAAAGTAGCTTAAGCACAACATGCTTAAATTCCTTAAATATTAGGGTGATTACCTGCCACAATACCTGACTTATACCGCATGGAGCAAGACCCATCTGCCTTCCAAAATCTAGTTGGTGTGGTGGATGTGCTGACAATGGATCAAAATGTGGTGATAGAGTGGGCTTCTGCAAGTGCAAGTGGACATTGTTGGTCATGTAATCTCTCGGCAGTCCATATTTGCAACCCGAGGGCCTTGAGACATGATCTCCTTAGTTATCCCATAAAATGGGGATAACATGGTTAACAACCAAATTACATACTTATTTAACAATGATAAAATCTATAAGTTAACATGCAGGTTAACAATGATAAAATCCAGCCAAATTACATAGTTGGTTAACACTGATAAAATATATAAGCTACCATGCAAGTTAACAATGATAAAATCTATTTAACATGAAATAGAAAATCATCATATTCATGCCAAATTACATATTTGGTTAACACTGATAAAATTTATAAGCTTCCATGTAGGTTAACAATGATAAAATCTATTTAACATGAAATAGAAAATCATCATATGAATATGAATATAGAATCTTGTCAGAAAATAATCACATTGAAAATGAATATAGAATTTTGTCTGGTTGCTTTGCAATTTTCTTTCCATTCATGTCTTGGAGAAAGAGTAAAAGCTAAAATTGTTAATGTTTTCTTGAAAATACTTGATGAACATCAAATTCGTTGTCAACACAACAACATCTATTATGGCCAGGTTGTAGTAAGGCACAAAATGTTGTTACCGCAGTGGATGAATTTTTTAGATTACTCATCTCCTCTAGAGAACTTGGTAGTGATTTTGTAGTTTATCGTCTCCTATGGAGAACTTGGCAGTGATTTTGTATTTTATATTATTGGCAAATTTTGACTAATTTATTTATTATTATGATCAAAGTATAGGTTTGTTAGTTAACTATTACTCAAAACTAAAACTAAGAATTCAGATTTCATAAGTTATGTCTCCAAAAGATTGTATATTATAAATATGGAATATACATTATGTGATAAAATATGAAATATGCAATATACATTATGTGATAAAATATACATTATGTGATAAAATATGAGATGAATTATAATAAATGTGCAGTAATCATGTTATAAAATTCAATATAGAAATTGCATTGTAATTTTCTAAAATAGGTTTAATAATTAA
The DNA here is from genome assembly GCA_009831015.1 of Picea engelmannii. Classification (NCBI taxonomy): domain Eukaryota; kingdom Viridiplantae; phylum Streptophyta; class Pinopsida; order Pinales; family Pinaceae; genus Picea; species Picea engelmannii. Next base: position 213,489 of record ML780620.1, on the reverse strand, counting down.
ATAGGATTTAGAATTGTCATAAAATTCAATATAGAAATTAGGCCCCTCTAGGTGTACCCTATGTCACCAGAGAGAGGAAACCATGGAACATCTTTTCAACAATTGCCATTGTATTCAGCAGATCTGGGATTTGGGAGCCCAAACTATGAAATGCACCAACAGAAACAGGAGTAGTATCAGGGAAACAATTGCGAACTTGGATACCATCTCCTTCCACAACCCAATTCTTAAACGCATTTGGCAGTTGCTCCCTGGGTTCACCTTATGGGAAATTTGGAAAGAACGGAACAAACGAATCTTTCATTCAAAAACCTCCCTTCCTGCTACCACGTGGGAACGGGTTGAGAAGTTAATTCGAGAAATGGTCAACAACAAACCCTGGAACCCTAAAGATCTTCAATGCACTCCCGAGGAGAACAACATTCTCAAAAGCTGGAATATGCACATTCATGTTCACACTCCTATGAAGGTAAAAGACAGCCATTCCAACAGCCCTACAAAATGGACCCCTCCTCCACTAGGTTTCATCAATATAAACTTTGATGGCGCCTCTAGGGGAAACCCAGGACCGACAGGTTTCGGCTCAGTCCTCCGGAACCATGTTGGCAAGATCATGCATTTGGTGGCAGGTTTCCTGGGTGAGAACACAAACAATGTTGCTAAGATTTTAAGCCTTATTCGAGGCCTTAAGTTTGCAACTCACAATCAACACCAAAAGGTCATTGTAGAGGGAGACTCTCAGATCATCATAAATCTCATCACCAAAATCCTTCACGGAGAACATCCACTGTGAATATCTCCTAGTTGGAGGATTTCGGAACTTCTGGAAGAATTTGGAGCTCTCGTCCACCCCAACCTCACCATAGTCCCTTCTCATGTGAAAAGAGAAGAAAACAAAGTAGCGGACTGCCTAGCTAATGTGGGAGTTGAGACCAAGTCAGAGCTCATACAATGGCAAGCCAATCTCTCTGATGATACTGAACTCTCGAGGAAATGCAAAGACCTTGCTAGTAGGGATGCCTCAAGTCTAGATGGGGTGACACGTTGCATAGCACCGCCACCTGGTATGGCACCCAACCTTGGTTTAAATGCGGCAGGCCGCTCCCCATCTCTTCAGCATTAACGATGGGAACGGGCCATTATAGCAGACCTCCGAGTGAGTGACTTCTCCCTTGCAGGAAAGGGCCAGCACTGTAAGCATTAAGTATGGCAGATTTATTGTGAGAACAGGCGCAGCCGTCCCACAAGATTGTGAAAGCAAAGAGGCATGGTCACATTCGACTCATTCTTTCTCTGCAATTTTCGGGCGATTGTGAGCTCTGGTGTGTTTTTCTTTGCATCCTTTAGAATTCTCCGAGCCCTGGAGAGTTTGATACCCACTCCTTCTCCATGATGCCCAGGGAGTGAGGTAAGCCTCGTCGGGGGTCGGCTTGGTACACCCACGCTTCTCTACGCCAGAGGAGACAACATATGGAAAGAGCACTCTCGCTGGCCAACTCCATTCTTCGTCAGAGAGAAAGGGTTGCCCGTCTCGCAATTCATGCCCCTGCAATTGAGTCTGCGATGGAGGAGCACGCTCAGACCCCACCAGCAATGGATAATTGGCAACCCACAGGCATTACGCAAGAATAAAATCCTCCAACTGCACCTGAAACTCTAGCTGGAAGTAGCATGAGCGAAAGGCCTGAGGAGGATTTCCCAACCTGTTATGTCGAGGAAATACCATACACAAAAGACACTCAGGCAAGAGACAACACAAGGAGGAGGCTCTGTGAGGATTTCCCAATGTGCTATGTTGAGGAAGTGCCTTACATGGATGTGGCCTCGCAAAGGACCTGTACGGTAACGGTGCACCATACAGACATAGCAGCCATGGAAAAAGATGAGGCCAGCGCAGAAGCAGGGACGGTTATTCTAAGCGAGGAAGACACAAAGGGAATGCATGCACAATCTGGTGCCTAGCCACCTTTCCTCCACGCGGCACACCTAGACCTAGTGTTTGAACTTTGAGGACAAATGGCAGACCAAGAGCACAGAGCCCTCCTAATGGGAAAACGTTTGGATATGCTTCTGGACACTTACTCCAATTCCCCGACGAATAAAAAATTCCCAACGTGCGCCCAGCCGTTTGTCACTCAAGCCAGAGCAGCATGGCAAGAGGACAAGGGCGATAGGCCACTGGGTATTTGATCATGTCATTTTTAGTCTAGTTTTTTCTTTGACCTCCAGCCATGCTAGGGCTCCTTTTTTCTTTTAATATTGTTGTTCAGAGTCAAGACGATGTATGACCATCTTTCTTGGTTTCCTTCGGGAAGGAAAGATGGCGAAACAGTCTTTTGTTTTTTTCTTTCCAGAAGAAACATACGCGCCCCAAAGTGTACTGGTTTCCGGTAAAATGGCGGCACATTTGGTGGCTGAAGCACCATTGTATCTCTCTGTATCTTTTGTTAATATAATATAGCAGGTAATACCCCTTTTTTACTTAAAAAAAAAATCAATATAGAAATTGCATTGTAATTTTCTAAGATATGTTCAATAATTAAATAGAATATAGAATTTTGTGGAAATTGAAAAATAGTTAACCACGTTTTGAATGATTGGTATCATCATTTCTTTGTAGCTCATTTTCTTATTTAAATTATTGTTACACTGATCAATCTTGATAGTTATAAGTAGAACAACACAAATATTTATTCAAAGCAAACCGACAGTGGTTTTCATTATAAGTAGAACAACACAAATATTTATTCAAAGCAAACCGACAGTGGTTTTCCACGCAGGAAACGATGCTTTATCCAAAGCATGTCGGCAATGGTTTTCCAAGAAGAACCAGAGCTCTATCAACCAAATGATAATTTATTTTTCTATTTATATACTTGCAACCTACGTTTAAAGAACCATTATAACCATTATAATAACACAATTTTTGTTTTAGTTGTTGAAGTTAATAACAATTATATGAATATACTTTATACGATGATAAGGACGGTTTCCATAAAATTAATACATTTTGAAATCTATAAAATTAATCCATTTTGAAATCTCCAAATCTATTTTATATATCCATCTGTGTATATTGTAGGATGTAATTTATATCTTCAATTAAATTTATTAGTTATTATTTGAAAACAAAACATATTACTATTTTCAATATATAAAAAGTATGTCAAGCATTTTAAAAATCTAATCTCGTTTTTTTGTACATGATTATAAATAGATAAAATTAGAATAAACAATTACAATTTATAGTGAATTGAAACTTCGTAGATTATTATTAAGATCACTTTAAAAGGTGTTTATTTCATTTTAAAAAATTCGTTCATTTTAAGGTGTTTGACGAGTATTCCAGTGGGGATTTGGAGCGTTGAACACCTCTATGAGATTAAGGAAAGGAAGGCATGAGGAGCGGAAGGAGATAAATATTTGAGAGTGGATTGCAAAGAAAGTTAGTTTTCTGCACGTACAAAATGTTAGAAATCTGTGGAATACAAAACTATTAGAATGACAGTGGTGGGCTAGCTAGTAAGTGACAAAGCCATCGAAAAGAAGGAAATAATGTTTAAAGAAAGAAATGAGTGGATTTTTGACTTACTATTCATGTTCTAGCATTGATTATTTAATTGCATTGAACATTGGAGCGACAAGTCAATCTAGATGAAATTTTATATTCACTAATGTCATCGTATGCATTTAACAGATGTCCAAACACATGAATAATGGTTATGGTTTCCACCACGATTGGATAAAGAAATCATATCCTTGTATGTGGAGGAAAGGGAATTTCTTCGATGCATGCTCTCGAGTCAATTTTATAAGAAGATATGTAGTAACACCCTTTAATTCCTAGAAGTTTAGAACTCAACCTTCCCTCTCTCCCCTTCTCAATGAGGGTTGAATTCATTCCCTGGGCTTCAAAATATTTCATTGGTTACTGTGCAATTTTCTTTCTACATCTCACCATTGAACTTGTCTCTAAAGATGTTTTACATTCATCAATTTACTAAATGTAGAGGATCTCGTTGTTGGACAACATAGATTCTCCCACACAAAATAAATGCAAGGGTTGATCGGGCCTTTACTCATTGGTACCTTTCTTATAGAAAAGGGTTTGAAATCGTTCATTTACGTTGTCGTGGTTTTGGTGCAGATAACATCAGTGATGACCACATTGTATCAAGGCATGTAATTCCATTACCACCTTGCAAGAAAGAAGAGGAGGGTAGTCTACACATGACTGAAAATGAAGACTTTATGCTACATCTTCAAAGAATTCATACATAGTTTATGTGTCTAAATTATATGTGATATTGGGGAGGGTTTATGCATCAAAAGTGGTATTGGCACTAAAGTATTTTCATAAGCAAGGGATTGTGAAATATGTTTTCCTGAAAGGAACGATATCTTGATGAACATCAAGGCCATTGTGAACACTACAACATGCCAAATAAGTGAAAATAATGGTTTTTTCTTACTATTCTAAATTTTGTTCTCATTATGCATTATTATGTGTAGAAAATTGTTTGTTTCAGAGAGACAATTCCATGAAAGTAGTATTTATTGGAATGACAAGTAACATAAATTGTATCCAAACAATATTTTGATATTATTTTCAATATATACTCATATATAGTATATTCTTATATGAATTCCTAAGCTTATGATACATAGTTTACAATGTGGAATATATGTAATATTGTATAGGATTTATGCAGTTGAAGTAGTACTTGTGCTATAGTAATTGCATAACTAAGGGATTGTGTGTTAAAGTAAATTAAACTAGAACATTCCACCACATTCTCTCATCGGGTTGTTGGAGTTGCTTCACACACACCTAGGATTTCTTTTTCCTAAGGGTTTTCCTTGTTTATTAGTCATAATCAGTCATTATCCAGTCTCCTATATTTTAGGAGAGAATATTCCACCTGGAGAATATTCTCTTTCAATTGACACTTCAGTTTGACTAGTTGAGTTGAGTATAGATGTTGCATTGGTTTTGTCACCATGCAACATTGGGATAATCACCATGATAATGCGCACTTGCCTTGGGATCATCACCAGACTGGTGCATTACCCTTGATTCCTTTATCTACTCCTCACTACACTCTGTTCATTCAATTAATTGAAGACTAGTTGACTAGTTAACTCAGCTAGGTGGAAGTTCACTCCCGTAACTGCCTGAGAGACTAGTCTAGGTGGAAGTTCTATCCCGTAACTACTGGTGTGTGTCAAGATCACTCTAGACCACCACTATGGCACATTATTTCTCCTCCAGTGTGCATTGATTGAGTCATACAGAGTATATCTTGTGTAAATTATTCATTATTAATGACGGTTAATGAGATTTCTTCCAATCTTTCTCTCTTGCTTCTTCTTTCTCAATTTCTCTCTGCAAATGTGTGTGGAATTTTCTAGCTATATCATCTATTATGTGTAGTTTCAACACATTTACATGGTATCAGAGTCGATGGACTACTAAGCAAAAGATACATCAAAAAAAATTTCCGGTACAAAATATTGAAGACAATGGAAAGATGGATTTCCAAAAAGAATTCATTCTTACACCTTACAACTACTTTGGATGAAAGGAGAAAATAGCCATATATCTCCGAACCAGAGGATTCTATAGGTTAACCTTGAATACAGATACAAAACCAACATCATCCATAGAAAAATCTAAGAACTTAAATCGAATGGATGAAGCACTCATAACGATTTGCAGTCTTATTTCTCCCGATCTCCTTTTTCACATATATTCCTGTAAAACTCCCAATGAATCCTAGACCACCTTGGAATGGCTCTTTGGAAAACAATATGATATGAGAGGACACATGTTGGAGGTGTAATTTCTCACATTGGATCCAAAAAGCTTTGAAAATATCCAAGATTTCTTTACAAAATTCAAGGATTTATTGTCGCAACTCAAAGCTTGCGAGGTTGATAAATCTAAGGAGGAGAAACAAATGGTTCTCACCATTCTCTCCAAAATTGTTCCTGATTTCTCTGTATTCATATCCACATTCCATTATGTCAGATTCACCTCTGGAGCCACCTAGAAGATGCCTTCCCTTGAGGACTTTATCGAATCTCTGACACAAGAACAAACTAAGCTCATCAACATGGGCAAAATCAAAGGCCCAAAGGTGCATGCACTCACTGTGAAATATGGAAGCCATAAATATCATAAATATAAATATAAGGACAAAAGGAAATCTCATGCACATCCGAAGAAGGAAGGGTACATAAAACCCTTCACTGATGCCTCCGGATCCAAAGGGGAAAAGGGAAGAAAAGGGGAGAAATGCACGTAATGTCACAAAGGATTCCATCCATAATCTGCATGCATGAAAAAAAAAATATCTAATGACTCAAATACTTCAGCAAAACAACCTTTGAGATCGCATCCCCGAGGGTGCCAAGAAGAAGAAGCCAAAAGATCAGAATCCCAAGAAAGACAATTCTAGCCATGCCTTGATTGCCATCAACTCCTCTCCCGATGCTTGGATGCCTCAAAAGAAATATATTATTCATTGGATGCATGAAAAGGTCCTCCTATTCTTATAGGGTACAACTCTTCAGTCGAAGTCACCGACAGAGGAAGGATTGAACTCACCAATGGAAGCTTCAAGAATGTGTTGCACATTCCCAAACTTTTTGTCAACCTTCTCTCCGTGTATCATATGACAAATTCTGGCACCAGAAAGAAAGGCATATTCATACCAAATGTTGTGGACATATATGACATGCAAACCAACTCCAGGGTTTCTACCGATGAGGTAAATCATCAGTCTAGATTGTATACATTTTTTGAATTCATTGAACCTGATTTTTCTTTACTGCTTACTCATGCTGATGAAAGTAGTAGGATATGGCACGAAAGTTTTGGACAATTGAATTTCATATACATGCAACAACTTAGCAAGAAAATATTGGTTGATGGTATACCAAACATCCATTTCTCCAAGGGAGTATGTGAGGGATGTGTTCTCGGAAAACACCCTCAAGAGAAATTCGACAAAGGAAATTCTCAGAGAGCTTCCATGCCTTTAGATCTGATCCATGATGATCTTATGGGTCCTTTTCTGCATCCATCTATCAGCAAAGCGAGGTTTGTTCTCATTTTTGTTGATGATTTCTCACATTTTACATGGATTTACTTTGTCAGGAAAAAATACGAGGTCTTTCAACACCTCAAAGATTTCAAAGCCTTGGTTGAGACACAGTCCAGAAAGAAGATCAAATTCGTCTGAACTGATAACGTGGGAGAGTGTAAATCATGAGATCCATAATATTTCCCATGAGGCATGGATTCGGTTGTAGCACACAGTTCCCTATACTCTGCAACAAAATGGAGTTGTTGAGTGGAAAAAATAGATCTCTAAAGGAGATGGCATCTTGGATGTTGCATGAAAAGTCACTACCACAAAGACTATGGGACGAAGGACTTAATTGTGAAACATACATCCAAAATAGATCTCCCCATAGATATGTCAATGATAAGACCTCGTACGAGGCTTGGAGCAGCCTCAAACTGAAAGTGACCCACTTTCTCATTTTTGGTTCACGTGCATGGGCCCGGATTCCCTCTGAAAGGAGAAAGGCACTTGATCCACATAGCATTGAGTGTATTTTTTTTGGATACCCCGACGATGTGAAGAGATATAGGCTTATTGACCTTTCCTCATACTGACTCATCATTGAACGTAGTGTCCAATTCGAGGAAAGTGTCTCGCATGTACCTCAGAAGCCGCATGCAGACACCTTCATTATTCCACCTATCCAAGATGATGAGCATGCACATATCGACTCTTCTTCATACGAGAGTTCTGATTCAGAGGAATCAGATGATTCAGATTCAGAGTCAGTACAATCAGATGTAGAGTCAGAGCATCCATATGCAGTTGCATAGCCAGATAAGAGGCCCAAGTGGGCATAGACTACTCTTCAGGATGCAGGGGATCTCGTTGGTGATCCAGCCGATACTAGGAGGGCTCGATCTGATTTCGAGGAGCCTCGTGTTTCACTCACTTCCACTGAACCATTTCCCTCCAGACATCTTTTCTTGGTTCAGTATTCAAATCCACAGTCTTATGGCGAGGCTACTGGAAGTCCCTTTTGGGAATATTCCATGCTGGAGGAGTACAACTCCCTCCTCGAGAAACCGACTTGGGATCTGGTTCCCCTTCCTTCTGGGAGGAAACTTTTCAGATGCATATGGGTCTATAGGACCAAGAGCATAGCTGATGGACAGATTAGCAAATACAAAGCTAGGCTTATTTCCAAAGTATTTCAACAGGTGCATGGTATTGACTATGATGATACCTTCACTCCAGTAGCGAAGATGGATTCCATACGATTGGCACTTGCCATTGCGGAAGCCAAGGGATGGGAATTCCATCAAATGGACGTGAAGAATGCATTTCTTTACGGTGATCTCTCTGAGTAGATCTATATGGAGCAACTAAAGGGATTTATGCAGGACTCATATTTGTTCTATCGACTGAAGAAGTCCCTTTATGGTCTGAAGCAGGCTTCGAGTGCATGGTATGCCAATATGGACTCCTACCTGTTGTCATAGAAATTTGTACATTGTAAATTAGACCCAAATGTCTACATGCTCAAGACGATTGATTCACTTCTACTCTTACTTCTGTATGTTGATGATTTTTTGATCAACGGTTGCTCGACTTCAGTGATTGTTGTAGTCAAGAGGATTCTACATGACAGGTTTTTGATGATGGACATGGGTCCACTACACTTCTTCCTTGGAATCAAGATCAGTCAGGATGCATCAGGAATCAAATTGTCTTAGGCCAAGTATGCATGAGATCTCCTTGAGAGATTTCACATGACAGACTGCAAGTCTACTCTGACTCCTTTCCTATCAGGATTCAAACTTGAGGATGGCAGGGAGACTCTACTGGTTGTCAGCACACTGTACAAAAAACTAGTGGGGAGCTTGTTGTATCTCACACACTCCAGACCAGACCTCTCCTATGAAGTTGGCGTAGTTTCCAGGTTCATGCAGGAGCCACATGAGCTACATTGGAAGGCTACAAAGTGTATCCTTCGATACGTACAGGGCACCATCACCTTTGGGATTCATTATGCAGTAGACTCTATATTATATCTCATCGCGTTTACTGATTCTGACTGGGTTGGCGATAATACTGATCGCAAGTCCACATATGGTTACTCACTTAGTCTTGGTTTCGGGCCTATCTGTTGGTTGAGAAAGAAGCAAGATTCCATTTCTCTATCTTCAGCCGAGGTAGAGTACAGAGGGGTAGTTAACATAACCATTCAGGCTATGTGGCTACAACATTTTCTCACTGAGTTGGACATTCAGTTTCATCGATCGATCGTCATCTGGTGTGACAACCAGATCACTCTGAAGTTCTATAGAGATCCAATTCAGAGGCATCAGACGAATCACATCGAGATACACATGCACTACATCTGGGACTTAGTACATGAGGGGATCATCGACCTACAGTTATGTCCTTCAATAGAATAGATGACAGGCATCTTCACCAAGACCTTCATTGAGCATAAGTTCCATTCTCTGCGAAGTCATCTTGGAGTGATGGACATAGTTGCCTAGCAATTGTAGTTCTTCTTTTTACATACATTGTACCTTGAGGGAGGTTTTTCCCCATGAGGTTTTCCCTCTTTCCTCACTTTATTTCAGTGTATCTTTTGTATTTGGGTACCTAACATGGCCTCGTTGTCATGACCCATTCTTTATTTTGACCATAGTGATGTTCAGGGGGAGTGTTGGAGTTACTTCACACACACCTAGGATTTATTTTTCCTAAGGCTTTTCCTTGTTTATTAGTCATAATTAGTCATTATCTAGTCTCCTATATTTTAGGAGAGAATATTCCACCTGGAGAATATTCTCTTTCAGTAGGCAGTTCAGTTTGACTAGTTGAGTTGAGTCTAGATGTTGCATTGGTTTTGTCACCATGCAACATTGGGATCATCACCATGCTAATGCACACTTTCCTTGGGATCATCACCAGAATGGTGCATTACCCTTGATTCCTTGATCTACTCCTCACTACACTATGTTCAGTCAGTTAAATGAAGACTAGTTGACTAGTTAACTCAGCTAGGTGGAAGTTCACTCCCGTAACTACCTGAGAGACTAGACTAGGTGGAAGTTCACTCCCATAATTACTGGTGTGTGTCCAGATCACTCTAGACCACCACTATGGCGCATTGGTTCTCCTCCAATGCGCATTGATTGAGTCATACATAGTATATCTTGTGTAAATTATTCATTATTCATGACGGTTAATGAGATTTCTTCCATTATTTCTCTCTTGCTTCTTCTTTCTCAATTTCTCTCTACAAATGTGTGTGGTATTTTCTAGCTAGATCTATTCTGTGCAGGTTCAACACATTTACATAGGATGCATTTCCATGACTAATTTGTTAAAGTAAGTATATCAACTCTGACATCTTCATCAATCTCTCATCATGATGCATTTTCATGACTGCTTTGTTTAAGTAAGTATATCAACTCTTACACCTGCATGTTCACAATCAATTATGTTCAAAATCAATTATCAATTTCATAAGATAATTAGTGAATTGATAAGCTACATGTATACATCAATTTCATAAGATAATTAGCCAATTGATATGCTATGCTTCCAAGGTTGTTATGGGTCAATCCTAATCACATTGGGAAATCAAGTGGAGAAAGACTCACCAACAAAAAATTGACTAAGCAAAGTCAATGTTGTGAGCCTAATGTTTGAATTCCATCTCATGTGCAGAATAATTTCTACTTTCTTCATGTGCATACTAATTTCTACTTTCTTCATGTGCAGACTAATTTCTACTTTCTTACCCGACAAGAGATTGGATTTTTAGTCTTGACAGAGACTGGCCTTCCTCGTTCACTGATTGGGAGCTGGAAGTGAAGTAGGAGTTGGAACACCATTGAGGTTAAAAATTCACTCTCATATCACTCAGGTCATAGTGGATGGGAAACCGTTGCTTTCTTTCTCCACTAATTTCTCCCCATTTTTGTGGTAAATGATTTGGCTAACAAAACACTGCAAGTTAGATAATTGTTTTTTCTTTGTAAAATCCAATCATTGGGAAGTAGCATAGAATATATTTCAAAAGATAAAGAAAGTGAGATTTATTACCTCGCTTCAAATCTTATGTTAAAAGTTGGGCTTGATTGGCCTGACAGTGAACGTTGAAAGCTATCAACTTATGTTGGTTGAGAGAAAACGTGAACCAGGGGAGATAGTTGCAAGCTCTGCATATTATGTTTTAGATGAAGTTAAATGCATCTTGAATTGTTACTTACCTATTGGGAAAACACTGCATTGAAATTTGACTTTGCATAAGGTGGTGCATCAAAATTTGGAAGGTGTGCAAGCGGTGCGAGGATATTGAGTGAGGTGTACATAAATTTGACTTTGCATAAGGAAGTGCATCAAAATTTGCAAGGTGTGCAAGTGGTGAGAGGATATTGAGTGAGGTGTGCAAGGTGCCAAAGGTGAAAGGATATTGATTGAAATGATACCAGATAGTGGAATTTCAGTGGTGCAAAGTGCCAATGGTAAAATGATATTGATTGAAAATGATTTGAAATAATGGGAGCATCGATTCTCTATCGTCAAATTATCAATAGAGTTCGTGAAAGTATATTTAAATAATACAACTTTGATGCACACATTTAAAGTTTAATTGTCATGCATTTAAAGTTGAATTGTCATCCATTAAAATCATTTAATGGAAGTTGAGATTACCAATATGATCGTCGTCGACTGGAGAATAAGAGTTCAAATTGAAATCCAATAAGATTACAAAAAAATATACTTTTTATAATTTTTTTAAATGATAAAATAGGTAGTATTTAGATTTTCTTATCTTAAACTTTAGAAAGGGAAAAAAAATATTAAAAGTCAAAGCTTAACTAATAGCAAGTCAATGGAAAATAAAATGCTACAGTCCCTTAAGGCAGGGACTAAAAAGCCACCCATTTTGGCCGCATAGGAGATAACCACTGATAGTGTTATGGATACATGTTATGATTCACAATTCATTCCACAAAAAAGTAGGTAATAGTGCAGTAAAAGAATTGTGTAGGTAGAGAGGGAAAACCCTTATTTCTTATGTTGCTACAAGTTAGGAGATAATCCATAATTAAGAAGTAATTTCTCATTTTGGTTGCTCAAGCTTTGGCTACTAATAGCTTCGTGATTACAAGTTACAATTCATTATTCATTCCTTGAAAGAGTGGGTAATAGCATGTAAAAAGCAATATGAACTAGGTAGAGAAGGGCGATCCTTCCCATCCAGTTCCACTATACCTTGGGTGATGGTTCTTAATTAAGAACCAACCACCTATTTTGGTCACCCACTGTTGACCTCCCGGTCAAGGATTGTTCTCAAATTCCCCGAGCCGAAATGGCTTCGTAGTTCCCTATTGGAATCCTCATGAAATATCCATAGGTCCTTTAGAGACTCAACCCGTGCAAACAAGCACTAGGCGTGAGCTCCCTCCTCCACACGACCACGGGATGTGACCGTGCACTTACAAAGAAGGTGCTATCGTGTTTTGGGACCTTGGGTGTTCTACATACAAGACACCCAACTCTCTTTAGTCCCAATCTCCCAATTTCTGAATCTTCCCCAAGGCCAAATTTGACAGTCCTGTACTCTCCTTGATCAACAACTGCGATAGTTTCACTGTTTTGCGATTTCGGGACTTTTGATGCAAAGCGCCCCAACTCCTCCAGTTCCTGAAACCCCAAAATGGGCTAACGGTCTCTTAACTCCTCCCTTGACTTCTCTTGATATGAACCTCGGCTATGACTCGAGGCCCAACCTTCAAAGCATTTCATAACTTCGCGACTCGCGAAGTCGAAAGAACCCTCACCTCAGATATTTCGATCCCCGAAACCCTGAAATTCTCCTGCGTTAGATCAACGACTCTCACTATCCCACAATCCAACGGTCCACGTTTCTCCTTCGTGAAGTCGAAACTTCATGACTCGAGACCTTGGGATGGTTCTCTCCTTCAAACCTCCGATTCCTGAAATGTCAAAATGTCGATGCCTTAGATCGACAACCCATAGCCCTGGTCGATCCAACGGTCCAGATCCTGTCGCGATTTCGGATATCGAAAATTCTCAAGACTTTGCCCGTTGACCCCTTTGAGTCAGGAAGCAGCAAAATACTGACTGCTCACCACGCATCCCTTTTGATGGATGGTTCTGATGATTTCGCGAACTCTCCTTTCACAAGTTGCTCCTTCTCTCCTTGCAAATCTACTAATGTCCAATTCCATGAACACTCGGATCTGCTACCACCTGTTCTCTAAGACGATATACGGTTCTAATCATTTCAGAACTTCTCTCGTGCACCTTCCTCCAGATCTAATGACTGTCAGACCACGCGCTCAGATCCAACGGTCCAGATCTGATCTCCTCCTGTGCACGTTCCTACCTATCTGGACTCTGATCAGACGGTCCAGATCCTCCCACGATCTACGGTTGCAATCGTATCGTGATTTTCGTATGTCTCAAATTTGGAAACTAAGGACCTCTTTCCTCCCAACTCCTGATATCCGATACTGCGAAATAAACCAATGGTTCAGATCTCTTCTGGATCAAAGGGTCCTATTCCTCCTGAGATTTTGATAATTAAACGACTCTCACTATTATTCTCCTTGCAGCTTCTCTTGATACGATGATTGTCGGCTATCGACGCTTCCTCCTCGAAGATCCTCTATTGTCCGTTCATCTCCTTAACGAGTCCCAACCAACTCCATTGGCACTAACTCTCCTGAAATTTGATCTTCTGACTTAGAATATTTCCATTCGTTTGAAGGTATCAGCCTTTGAACTTCTTCCTTCTGCAGACCCAACTCTTGGTCTTGCTTACGCTTCTAAAAAGCGTTATCTCTCCTGATCTTTTTGAACTCGTTCAGTCTCTGAGGGACTCGACTCTTCCTCTTCCTTAGAATATTTCTAGTGCTCCTCCTGGCACACTCTGTGCTCAACCTCCTGAGCTTTGGAACACGTTTTATTTGCACACACTCCTTGCTCTATTCCTTTTGAGCTTGATCTCCTTGAAGATTTCGATCTCCCACGCACTTCTTACGTTCCTGGGATTTTGTCAAAATCAAATCCGAAGGATTTCTTGAAAATAAATATTCTCACCCACTTGGCGTTCTTCTGCTCAATGCACTCCTTGCAGAGCTTTTCCTCACGGAGTATTTAGAAACTTTGTTCTCTTCGAACTCAATAAAGAGTTCTTCTCGTGCACTCTTTGCACTCGCTCGATGCCCACCTAGCAGAGCTCTACAGAGCCTTCAACAGTTTTGTTATGTGCTTCCTCTACCCAATCTTACCTCCAGAGTATTCAGTAACCCTGAGGTTTCTCTTGAGCTTGTGATCTCTCTGGTGCGCCCTCTTGGCATGTTCTTTTCTAACTCCACAAAGTTCATATGCGCACTCCTTGCGCTGGCTACAGAACCTCCGATGTTCTATTGTGCACTCCTTGCACAACCTAAAGAACCCATATGATACAACAAACTCAAACGAAGATAGAGGAATCTATCTTCCTACTGTAAATGAAACTTAGCATACATCTACAACATTCATTCATGAAACATAAAGACATGGACAACAATATGCAGGAAAAATGCTTTTCTATTATATTTGTGTATCTATACAGATGATTACAAAGATTTCATTGTAACAGGTCTCAGTTCTCTCAAGCTCTCTTCCAGAACTTCTAAGACCTCCTAAGGCCTCTCTACCATTCTACTTTTTCCTATTGAAATCTGAAACAATATCTCATTACAAAAGAGGGACTCTGCGAGTTTGTCCTCTTCACCTAACCTCATATATTACATTGAATTTTCCTAAATGAAAATGTCCCGATCTGAATCTGATCAAGACCTGCTTACAATCAACCATTTAAGGCAATCTATCTACTACCTGTACAAGGCATGGCTTGGCATTTATCAGCCTTACGACACGATAATCCATATAGGATTAATTAAATTTTAAAAATGGGAGCGTTAATGCCTCTCCCTTTCTCCATTGTGTGTTTGTGTGTTGGCGTGCTGACGCTTTCACTGAGGTGGAGCGATGCTCCTGCATCATACTCCCCTGCTAGGAAAAACATGAGCTCCTCTTCTCGAATGTTGAAATCCACCTAGATCCAAAATTGTCTTATGGAGTTGTCCTCTTGCTCCTCTCCAGCTATGCTGCTGCTGATGTTGCTTTTGCATCTTCTTCTTCTTCTTCCCTGCTTCTATGGTAGGATCTCTTCTGTTCAACTTCCCCTTGTTGACTGCTCCTTCTGACCTCAACATCAGCTTCCTAATCTCTTCTATTACTCTGTCCAACTGCTCCATTGGTTGGCTCTTCTTATGCAGTCTTCTCGGTTGCATTTCCTTATCAATGGGTAGATCAACTCGATCCCCCATGATGTCTTCATTTATCCTTGTGGCACTGAGTTTCCACTCTGCTGCAGATTCCAGTTCTGCAGTCTCATCACCAAGTTGTTGCTCGACTTCTTCTTCTGACAGATTAGCTTCTGTCATTTCTTCTCGTGTTAGTATTTCTCCAACTCTCTCCAACCGTTCCTCTGGATGGTACACTCCTCCATCTGTCTCCAACTTGACCTGTTGGATGTGAAAGATTTGCACCATCACCCTTCTCTCTAGGGCCTCCAGTTCTTCATACATATCAACAAAATCCATGCTGTCTGCTTCCTCTCCTGCTGTAGGCTCCAGTGCTACAGTCATCTCTTTTTCAGTTTCCCGGCTGAAAATTTCGAGCAATTCTTGTGAATGCTCTTCTCTTCCTGCTGGGGAAAACGTCGGTGTCTGCTCCATTTCTCCCTCTTCTATGATAGTCATTGTTGGCTATCCTTTTGTTGCATCCACAACACATTCTATGGCCTCCACTGGGTTGTTTGGTAGGAATATCCGAATTCCCCCAATGATCAAAGTACTCCTCTGATCCTTCTCTTGGATGGTGAAAGTTTTTAACTTGTCATCATATTCATTCACACGGTCTGCAAATCCACATGAATCTTCACTCATCAACACTTCTTTCACTTCATATCTCCTGAGATTTTCAGAAAGTCTCGTCTCCTTCTCCTTGCCCACCTAGCAATTTGGGAATTTTCTATTGCCCTCCTGGCAGTCTATGAGATCAATCGATCCCATCTCATTGCCCACTTGGCAATCTGAACTTTCAGCACTACTCACCTGGAAGTATATGAGATCTCCCCCTGATCTCTTTCCATTTCCCAACTGGCAACTCGAAAGTCCATTTCCGCCTACCTAGCATTCTATGAGACCTTTATCTGATCTCTCCTCCTCTTCATCGCTGAGATTTCTCTGGCCCAGTCTCTGGTTCACATATGTGAATCAGTTCCTCCTTTGTGTCACTAAAGTTTTCTGATTCCCTCAGCCACCTCCTCGTCAACCTTCGTTGTCCTCTGGCCAACAGTTCCTTTACTGGTCATTTCACTCTCTTCTTCATGGGCCATTCATACACCCAATGTGCTCTTGCATTCTTCTACATTTTAAATGCAAGCTTCTCCATCTGTGTTCTTATCTCACTGAACTCCAGATCCATATCTGGATTGTTCTTCTTCTGCCGGTGGCCTTCTCTTTGACCATGCTCATAGTCTTTAGTATCCATTTTCACCTTTTACCTGCCTTCCTGGCAAGTCTATGGATCACTCTTCATCTGTGAGCATCTCCATCTTCTCTCAAAACTTACCCGGTTGTTTAAAACTTTTTTGTTGTGTCCAAGAAACAACCTTCTCACAGAATATCAGTACTCTGCTTCTTTTCACCTGCCGTCTACAAATGAATCTATGTTTCTGATACCACTTGATGTTACCAGAATTTCTTCTTCACTGTTTCTTCCTTTGTCTGATGTCTGTAAGCAAGGCTCGGTATTCTGATGACCTACGTTGCCTACAGAAACCAATTCTGGGCTCTGATACCACTTGATGGTGTGTATCAAAGTATTTTCTTTATCTACTCTCTGCCACATAATTTAAACAATTTGGGCTCTGATACTACATGATGCAGACCCCCTACCTCTGCACACGACAAGGTCCGCTGACCTCCCGGTCAAGGATCGTTCTCAAATTCCCCGAGCCGAAATGGCTATGTAGTTCCTTTCTGGAATCCTCATGAAATATCCACAGGTCCTTTAGAGACTCAACCCACTCAAATAGGCACTAGGCGTGAGCTCCCTCCTCCACGCGACCACGGGATGTGACTGTGTGCTTACAAAAAAGGTGATATCGTGTTTTGGGACCTCGGGTGTTCTACATACAAGTCACCCAACTCTCTTTAGTCCCAATCTCTCGATTTTCGAATCTTCCCTGAGACCAAATCTGACAGTCCTGCACTCTCCTTGATCGACGATTGCGATCGTTTCATTGTTTCACGATTTCGGGACTTTTGACGCTCCACCTCAGGTATGCTACAATTTCATGATTCATTCCTTCAAGGAGAAGGCAATACCATGATAAAAGCAATACATATGAGACAAAGAGGGGTGGCCCTTCTCATTCGATGTCGCTACACCCTAGGAAACAATCCTTAATTAAGAAGTAACTATTCATTTTGGCCACCTAGGAGTTGGCTACTAATAGTGCCACAACTACATGTTATGGTTCACGATTCATTCCCCAAAGAGTAGGTAATAGCATAGTAAAAGCAATATGAAGGGGGTAGAGAGGGGTGTCCCTTCTCATTTGGTGCCACTATGCCCTAGGTAATGGTCCTTAATTAAGAAGCAACCACCCATTTTGGTCACCCATGAGTCAGCTATTCATGGAAAATTTTAGGGGTTAAATTTCACCCATGGGCTAATTTTCCATGTTTTTTTTCCAAAAAAAGATTTTTCGATTTCCATTTTTTCTAAAAATGATTCACACAAATTCTATACAATAAAATCATTTTACTCAAAAGAATTGCCAAAAAATTTCTAGAAAATATACAAAATCCTTATAAATTTGAATATTTTGACAAAACTATCACCAAACATTTTATAATTGACATTTTAATAATTAGTAAAATTCACCAAAGATTATACACTTTAAGATAAATATGGGTCCTTAAAATTTCCCCTAAAGCTACTGATAGTGTCATGGCTACCAATTGGGCATTTATTAATAGATGACTAATAGTTACATGGATTGAAGCCTTGGTTCCATTCTTAATTAATAACTAGATTCTTGATTCTTCCTTATGAATGAATGATATATTCTTGTTTATTTTTTGTACTACAACTTGAAATTTATCAATCATACATAATCATGAGTTTAATGATTTACAATGTTTAATTATGCATAATTTGAAATTTGAAATATTCATAAATATGATCATAAGTGAATATTTTTGAAATATTTTAATAAATATCTAGTTTCAACATTTATCTTGAAAAAATATTCTTAAAATGATTTATAAAATGATTTAAATAATATCCAATTCAATGTACTAATAGTTGTATTACTATATCCACGTAAAATTGGTTAATTAATATCCAATTCAATGTAATAATAGTTTTATAACTATATCCATGTTTAATTAATACGAAATTTCAAAACCAAACTCATTCATTCATGATTCTGAAAGAAATGATCACAAAAGAATATTTTTAAAATGGTTTGATTCATTTCCAAATTTGAATAAACAAATCTTTTTAAAAGTATATCTATGGCATCTACTTATCAAACACTATTTTTAACTTTTTCATTATTTTCATTGAAGGTATACATGAGAAGTTATGTTTATCTTGAAAATGTTTATTCTATTAATTTATTTCATTTAAAAAACAAATGGCTATTCCCAAGTAATAAATGTCCAAGTTTGTTAGTTTCATCCAATTCAAGGGAATTTAGTTTATTTGAGTAATAATGGATCACAACATTTTAGAGTAGTTGAGCACTATAAAAATCAACATTTTGAACTTTATAATCACCTAATTCAAAGAGTATGAGCAAAACGTTACACGCACAACCTTTTTATTAGAGAATATTTAAAAGTTCAAAATGGTGATTTTATAACACTCATTTATTTTGTGGGAGAAAAGTTGGTATAACACTCATCTATTCTATGGAACAAAGTTCAAGATGGCTATCATCCTAAAATTTCTTTAGATAGTCATTTTCAATTTATAACCATTTACACTTAAAAATATATCACAAATAGTAAACAGTAAATTTAAACATTTTTAACCCCAAGACAGTTATATCATGAAAACACCAAATGTAAATGTATTTCAAAATGAGAAGAGTTCACATAGAAGGTAAAATCTAGCATTAGTGAACCCTTCATGTTAGCTCTCTTTTGTGAGCTTGTTACTATTGATATTACTAACTATGTTTCTATGACTAACTATGTTTATAAGTGGATGGACATTGATACAAAAAATTATGTATGTACCTATATTTTTTTAGTTGATATCTTTATCGAAAATATAGTTCAGAAATCACTTTCTCATTAGTGCAATAGGACTAAGAAAAATGTAACATGGTAACCATCTATTGGCATTTATAGAAATTATTACTTTTTAGTGATTACTACATTTTATATGTGTGAGAATGTTTTGTATGGTTGATAAGATTTTATGATTTTTTATATTTGTTTGTGTTTGATAAATTTAATAGTACTTTCAATTATTTTTATGGTATTTCCATATAAACAAAAAATAACTAAGGAAATTTTTATGTGTATGTGTGCATGTGTGTTTTATTATGTTGAAATATTTTTGTTTTAGAATTAATATGGGGTCCATGAAAAACACAATAACCAGAAATTTAATTATGGAATTGTGCTCAATATTAAATAATTGGGATAAATTTTTTGAAACATTGTATTTAATGATAATTGTGATTGAAGAAACACAAATCTTATGGACCACTCTATGGAGAGTAATATATGAGACAATGAAAATGTTTGTATAATTGCAAATACTTTTAATTATGTAAAAACATATTTTTTGTGGATGACTTTGTGGAAAGTAGTCTACTAGACAATGAAAAAATATATATAATTACAAATATATATATATGTATGAAGACATGAATGATGAGTGTTTGTTCATGATGTATAACCCTGTATAAAAACTTTGAATGATATGTATTAAATGTGATTGAGAATTGAGTGCAAGATTGGGGTTTATAAAGTGCAAAATATGGTATTGGATGTGTCAATATAAGATTCAAAAATTGGAATATCAAATTCTAAAAGTGTCAATATTTTATTCAAAAAGTTGCAAAATTAGACTTCGAAAGTATCAATATTGGCTTTCACAAGTGCAAATCAGATTTTTAAAGTGCCAATATTGACTTTCAAAAGTGTCAAATTCGGTTCCAGAAGTGGCAATATCAAATTAAAAAAGTGCAAAATTGGATTTTGAAAATGCAAAAATCGAATCCAATTTTACAAACTTGGAACCCGATATTGACACTTTTGGAACTAGATTTTGCACTTTAGAAACCCCAATTTTGGACTTTAGAAAGATCGATTTTAGCTTGTCTTTGAAAGGGCTTATACTAGATCAATCCAAATTTAATGAAAATGGGGTTAGAGGTTTCAAATCATGTGGAATCAAAAACACATATGCATATTATAATGAGCATTCTTGATATGGATTGGAATGATAATTTGGTGTTATATCATGAATGCATTGATCTCCATCACACAATCTCAAAATAGTGATCCAATGACATAGTCCCTAAGTTCAATCACTCTTATAAATTGTCGTACTACCTTGATGTGCACAATTTTTTTATAGATAAATAGTTTCAATGCATCATAGTTGCATTGGTGTGTATGGATAACTCAACAAGCAATGGTGCACAAAAAACCATTAGTCATCACAAGTTGTCTTATTCTTGTTGTCTATTCATCTTCTTGAAATTGCTACATTGTATATAATGTAGGATATGAACATATGATAAATGTATCATTTTGCATGCTTTTGGTAGATTATTTGTACACCTCCTTAAAATTGTAGACATGTTAATGATTGATAGATGGTTAATAATGAGTTGATAGTTTTGTTATACAAAATCATGTTTTTCATATCTTGTTAAATAGATTTATTTCATTAATGATAATTTAGTGTTGATTTTTTGAGTATATCATCATGGGCAATGAGTTCAATTTGATTTATTAATTTATTTTTAATTTGTTTGAATTGAGTATTTATTGAACAACAAACTCGTTCATGTGTCATATGTAAGTTTATATTGTTGTAATTGTTATTGAGGTTGTAGTTGTGCTATTTTGGTTAGTGAATATGTGGATTGATGAGTAAAATAAAACAATAATAAATGGTTTCTATAAAGAACCATCCTACATTGATTTTAATATTGCTTCTCAATATCTTTGAGGGTTTATAAGAATATATTGAGTATTTTCGAAGTTGTTTGCCGGATAATCCACAGTTGGTGTCATTTTTGTCATTGACGTTTCGAATCTGAATCAGAATTCATCATCGGGACGATTAGTCCTGATGATGAATCCCGATTCGGATTTGAAATGTCGATGACAAAAATGACACCAACTGTGGATTATCCGGCAAACAACTTCTAAAATACTCACCACAAAAATCTAAAAACAACCAATATATTGAGTATCAAAATTATGAATGTCAAAATCATAATGGTATCATTTTTGGATGATGATGATGATGATGATTAACGTCCACTAAGACCGAATTGGTCTATCGGACCTTAAGAGGGTAAGTGATTACTTGTGATCCTTTAGAATTCTGTTTCTCTTGAAAAGCATTAAGAGAAGCTTTCCAAGATCACCATACTTTTGTTGAGTTAAGAGGTTAGGAAGGTTGGTAGTGTGATCAATATTTTGAAAATGAGATCTAATATGGGTATAGGCTGAACAATCTAAGAGAAAGTGCTTTTCATCTTCAACCTTCTTAGTGTCACAAAGGTGACACACTCTTTCATCCCATGGTGTTTTAGGAATTGACCAATGCCCAGTTTCACTATGGAGTTCATGAGAATTTGTTCTTATCTTAGCAATGCTTATTTTTTTCTTTACACTTGGCAAAACAGATAGATAATTTTGATCTTCTAGATTAGGGTTGATTACATCTTTATAATACCTTAATTTAATTTTTTCCTCTAACTATTTATCACACCACATTTTTTCCTTAAATTTTGATTTGACGTTTTTTCTAATAGTATCTTTATTTTGCAAAATGGTTTCTTCCATGATTCCCCAATAGTTTAGCCAAGATTGGGCGTCTTTATGCCATCCTTGCTTGAGTCGATGATGGTTATGACTTGATTTTGAAGCAATTTTAGGTAGCCTCTGGTCTTCCATGTTGTTTAACTTGTTCTTATACATTAGGTATCTAGTCATAGCCATGCACTCAATGGGGGAGAGGCTTGTTTCTACAAGGAGGATGGGATAGGGCGTATTTCCTTCAATTTTGAGATTATAGGTTATAAAATTCTTTTGTATTTGCTCTATCTTTCTCCA
>ML780620.1:175860-188313 GCA_009831015.1 Picea engelmannii | reverse complement strand
AGCTTTTAACAAAACTAAGTAACACGTTGAGCTCTTAACAAATATATCATTATTTTGGGAAACTAATCTCAAAACAAAAATTTAAACTTTTGAAAGCGTGTCATTGTTAGAGAGAGCATGAATGACCATAGATGTTAGAGACAAAGCTTTTAACAAAACTAAGTAACACGTTGAGCTCTTAACAAATATATCATTATTTTGGGAAACTAATCTCAAAACAAAAATTTAAACTTTTGAAAGCGTGTCATTGTTAGAGAGTCTATGAATGACCATAGATGTTAGAGACAAAGCTTTTAACAAAACTAAGTAACACGGTGAGCTCTTAACAAATATATCATTATTTTGGGAAACTAATCTCAAAACAAAAATTTAAACTTTTGAAAGCGTGTCATTGTTAGAGAGTCTATGAATGACCATAGATGTTAGAGACAACATTTTTTTCAGTAATTATAAAACTTTTATTCCAGGAAACTGTAATTAGAGTAAAGTGAAGATAGAGAGTAATATGCATTACGAGGTCGTACGATGTACCCTATTTTCTTGGTAATGACACGATCCATTGTCAACAAGCTTAATGTATGCATAAGTGTTAGTGAGGAACAAGGTAGGAACTTCAAAATGAACCAACCTGTCAAATTTGATGGTTTTGACAACTCCCTTACATGTTTTCATAGATTTAAGGAAGAATGTTGGCTGTCATCGACAATTTTTAACCGTATTTGACAAGAAAATCGCCCCATGACGGGCAATTTGCCCATCAAATTCCATCCCTAGCAAGGAACCTAGAAGCATTATTCGAAGCATTAGTAAGCAATCTTCCCTAAACGTACTTTAGCATGGGATGGAAGGGTGCCAACACAATTACACTAATTATAGAGGATTTTATGTGTAGTTAGAGGTGACAAAAATGTTTACATAGATATGGTCACTCGCTCGGCCAAGGCAAGAGATGAGGGGGTGAGTGTCATAGGGCTAGACTTATCGTGCTTGAGCATCCCATACGACTCAAGAAATCCAGTTGATGCACAACACCGACATGACCTCGTGAGTTGGGTGTGACCATCAACCCACTCACCTGAAATATGCCTAACCAACATGTCATGTTATGTACCAACGCCTTGAAAATAATAAGAAGTCAATGATAGCAATCCACTTCCAGGGAGAAACCTCCTTTTACAATATATTTAATGTACAAGATGAGATAACATGATCCTAAGACTAAGTGATCTCCTTGGTATATATATAGGAGACAAAGGGTACAATTATAATGAATGGACACAATGAAGGGTTCTAATCGACCTACTAGTATAACACTAGAAATGTAATAATTCAATATATATGGCTTAATAAGAGGTTTTATACTTAACATGGGGCTTTGTCTAGGGCTTAACATTCCCCTCCCTTTCAAACAAATGTTGTCCTCAACACTTGACTAACCGCAGGTGTTTCTGCATGAAGAACTCATCTTCCCTTGTTGCGTCTTCCACTAGTAGGTTCTTTCATTTGATGAGGTATTTAGTAATTGTTCAATTTTGCAACTACTTAATCCTTGTTTCAAAGATTGTTTCTAGTTCTAGTATGATTTTCCCTTCTTCATTAATCTCTGGGAAAATAGTTTGGAATGGGATCTTGTCACCGATTACCTTCTTTAAGCAAGAAACATGAAAGACTGGATGTACACGTGAATATGGAGGAAACTATAATTTCTAATCCATACTTCCGATCATTTGCAACACCTTATAGAGGAAATTATATTTGGGTGTTAATTTATTGTCCTTTTTTTGTTGCTTGCGGGACATATGTTTATATGGTTGTAGCCTAAAAACTACTAAATCCCCCACTTCAAATTCTCTTTCACTGCGATGTTGATTTGCTTATTGTTTCATCCTATTTGGTGCCATAACCAAGTTGTCCTTCAATAGTTTGAGAACCTCTTGTTGGTGTCCTATGTGGTCATCCATTGCTTGAACCTTTGCAATCCCTTCCAAGGATGATGTGATGGATGGAAGATGATATCCATAATGTGCTATAAATGGGGACATTTTTGATGAAGTATGGAAGGATGTGTTGTACCAACATTCTACCATGGGCAACCAAGAAAAAACCTCCTAAAGTTTTTCAAAAGATTTGGTTGTTTCTTGAGTCCAAGAAAATGTTTCATTCTTTAATAATGTTGTTAGAGCTGTTATTTGACCATAGTTCTTGACAAGCTTGCGGTAATAGCCTGTCAATCCTAAGAATCCTCTAAGTTTCTTCAAAGTTTTGGGAATTGGCCATTCTCTCACAACTTTAATTTTGTTAGGGTCCACTTTTACACCTTCACGAGACACAATTTGACCCCAATATTCCACTTCTTGAACCCCAAAGGCACACTTGGAAAGATTTGCATAAATTTGTTGCTCTTCCAATAGTTGTAATACTTTGTCAACATGTTGTACATACTCTTCCCAAGATTTGTTGTAGATTAGTATGTCATAAAAAATAATAACACAATTTTTCTAAGGAAGGGTTTGAAAATAGAATTCACCAAGCTTTGAAATGTTGAAGGTGAATTAGTAAGTCTAAATGGATTATGGCATAACCAAAAACTCATAATGACCTTCATGTGTTCTAAAAGTTGTTTTCGGAATTTCTTCTTGTCTCATTTTGATTTGAGGATATCTCGAAAGAAGATCCAACTTAGTAAAGAAAATTTATCCATGCAATTCATATAATACTTCATCAATGAGAGGAATATGAAACTTATATTTGATAGACATTTTGTTGAGTTGTCTATAATCTGGACACATACGCCATGAACCATCCTTTTTTGTAACCATCACTACTAGTGAAGATAAAGAACTTTGGCTAGGTTGAATGATGTTGGCCTCTAACATTTCTTGGAACATATGCTCAATCTCATTGTTCTATGCATATGGATACCCGTAAAGCCTAATGTTAGGTGGTACACTTCCTGGTTGCAAATGAATAGCATGGTCATGATCTTGAGTAGGTGGAAGACCCTTAAGAATCTCTCCAAATACCTTGGACTGATTGTTGATAACTATTTGAAGATCCATTGGGGCAAAGGATATAGATGTTTGAACATCTAGTGAGCACAATCATGCAATTACACCATAGTGTCCAATTTTGAGTAATTTTGTTTTGCTATTGGAGCTTATCACCTTAGAGGGTTTATGTCATGTTGTTGGAGAACCTTTGGTTGGATGGAAAAATTATCTAACGTTCCTAACGACTTGCGGCATCACAACTTTTCAACTTGACGACATAGTGATCCAAATGGATATCGGTGGCCACCCACCTTTTCCAACTGGCTCAAAACAGTTTTCTGACAATTTTGGCAATTTACTATTTTTAGCAGTTTTAACTTCCAGGGCCATTTTGAGGGCCTAAATGAAGGTTTTTCGGGATCGAGCTCCTCAATGATAGCCAAAGTCATAATTGATCCCCCAAAATGAATCTCCTTGATGATACATTTCCAACGGGCTATCACACGCCTAAAACGGAGATCATATGCAAAAGTTACGACCCCGGGAAGTTGATGTACTAACTTACCCAAACGGGGCCCACATGACTTTTGGCGCTTCATCTCCTAGGGTTAGGTTTTTGGATGTTTAGGGTTTTTGGAATTCTTGCTTATTGTAAAAAGGCCTTCAGAGCCTCATTGTAACCTGCTTCTTGCGAATGCACGCTGCCGTCACATCTCTTCTTAGAGATAAGCCGCCACTATTCCAGCAAGCTTGTTTCCGCTGCATTTTACAGTTTCAACTTATTTCGTTATTGAATAGAAAACCAATTTTACTATATCTTTGTTATTTTGTGTTAAGCACCTATTAATAATCTGTATTCATTTTGTTCTGCTCATAAAATCGGGATCAGTGGTATCAGAGCGGTCTGCTCCTTGTCGTCTTAGTGCATGTCCCCAACGAGGTCGGAGTACAAAGAGTTGGGTCTCGAGCTTGTTTCTCTTGAGGAAAGAAGCTCTCGCACGCCCAAGCAACCTCCCATGGTAGGAGAAAAGAAAGATGACAGGACAGGAGATCATTTCAAACTGTTGATTGAGGAAGCCCTCACGCAACACAGGAATGAGATGATCGATAGTTTCACGCAAATCCTTCAGTGACTACCAACAGGGGATGCATCTTCTTCGAACGGAGGCGTCGCCCCCTTCAAGGTACAAATAAACTTCGATATTCCTATATTTGAAGGTCAGATAGATGCAGATGCTATAGACAAGTGGTTGAATCTACTAGAAGGGTATTTTTTTGTCCATAACTTTTCGAATAAAGAAAAGATTACTTTTGTGCTCCTCAAAGCCGTTCCCCATGTCAAAGATTGGTGGGAAACTTTCTGTGAGAAAAAGGAAACAAAGGAAACCTCATTATTTTCAGTCACGACCACTTGGGAATCCTTCAGAGATGCTATTAAGGAACAATACTACCCTTTCGGATGTTATGACGACCTGTATACCAAATGGACCACACTGCGGCAAGAAAGAGACCAAGTAATGCCAGATTTCACAAATATCTTCCATACCTTGCGCACCAAGTTGGGTATCAAAGATTCGGAGTGACATCTGGTGCTCAAGTATCGCGGTGATCTGCATAGATACATCCAGACCAAAATGGAATTTCTGGACATCTCATCCTTGGGCGTGGCCTACCGATATGTCGTCAAAATCGAGAAGAAGCTCAAACAAAAGACGTGGCAATTTGGGCCTGGGAACCCCTCACAACAAAAGCCAGGAAAGGGTGGCCCCAACCCACCGAACAAAGGACAGAGAAAATATGGACAGTATCAGGACAACCAGTCCAAGCCACAAGCAAAGAAGGACACCAGAAAGACAAAGAAAGATACCGGGAAGTGCTGCGACTTCCATAAGAGCCCTTGGCATAACACTGTTGACTGCCGCTCAAAGAAGTCGCTGGTGGTCGAAGTGAAAGCCTTTGAATCAGATGCAGATTATGACTCTGAGCCAAAACCAGAAAGGGGAAGATGGATCATTGACGCAGAACCCAATGCCACTGTTGCTACCACCAAGCTCCAGCCTGGTAAACTAGACGAGCTAGAAGAAGGAGAGTGCCTATTCCATTCACAAATGTGGGTAAAAGGCACCCCGCTGCACTTCATCGTTGATAGCAGTAGACAGAAGAACCTCATCTCAGCAGAGGTCGTCAAGCGGTTGGCCCTGCCAACAACGCCACACCCACAATCGTACACCATTGGATGGCTCCGCCAAGGAAGTGATCTCCGCGTCAGCCAATAGTGTCGATTGTCGTATGACATCAAGCCCTTCAAAGACGAGCTATTGTCTAATGTTGCTCCTCTCGAAGTTTGTGATGTTCTATTGGGCCAACCTTATTTATGGAAACATCATGTTGTATATGAGTCTAGGCCTCGTAGTGTTATTATTACTTTGAACAGGAAATTGTACAGGATACCCGAGGCAATCCCACCTTTTGCTATTTCCTTGATCTTTGCTAAGCAATGCAGGAAGGTCATCTCTCAGATGGGGAAGTTTGTCTTCTTTGTGATTCACTTTCAGAATAAGTGAAAGATCACAGCCACATCCAGGGTCTTTGTGGCCGACCTCTCCACACAGCAGAAGCAAGTAGATAAGATCGTGGAAGAATACTCGGATATCTTCTCCTCACCTACAGGGGTACCTCTGCACTGCCAGGTCAAGCACCCCATCGATCTGACCCCCGACGCACCGCTACCCAATGGGCCAGTCTATCGTCGCTCTTTGTTAGAGAATGAGGAGATCAAGTGACAGATCCAAGAACTGCTCCACAAGGGGCACATCCACCCCAGCTCATCACCTTGCGGGAGCCCAATCGTGCTGGTACAGAAGAAAGATGGAACCTGGCGACTCTGTATTGATTACCGAGCTCTTAATAAAATCACAGTTAGAAACCGATACCCAATTACTCGAATCGATGACCTCCTTGATCAACTCACGGGGGCCAAATGCTTTAGCAAGATTGATCTGAAGTCTGGCTACCACTAGGTCCCGATAGAACATACAGATGTATGGAAGGCCGCCTTCAAGTCAAAGGAAGGCCTTTTTGAATGGTTGGTCATGCCCTTTGGTTTGACAAATGCTCCATCCACTTTCATGAGGATGATGGACGATATCCTGCGACCATTCACCAATACTTTTGTAGTGGTGTATTTGGATGACATTCTCATTTACAACAAGACTTGGGACGAACACTTGCAGCATATTCAGCAGGTTCTGCACACCCTGCGGCAGCACAAGCTATACGCCAACTTGGAAAAATGATCCTTCGGCATGGATAGGGTCCATTACTTGGGCTACATCATTGATCAGCATGGTGTACATGTGGATCCAGCCAAGATCCAAGTCATCCGTGACTGGCCAGCCCCAACAACACTCACTAAGCTTTGAAGCTTCTTGGGCCTTGCCAATTTCTATCGCAGGTTCGTGTTGGGTTTCTCCCATATTGCATGGGCACTCAGCCAAATAAACAGAGGTGGTGGTAAGGAAAAATTTGCATGGGGCCGATCCCAACAACAAGCGTTCGATGATTTGAAGCAGCGCTTGTGCTCAGCCCCAGTAATTTCACTACCATACCTACAACATCGTTTTGAGATCGAGACAGATGCTTCAGACTATGCTGTGGGCGCCGTTCTCACTCAGCACGGCCACCCTGTGGAATATCATAGTGAGACAATGTCAGATATTGTCCGTAAGTACCCTACTTACGAAAAATAAATGTACTCCATTGTGCAAGCATGCCGCCAGTGGAGACATTACATTCTTGGGAAGGAGACAATCATCCACACTGATCATAAGCCACTGTAGTTCATGCAGATGCAGGGAAAATTGCAGAATGACCGCCATCAAAAGTGGTCCACGTACTTGCAGCAATTCCACCTCAACATCAAGTATAAAAAAGGAAGCACCAATCGCGTCGCTGATTTCCTCAGCAGACCGCCAGTTGCGGCACTCACCACGGTGCTAGACTCTTGCGGCCATGAGACATATGGATGGCCCCAACTCTATGAGACAGACCCTGACTTCGCCACCACCTACCAAATGTTGGGCGCAAACGCAGTTGTCGATAATTTCCATCTTCAGGATGGGTTGTTGTGTCATCTGGGCCATATCCGTGTTCCATCAAGTGAGCGAGAGAAGTTGATATGGGAATCCCACTACAGTCGGGTGGCAGGACACTTCGGCAAGGAAAAGACAGTGGCAATGCTATAGAAACATTTCTACTGGCCGAAACTTCGACAGGAGGTCAGCAAGTATATCAGGTCCTGCACTGCCTGCGCTATTGCCAAACCGACCACTAAGAAACAGGGCTTGTACACCCCTCTTCCTACTCCTGACAGACCATGGGAATCCATCTCAATGGACTACATGTCGGGCCTCCCATCCACCAAGTGGGGAAATGATTGTGTTTTTTTGGTTGTTGATCGCTTTTCTAAGATGGCAATTTTGGTTGCTTGCAAGAAGAGCATCACAGCAGAGGCCACTGCCAAGTTCTTCTTTGAACGAGTCTGGGTACATTTTGGAATCCCACAAACCATTGTCTCGGATCGAGATAGTCGATTTATCAGCACATTCTGGTTGAGCCTCTGGTCACTACTGGACACCAAGCTCACCAAATCCACGGCCTTCCACCCCCAGACAGATGGCCAAACCGAGGTTGTAAATCGAATGATTGTGCATATCCTTCGCATGTATAATTCAAAGCACCCTTGCACATGGGATGAGATCCTTCCCTATGTCCAGCATATCTATAACCGAGCCCTGCATAGCTCAACCGGCCACAACCCCTTTCAAGTAGGGTTGGGATTCCAACCATTGAGACCCATAGATGTTGCACTTCCCCTTGCGGTCACCTCGACCGACTCATCTCCTGCTCCAACTGAAGCTGACAAAGCCACCCGATTCATTGAGCGAATCCAACACATCCGCCAACATGTTCAGGATATCCTACAGAAGTCCAATGACAAGTACAAACAGTGCCATGATCAACATCCGGTGCCGCATAAGTTTCAGGTGGGCAAAAAAGTTTGGTTGCACTTGCAGAAAGAACGCCTTATAGGACCCCATTGGAAGCTTCGCCCACTCTGTTATGGTTCGTACACTATCACCAAGGCTGTGGGGGATAATGCTTTTGAGCTGAACATTCCTCCTTTCCTTGGTCTGCACCTAGTGTTCAACGTGGATCTCCTTCGCCCTTATTTCCCACCATTATTGGACACCTCAGAAGTAGCAGAAAAACTGACACCAACAGAGCTCAACCCCAACTACCTACAACAGGCATCCAATGATCATATTGTGGACAGACAGATCAAGGGCACTCGACAACAAAGGATCCAACTTTATCGAGTCATCAAAGCAGGGCAGCTCCTGCACCAAGGCAAGTGGCTCACCCGGGGCCAAATTCAGCAGAAATTTCCTCATCTGATGGGGGACCTCAACACAATGGAGACCATTGCTTCCTAAGGAGGGAGGATTGATATAGATGGATATCAGTGGCCACCCACCTTTTCCAACTGGCTCAAAACAGTTTTCTGACAATTTTGGCAATTTACTATTTTTAGCAGTTTTAACTTATGGGGCCATTTTGAGGGCCTAAATGAAGATTTTTCAGGATTGAGATCCTCTATGATAGCCAAAGGAATCATTGAGCTCTCAAAATGAATCTCCTCGATGATACCTTTCCAACGGGCTATCACACGCCTAAAATGGAGATCGTATGCAAAAGTTACGACCCCGAGAAGTTGATGTACTAACTTACCCAAACGGGGCCCACATGACTTTTGGCGCTTCATCTCCTAGGGTTAGGTTTTTGGATGTCTAGGGTTTTTTGAATTCTTGGTTATTGTAAAAAGGCCTTGAGAGCCTCATTGTAACCTGCTTCTTGCGAATGCGCGCTGTCGTCACATCTCTTCTCAGAGATAAGATGCCACCATTCCAAAAAGCTTGTTTCCGCTGCATTTTACAGTTTCAGCTTATTTCGTTATTGAATAGAAAACCAGTTTTACTGTATCTCTATTATTTTGTGTTAAGCACCTATTAATAATCTATATTCATTTCGTTCTGCTCATAAAATCCGGATCACATAACCACACCTATTTACTTGGCTACGACTACACCTTACTCTTTGTTTTGTTTATTACTTAAAAATTATTTTTGTTTCTTATACTTAAAACATTCAACAAGTAAAGAACACATCCATGGACAATAACAATGAATTATGCAAGTGAGCGGCCAAACCGACCTAATAATGGATTTTATTACAAAAGAAGAAGTCTGTCCATTCCTCAACTCATGCCACACTGAATTTATATTTACAAGGAGCTTCCACTCAAGTCTAGTTAAGAACCTATGCAAAACACAAAGACAAACTTCCTCTGTCACCTTGCAAAACCCTTCGTGCCACTTGTTAGAATATAGAAGATGGTGTGCTCTATTTACCATTGACGATACCTTTGTCACCCAACCATAGGCCGAAGCCTCCCTCTGAGCACCTTAACCTTGACTGAGAATTCCTCCGAAAGCAAACCCTAGGCTGGATAGCCAAACAAAGAGTAGTGCATCATTCCCTAAGGATAGCGCATCACAAAAACCTGATCAGATAATCCAAACCCTAGCCAAGAGATATTCAAGCCAAAACTGAGAACTTGCTGTTGTTGCAGCTGCACCAGCTCTTCCTCCAAACCTACGCACCAAACTGCAACTGTAGTGCGCACCAAACTGCAGAACTGCAATTCTGAGATTTCTACAAATGAGAACTGGAGCCCTGTATTTATAGTAATCCTGCCAGTTTTGTTGGGGCCGACTTCTCCTTCTGGATATGTGTCTGTTCAGTATATTATTATTATTTATGGCTGACTTCTTCTCTTGGAGGCTAATAGCCTAATATAAATAATCTTCTTGAGCCGACAAGGCTTCTAGGGTTATTAGCCAACTCATTAGGGTTTCTCTTGCTTTCCAGAGTCTTCTATTCTCGTCAGGTTCACACATGGAGGTAAATACCTCCCATAGCTACCATAATATTAACACTCCCTCCTAGCTAGAGAGGTATTTACAGGTAATGGACTTGAGCACAAAATATACCATTTACCTGGTAGCATCAATATAGTCATCTAGACTATTTCATGACTAGATCATGAGCATCACCATCACCATCAGCTGCATCAAATCTTGAAACCATACTTCATCTGAGTAATTAGATATGATGCTGGATAAGTCACTCTCACCATGGAGTGATACAAGAGGAGTAAAAAGCTCTGAACTGTTTTTCTTCTAGAAAATATTTGTTCATCATTCATCTGAATGATCATTATCTCCAACAAACTGTTGATAGTCTTCAAGGCAATTAGAACAAGGATAGAACACGACTATGTCTATTCATAGTAGTACATAACTACAATCCAGTGGTTTACTACCACATCAAGTAACACACAAGTACTTGATCAACAACGTATGGTTGCGAACAATGAAAAATATTCACCATAGTAGTCCTCATCTACTGTCATATAGTCTTCATAACAAACATCTGAGAGCATCCTGCATAGAAACAATGTTATGATAAAAACTGAATCATCTGGGCCAATCTTTCACTCACGTCTATGAGATCTGAATGAATGTCTGCCTCACGAATAGTGGAACATATCCACCACAGTAGTATATCTCTACTATCCATAACAATCATCTGATTCCATCTTGCATAGAAAATACTGTTAAAGATAAACTGAATCCTCTGGGCAGATCTTTCACTCACGTTTGTGAGATCTGAAAGAATATCTGCCCTCATCAGCAATGGGCTATCTGCCCTATTCTTCACAAACAAGGAAGAAAGATTATTTCTAATTTATGAACCTGGACCATTTCTCACCCTGGGCCATTCTTCCTACACTTATCAAAGTGCACCCTGGACAGAATGTATAAACCCTAAGAAATGGTTGGACCATTCCTTACCCTAAGCCATTCCTCCGACACTAAACAAAGTGTAACTTGGAGAGAATGAGTCTGCCCTAAGGAATGACTGTCCCTGATTGCTGAGCCTGGACTATTCCCTACCCTAGGCCATTCCTCCGACACTAAACAAAGTGTAACCTGGAGAGAATGAGTCTTCCCTTGAGGAATAACTGTCCGGACCATTCCCCACCCTGGGCCATTCCTCCGACACTAAACAAAGTGTAACCTAGAGAGAATGTATAACCCTCGAGGAATGTTTGTCCTGCATCAACCTCCAAAACGGACCATTCCTCGAAATTGCACACAACTGTGAACTTCAAAAGAATGACTGCCTGGTGAGGCGGACCATTCTACTTGACCACTACTCAGAGTGACTTCCAAGAAGAATGACTGTCCTAGACCACTCCCCATTTTAACCACAACGGGAAGTTGATGTCTATGATACATCAACAATCAATCTGCCTCCCATGTTAACTACAATGGGAAGTTACTGTCCATCAGAAATCTCAATCCACTTTTCGAACAGGAAAGCATCTGTCCAATCTGGACTATTTTTCAATTACAAAGATAAATAATATTTTCAGTGCTCCCTCCTAACTGGAGAGTTATTTCAATAAAAATAAATGTTTACGTACCTTCTTCTAGTTTGGAGAGTCTTCCCTTCCATCTAAGAGAGTTATTTCCACGAGCTCTAGCTTGAGTATGCTAGTTCTTTCATCTTGAATAGAGGCTCTACCAAAATGTATGCTTATCTGCTCATCTGTGGAGATATGTATTGGAGAAATCATTTTACCCCTTCTGGACTTTATCATGGATAATGTAATGCTTGTACTGTAGTCTGGAACACTGTGAAGGCTTCATGTAGATCTGAACAATAGAGTATATCATAGTTGGAGAACTGGAACATATTCATGTGGTACTTCTTCTGTCATCATGAGATCTGATCTTCTGAGTAGTCATCTTGATGTTATAGGAAATCTTCACCATGCTTCTGCTGTGCACTGGAGGTTCTCCACCACGTTGTCTTCTTCTTATCTACATACAAGAGTCTCTTTCTGCTATGGCTCAAAGTCTTGAGATTTCTCTTTATACGCTCTTTATTCAATTTCTCTGGAGAACATTCTTTGCATTCATCTAATGTAGATTTCTGACTCATGGATGTCGCAGATGATATAATGACTCACACAATGATATGTCTGGTGTACTGGAACAGGTAATCATATTCTCCATCTGAGAGAACCTCTGGTTCTGGATCTCGCAATGCTTTCATTCATAAGTCTTCCATACACTGTTCTTCATCACGAATTTCAGTTCTTCTGCTTGATTGATTTCATATCAGGCTTGGTAATCTTGTGATTATTGATGTAATGACTGGTTGTTCTGGCTTTTCTTTCCTTCTTGGAATCTTCATGTTCTTCTTCATGTTTTTCATTATCTTTTGGATCCATGGAGTTTCTTGTAGATTCCATGTTCTAGAGATTCCACTT
>ML780620.1:112103-175509 GCA_009831015.1 Picea engelmannii | reverse complement strand
TTTAGTAGAAGAAGTCTCTTCCATCCTGCTTAGTCTTTTTTGTAGGTTCCTTTTCTTCGGCAATCAATGCTTCATGTTTCTCCTTCCTTTTCTTTAGCTCGAGACACTGATTCCTGTAGTGACCGTACTTCTGACAGTTGAAGCACTGTATTTCTGAAACATCTTTTCTTTTTTTTGGCTTCCTTCTTGAATCGAACTTTCTTTTGTCCTTGAAGTTCTTGAATCTTGTTGTGAAGGCTTGATCATCGTACTTCTTTTGAGGTTTCTCTTTTGCATTGATCCTTGATTCTTCTTGAGCACAACAAGTCCAAAGTTCTTCAAATGTCGGGTACTCCTTCCTTGTGTTCATGCTTGTGGAAAATGCATCCCATGTCTTGGGAAGACCATTGAGTACTATGTTCACCAATTCCTTTTCTGAAGTGATCTCTTCAATAGCTTGTAGTTGATCTCTTAGCTGGGATATCCTTACAAAGTATGATGTTATGTTGTCGTCATCATTCATCTTCATGTCATAGAGCTCATTCTTTAGACTCATAACTTGTCCAATGTTTCTGACTGAGAAGAGATTTGTTAGGGCATCGTACATCTTCTTCGATGAGTCAAGATGGGAGATGTAGGGTATCAAGTGGTCTTTTATGGAATCCACTATGATACTCATGGAATTGATGTCAACATCTTTGAACTTCTCCATAGCTGCAGTGTTCTACGGTTCCTTCTCTTCTCCTTCTTTAAACTCTGGCTTCATGATATTTCCTTTCACAATGTCCAACACTTTATTCTTAGCAAGGATGAGGTCAATCCTTGTCTTCCATGCTCTGAAGTTAGAGGCTCCATATAACTTGTTCTTAGACTTCATAGAGTTCATCATGGCTTGCTTGACTTGGTCAAACCCTAGATTTGACCAGAAATTCAAACTTCACGTCTTGGCCTTTTGAGAGTACCAGGAGATGCGCTGGGCTAGGGCGCACTGATAAATCTGGAGATTAGGTCAATCTCGTCACTTAAGGTGCCTCGACAAGAGGTTTAGGGTTTTTGCAACTGCTTCTGTTGGTAACCCTAGCTGTAGTTCTTTTTGGAAACTGCTCCTGCTAGTAACCCTAGCGACAGTTCCTCAATGAGATCAATATCTAGCAGCTATGTTTCCTTCCAGTGTTTTAGGTTGACTGAAGGGGTGTGGGCCCATAACCTGTTAGAATATAGAATATGGTGTGCTCATTTTACCATTGACGATACCTTCGTCACCCAACCATAGGCCGAAGCCTCCCTCCGAGCACCTTAACCTTGATTGAGAATTCCTCCGGAAGCAAACCCTATGCTAGATAGCTAAACAAAGAGTAGCACATCATTCCCTAAGGATATCGCATCACAAAAACCTGATCAGATAATCCAAACCCTAGCCAAGAGATATTCAAGCCAAAACTGAGAACTTGTTGCTGCTGCAGCTGCACCAACTCTTCCTCCAAACCTGCACACCAGACTGCAACTGCAGTGCGCACCAAACTGCAGAATTGCAATTCTGAGATTTCTACAAATGAGAACTGGTGCCCTGTATTTATAGTAATCCTGCCAGTTTTGCTGGGGTCGACTTCTCCTTCTGGATATGTGTCTGTTCAGTATATTATTATTATTTCTGGTCCACTTCTTCTCTTGGAGGCTAATAACCTAATATAAATGATCTTCTTGAGCCAAAAAGGCTTCTAGGGTTATTAGCCAACTCATTAGGGTTTCTCTTGCTTCCCAGAGTCTTCTATTCTCATCAGGTTCACACGTGGAGGTAAATACCTCCCGCAACTACCATAATATTAACATCACTAACCAAATCACTTGATGAATGCCTTCAAGCTTCACTTCATGCTTAAATTCTGTAGATCATATTACCCTTTCCTCAATCTGTGTGACCTACAACACTCAAATTCTTATCCAGATGGATATCGGTGGCCACCCACTTTTTCCAACTAGCTCAAAACAATTTTCTGGCAATTTTGGCAATTTACTATGTTTAGCAGTTTTCACTTTCGACGCCATTTTGAGGGGCCTAAATTAAGGTTTTTTGGGATTGTCCCAACTCAATTATATTTGAAGGCATTATTGAGCCCCCAAAATGAATCTCCTCGACGATACCTTTCCAATGGGATATCATACACCTAAACCGGAGATTGTATGCAAAAGTTACAACCCCAGGAAGTTAATGTACTAACTTACCCAAACAGGGCCCACATGACTTTTAGCGCTTCATCTCCTAGGGTTAATTTTTTGGATGTCTAGGGTCTTTGGCATTTCTTTTTATTGTAAAAGGCCTTCATAGCCTTATTATAATGATCTTTTGGCGAATGAGCGTAGTCGTCACATCTCTTATCAGAGATAAGCTACCACCATTCCAACAAGCTTGTTTCCGCTACATTTTACAGTTTCAGCTTATTTTGTTATTGAATAGAAAACCAATTTACTGTATCTTTGTTATTTTGTGTTAAGAATCTGTTAATAATCTGTATTCATTTCGTTTTGCTCATAAAATCCAGATCAGTGGTATCAGAGCGGTCTGCTCCTTGTCATCTTAATGCATGTCCCCAACGAGGTCAGAGTACAAAGAGTTGGGTCTTGAGCTTGTTTCTCTTGAGGAAAAAAGCTCTCACACGCCCAAGCGACCTCTCATGGAAGGAGAAAAGAAATATGATGGGACAAGAGATCCTTTCAAACTGTTGATTGAGGAATCCCTCAGGCAACAGAGGAATGAGATGATGGATAGTTTCACACAAATCCTTTGACGACTACCAATAGTCGACACATCTTCTTTGAGCGGAGGCACCACCCCCTTCAAGGTACAAATAAACTTCGATATTTTTATATTTTGAGGTCAGATAGACGCAGATACTATAGACAAGTGGTTGAATCTGCTAGAAGGGTATTTTTTTGTCCATAACTTCTCGAATAGAGAAAAGATTACTTTTGCGCTCCTCAAAGTCGTCCCCCATGTCAAAGATTGGTGGGAAACATTCTGTGAGAAAAAGGAAATAGAGGAACCATCATTATTTACAGTCACAACCACCTGAGATTCCTTCAGGGATTTTATTAAGGAACAATACTACCCTGTCAGAAGTTATGATGACTTATATACCAAATGGACCACACTGCGGCAAGAAAGAGACCAAGCAGTGCCAGATTTCACAAATATCTTCCATACCTTGCGCACCAAGCTGGGTATAAAAGATTCAGAGTGACATCTGATGCTCAAGTATTGTGGTGCTTTGCATAGATACATCCAGACCGAAATGGAATTTCTAGACATCTCATCCTTGGGCGCGACCTACCAATATGCCGTCAAAATCGAGCAGAAGCTCAAACAAAAGACATGACAATTTGGGCTTGGGAACCCCTCACAACAAAAGCCAGGAAAGGGTGACCCCAACCCACAGAACAAAGGACATATCAAATATGGATAGTATTAGGAAAACCATTCTAAGCCACAAGCAAAGAATGACACTGGAAAGACAAAGAAATATACCAGGAAGTGGTGCGACTTCCATAAGAGCCCTTAGCATAACACTGTTGATTGTCCCTCAAAATAGTCACTGGTGGTCGAAGTGAAAGCCTCTGAATCAGATGTGGATTCTGAATCTGAGCCAGAACTAGAAAGGGGAAGATGAATCATTGATGTAGAACCCAGTTCCATCGTTGCTACCACTAATTACCAGCCTGGTGAACCAAACGAGCTAGAAGAAGGAGAGCACCTCTTCCATTCGCAGATGTGGGTAAAAGGCACCCGACTACACTTCATCATTGATAGCGGTAGCCAGAAGAACCTCATCTCTGTAGAGGTCATCAAGCAGTTGGCCCTGCCCACAACGCCTCACCCATAACCCTACACCATTGGATGGGTCCACCAAGGAAGTGATCTCCACGTCAGCCAACAGTGTCGACTGTTATACGACATCAAGCCCTTCAAATATGAGGTATTATGTGATGTTGTTCCTCTCGAAGTTTGTGATGTTATTTTGGGCCAACCTTATTTATGGAAATTACATGATGTATATGAGTCTAGGCCTCGTAGTGTTATTATTACTTTGAACAGGAAATTGTATAGGATACCTGAGGCAGTCCCACCTAGTGTTATTTCCTTGATCTCTACTTAGCAATGCAAGAAGGTCATCTCTCAGATGAGGAAGTTTGTCTTCTTCATGATTCACTCTCAGAATAAGAGAAAGATCATAGCCACATCCATGGTATCTGCGACCGACCTCTCCACACAGTAGAAGAAAGTGGATAAGGTCGTGGAAGAATAATCAGATATCTTCTCCTCATCTACCGGGGTACCACTCCATTGCCAGGTCAAGCACCCCATTGATCTGACCCCTGGTGCATCGTTGCCCAATGGGCCAGTCTATCATCGCTCTCTGTTAGAGAATGAAGAGATCAAGTGACAAATCCAAGAAGTGATCCACAAGGAGCACATCTGTCCCAGCTCATCACCTTGCGGGAGCCCAATCATGTTAGTACAAAAGAAATATGGAACCTGGCGACTCTGCATTGATTATCGGGCTCTGAATAAAATCACAGTAAGAAACCAGTACCTGATTCCCTGAATCGATGACCTCCTTGATCAATTCACGGGGGATAAATACTTCAGTAAGATTGATCTGAAGTCTGGCTACCACCAGGTCCCGATAGAACAAAAAGATGTATGGAAGACTGCCTTCAAGTCAAAGGAAGGCCTTTTTGAATGATTGGTTATGCCCTTTGGTTTGACAAATGCTCTGACCACTTTCATGAGGATGATGGAAGATATCCTGCGACCATTCACTAATAATTTTGTAGTGGTGTATCTGGATGACATTCTCATTTACAACAAGACTTGGGCCAAACACTTGCAGCATATTCAACAGGTTCTGCACACCCTGTGACAGCGCAAGCTATATGCCAACTTGGAAAAATTCTCCTTTAGCATGGACAGGGTCCATTACATGGGATACATCATTGATCAACATGGTGTACATGTGGATCTAGCCAAGATCCAAGTCATCTGTGACTGGCCAGCTCCAACCACGCTCACTGAGCTTCGAATCTTCTTGGGCCTTGCCAATTTCTACTGCAGGTTTGTGTTGGGATTCTCCCATATTGCATGGTCCCTCAGCCAAATCACTAGGGGTGGTGGTAAGGAAAAATTTGCGTGGGGCCGGTCCCAACAAAAAGCGTTTGATGATTTGAAGTGGCGCTTGTGATCATCCCCAGTACTTTCACTACTAGACCTACAACATCCCTTTGAGATTGAGACAGATGCTTTAGACTATGCTGTGGGCATCGTTCTCACTCAGCATGGCCACCCCATGGCCTATCATAGTGAGACACTATCTGATGTTGTTCGTAAGTACCCTACTTACAACAAATAAATGTACTCCATTATGTAAGCCTGCCGCCAGTGGAGACATTACATTCTTGGGAAGGAGACAGTCATCCACACTAATCATAAGCCACTGCAGTTTATGCAAACACAAGGAAAATTACAGAATGACCGCCATCAAAAGTGGTCCACATACCTGCAGCAATTGCACCTCAACATCAAGTATAAAACAAGAAGCACCAATCACGACGTTGATTGCCTCAGCAGACCACCAGTCGTGGCACTCACCATGATGCTAGACTCTTGCGGCCATGAGACCTTTGGATGGCCGCAACTCTATGAGACAGACCCGGACTTTACCACCACCTACCAAATGTTGGGTGCAAACATAGTCGTCGATAATTTCTATCTTCAGGATGGGTTGTCATGTCGTTTAGGCCATATCTGTGTTCCATCAAGCAAGCGAGCAAAGATGATATGGGAATCCCACTACAGTCGGGTGGCATGACACTTTGACGTTGAAAAGACAATGGCGATGCTACAAAAACATTACTACTGGTCGAAACTCCGACAAGAGGTCAGCAAGTATATTAGGTCCTACACTGCTTGCGCTATTGCCAAACCAACCACTAAGAAACAGGGCCTATACGCCCCTCTTCCTACTCCTGATAGGGCATGGGAATCCATCTCAATAGACTACATGTCAGGCCTCCCATCCACCAAGTGGGGAAATGACTGTGTTTTTGTGGTTGTTGATCGCTTTTCTAAGATGGCGATTCTAATTGCCTGCAAAAAGAGCATCACAATAGAGGCCACTACTAAGCTCTTATTTGAAAGGTTCTGGGTACATTTTGGTCTCCCACAAACCATTGTCTCAGATAGGGATAGTCTATTTCTCAACACATTCTGGTCGAGCCTTTGGTCACTGTTGGACACCAATCTAACCAAATCCACGACCTTACACCCCCAGACAGATGGCCAAACCGAGGTTGTAAATCGAATGGTTGTGCATATCCTTCGCATGTATAATTCAAAGAACCCTTGCACATGGGATGAGAACATTCCCTATGTCCATCATAGCTACAACCAAGCCCTGCATAGCTCAACCAGACACAACCTCTTTCAGGTGGGGTTGGGATTCCAACCATTGGGTCCCATAGATGTTGCACTTCCCCTTGCAGTCACCTTGACCAAATCATCTTTTGTTCCAACTAAAGCTAAAAAATCCACCCGGTTCATTGAGCAGATTGAGAACATCCTCCAACAGGTTCAGGATATCCTACAAAAGTCCAATGACAAGTACAAACAACACCATTATCAACATCGGGTGACACATAAGTTTCAGGTGGGAGACAAAGTTTGGTTGCACTTACAGAAAGAATGCCTTACAGGAACCCATCGAAAGCTTCACCCACTCCGTTATGGGTCGTACACCATCACCAAACCTATTGGGGATAATGCTTTTGAGCTCAACACTCCTCCTTTCCTTGGCCTGCACCCAATGTTCAACGTGGATCTCCTTCGCCCTTATTGCCCACCATTATTGGACACCTCAAACGTAGTAGAACAAATGACACCAACAAAGCTCAACCCCGACTACATCCAACAGACATCCAATGATTAGATTGTGGACACACAGATCAAGGGAACTCGACAACAAAGGATCCATCTTTATCGAGTCGTCAAAGCAGGGCAACTCCTGCACCAAGGTAAGTGGCTCACCTGGGGCCAAATTCAGCAAAAATTTCCTCATCTGATGGGGGAAATCAACACAATGGAGACCATTGATTCCTAAGGAGGGAGGATTGATCCAGATGGATATCGGTGGCCACCCACCTTTTCCAACTAGCTCAAAATAGTTTTCTAGCAATTTTGGCAATTTACTATTTTTAGCAGTTTTCACTTCCAGGGCCTTTTTGAGGGCCTAAATGAAGTTTTTTTGGGATCATCCCAACTCAATGATATTCGAAGGAATTATTGAGGCCCCAAAATGAATCTCCTCAATTATACCTTTCCAATGGGCTATCACACGCCTAAAACAAATATCGCATGCAAAAGTTACGACCCCGGGAAGTTAATGTACTAACTTACCGAAACGGGGCCCACATGACTTTTGGTGCTTCATCTCCTAGGGTTAGGTTTTTGGATGTCTACAGTTTTTGGCATTCCTGTTTATTGTAAAAGGCCTTCAGAGCCTCATTGTAATGATCTTCTGTCGAATGAGCACAACCGTCACATCTCTTCTTAGAGATAAGTCGCCACCATTCCAATAAGCTTGTTTCCGCTGCATTTTACAGTTTCAACTTTTTTCATTATTGAATAGAAAACCAATTTTACTGTATCTCTATTATTTTGTGTTAAGAATCTATTAATAATCTATATTCATTTCATTTTGCTCATAAAATCCAGATCAACTTCACCACCCAAATCTTCTTGTCTAGTAGTTTTCTTTCTTTAAGAAGAAATCTCCCTCTTCTGCTCTTCGACGCATAATCCTCAAGGCGAATCAAGTTTACCACCAGGTTTGAATTGGCCCCTTAGGAGGAGCTCTCCCTCTCTACCTCAAACCTGCCTCAAAACCTCAAACCTATGGTTGTGAAGAATGAATGTCCCTTGCCAATCTATGCTTCATTTTGTGGTTTATATAGGCACCCATCTCACCAAACTTGCATGCTCCTTGACTTGGGGCCAATGCAACCTTTAGCACTTGTCTACTTAACTTATTGGGTCAAATTTTCTCTAAGGGGAACACATCCCTTGGGTGATTTGACTGAATAACTCAAGAACACCCTCCTTCATCTAGTCGACTCATCGTTTTCATTTGGGAACCCAAGGCATGCCCATGAATGATCATCAACCAATCATTTGGCTAAGCGTTCGTCACACGACACATTGGTCATATCCCCTTATTCCTTGAGCGTCCAATGTGATCAAGCTCAGCCAATTCAAGTTTTTCCTTCTGTTTGGTTGGACCAGACACCTTGTTCATTGAAGCATTCAACTGACACCCCTAGTCAACCCATCGTTTCAGTGGAGTGCCCACCTTCTTCCCACGTATTTCGTCAATCCAACACCTTAACTTTTTTTGTAAGCAATATTTGGGTGAATTCATTCCTTGACACGACGCATGCCCAAGGAACCCCAACTTCCCCATATATGAAGACTTGTGTCTCCTCATTCGAGCCGAGTGTCATGCCTTCCTGAATCGTTCATCTTGGTCTGTGATGGAGGTGTGCACACTCGGGTTGGACGTCCCAAGCCTTACATCCTCCCCCACTCCAATTTGTTTCCACCCTCAACAACATCCACAAAATATGTTGTCTCCAAGCCTTTTCCCGAACTCATGCATCCATCACAACTGCTGTTGGAAACCCCTAATTTTCATGCCAAAACGGAAACTCCAAATTTTTTCTTAGTGGAAACTTCAAGTTTCCTGTGAAGTGGAAACCCCAACTTTCCACAACACTTGCGATCATATGCAACATCATGCAACCACCCTCACTTCCCAAAGTCATGGTGTGATCAACCTATCTCTTCCCCAACTATGTCTGCAATGTAGTCCAAGCTTCCTTCGTTGTTGTGACGATCGCTCTCTGTCGCACTGCCAACCACTATTACAACTCCAACCAGAACATGAAAAATGTCTAAGTGTTGAATTGTCATGCTAAACTATTGCGCCCATAATCCAACCATTTCACTCATGTATCTACACATTACATGCCCTCACTTCTTGAACAATATCAATAGGTAGTCCAACTTCGTGCCCAATCCATGAAAGTGTACTTCCCCATGATGCCCATAGTTGTTTCTGTCCAACGTCCACCACATGCTCAAACCAAAAACACCAAGGAAATATTACGCTTGCCTCTTTGTTGTTGTCATCATCTAAGTTTGTCAAGAAGTTCCTCTGCAACAACCATTGTACAAATGAATCATTGTGCATTTAGAGTCTGACCCCTTCGCTATGTCGTTGCGTACTAACTCATCCAAGTGTTGAATTAATTGGATTTCCAGTCCAACCATCTTATTCACCTGCACGACGATACACTTCCATGTCAAATCTGATCTCCTCCATCTGCAACTCAACTCATCTATACAATATCTCGCCA
Organism: Picea engelmannii; assembly: GCA_009831015.1. Taxonomy (NCBI): domain Eukaryota; kingdom Viridiplantae; phylum Streptophyta; class Pinopsida; order Pinales; family Pinaceae; genus Picea; species Picea engelmannii. The sequence continues at coordinate 166,065 of ML780620.1, read as the reverse complement.
AGGAAACTCCTTTTCCCCGCCACTCTGCAATGCTACCTCAAAATGAAGTTTTCCTTGAAATTATTAACTTCATAACATTTTGTGGTTGTGAAAGTTGTTGTCACTTCCTCCCATCGTTGCACCTAGGTCATCCCACATCCAAGATATTCAAAACGTTAAGTAAACTACCACACGTCTACCACCCGTGCGACCAACCGAATTCACTCTCTTCACTCATCCCACAAATTGTAGGATCCTCGAGACTTCCTCATCACTACTAAAATCGTTCCCTCCATGGAACTGTGGCTCATTGACAAGTCTACCCATGTCAAGTGTGATCCTGACTTCATTAGTTAATCTCCCACCTTCTTCATTCCCTGTCTATGAAATTCCACAAGTGTGCAAGTCTTGCACATCCAACGGTCGTCACCGCACTACTACTTCATTCATGATGTGTCTCAACATGTTTTTTTCAATCCTTTTATTTGTATAGGTCAACAAATGCCTCCATAGGTGTCTCAACATACTGTCCAAAGTGTTCCAAGAAAAACAAGTGACCACAACTCTCGCTCGTCTCTTGCAACGAACCAACTCATTTATGCCCCAATTCATTTCATCCTTTGGATTTTCATTGCAACGATCAAGTCATCACATGAAGACTCAATAAAAATGGCTAAGGAACCCATGCTCTAAAGTTCCTTTCCCAACCTCCCAAATGAAGTGCGCATCTCACTGTCTTCTTCGTCGCAAAAAGTCCTTCAATGCACCTCATAAAAGAGACAAACAACATTCCAAATCGTCCCCATATCTGCAACCAAATCAACCTAAGTCCACTTATTGAACTCTCCCATTCAAATTGTTCCAAGTCTTTGTCTGCATCACCCACACCAAGGCTCTCCAAATTGTTTCGTGACTCCAATGAAGGTTGCAACACTTGGAACTCCCCCAAGTCCATGGTGGAAACATGTCATACTTGTCCTTCATCAATACTTCCCATCTCCCTCCAAATAATCCAACTCAATAACTCAAATATTGCAAAGAGATTGAAATGATCATGCGTGTTCATGCCATATCCGAAAACCCCATGGTTCAAGTCATCATATTGTCACCAATTTTCAACTCGTCCCAAACCACCAAGTATGATTACATGAAATGAACCTCCTTGTTGTAGCTCGAGAGAAAGTTATTCCCCATCAAATTTTCATCCAAGTCAAAAATCATGATGTGCCCAAGTCACCACACTCCCATTGAACTCCTTGTCCACAACTTGGTTTTATTTGTCACCAAGGCACCAAGCTCCACAACCCACTATGTCACATCAATCATCATTACAACTGAAGGTATACAACAATATGACCCAACGACTATGTATGGTGAATCCCAGCATAGACATGTTTCAATGAGGTGCATCCAAACTATATGCATCAATTCTCTAACTCAAGTCTACGATATACAAAACTTAGTCTAATTCACCTTCTCCATGCAACCAACTGAGAATGTCTTTTTTGCCTGTCATCTTCATGCCCTGAAGGCTTCCCCATTAAGACACCATGCACACACCTCTCGAATTTTAAGTCACTTGTTCTTAATTGAATTGTGTAACTCTACAAAGAGTCACCTCGTCTGAAGGTTGCAATCATTGTCCACAACTCAATAGACTCAATTGTTTCTCTCGGTAGTGCATGACACAAAGTTGTCATGGTGAAATCATGCTCAACCAACTACCATGTGACCCAAACTGTGTTTTGATGTCTCATGTCACAACGGTGACAAAGACCACACAATCATCCAACAAACCAAATCCTACAGTCTACTCTGATGTACACTCTAATACCACATGTCATGACAATGAAAATGGTGAAGAGCTCACCAACTGCTCAACAAAACGAAACTCAAAATGTTCCTTTTCTCAACTACCTAATTTATTCACTTTGATACCACCTATCATGTCACTAGAGAACCTTTGGTCAGATGGAAAAATCATCCAAAGTTCCCATCGACTTGCGGCACCATGATTTTTCAACTCAGTTGCACGACCACACCAATTTACTTGGCCCGGACTACGCCTCACTCTTTGTTTTTTCTAATACTTAACAATTATGTTTGTTTCTTATACTTAGAACATTCAACAAGTAAATAACACATCTATTACAAAAGCATAAGTGTGTTGATTCTTCAACTCAGGCCACACCGAAGTTATATTTACAAGGATCGTCCGCTCAATTTTACACAAGAACTCATGTGAAACACAAAGACATACTTCCTTTGTCACCTTTCAAAACCCTTTGTGCCACTGACTGAATCACTTGTTGAATTCCTTCAAACTTTGCTTCATGCTTCAAGTTTGTGGTTCATACCTCCCTTGCCTCAATCTGTGTAACCTGCAAAACTCAACTTCACCACACAAATATGCACATCTAGCAGTTTCCTTTCTTCAAGAAGAACTATCCCTCCTCTTCTCTTTGGCACAAACTCCTCAAGGAGGCTTAAGTGACCCACCAGTGTCGACTTGGCCCCTTGGGACGAGCTCATCCTCTCTACCTTAGACTTGCCTCAAACCCTCAAGCCTGCATTTGTGAAGAATGAATAGAATCAATTGACTCAATAGACTCAAGTGTTTCTCTCGGTAGTGCATGACACAAAGTTGTCATGGTGAAAACATGCTTAACCAACTACCATGTGACCCAAACTGTGTTTTGATATCTCATGTCACAATGGTGACAAAGACAACACAATTGTCCAACAAACCAAATTCTACAGTCTACTCTGATGTGCACTCTAATACCACATTTAATGACAATGACAATGGTGAAGAGCTCACCAACTACTCAACAAAACAAAACTCAAAATTTTCCTTTGCTCAAAGACAAAGACAGACTTCCTTTGTCACCTTGCAAAACCCTTTGTGCCACTGACTAAATCACTTGTTGAATTTCTTCAAACTTTGCTTCATGCTTCAAGTTTGTGGTTCATACCTCCCTTGCCTCAATCTATGTAACCTGCAAAACTCAACTTCACCACACAAATATGCACATCTAGCAGTTTCCTTTCTTCAAGAAGAACTATCCCTCTTCTTCTCTTCGGCACAAACTCCTCAAGGAGGCTTAAGTGACCCACTAGGGTCGACTTGGCCCCTTGGGACGAGCTCGTCCTCTCTACCTTAGACTTGCCTCAAACCCTCAAACCTGCATTTGTGAAGAATGAATGTCCCTTGCCAATATGCCCTTTGTTTTGTCTCCTCCTTGGTTTATATAGGTTCTGAGTGCACCCGATCGGTGTGCCCTTTGCCTTGGAGCTGATGCAACCTTTTGCACTTGTCCACTTAACTTCTTGGGCTGATTTTTGTCTAAGAGGTGTGCATCCCTTGAGCGAGTCAACCAACTCACTCAAGGGCACCCTCCTTCATCTATTCAACTCATCATTCCCATGACCAATAGTCAACCAATCATTTGGATAAGCATTCATCCCATGACACCTTGGTTAGCCCACCTTGGCGCGTCGGGCACCCAAGGTGACCGAGCTTGCCCAATTCAAGTTTTACCTTTCATTTGGTTGAATCGAATGCCTTGTTCGCCAAAGAGTTCAAACAATGCCCGTAGTCAACCACTCATTTCAATGGAGCTCCCATATCTTCACTTGGTGGAACGCTCACCTTCTTCCTACGTATTTCATCAAGATAATGCCTTAACTTTTTCCGTAAGAAATATTTGGGTGAATTCATTCCTTGGAATGACATGTGCCCAAGGAGCCTCAACTTCCCCATATATCAAGACTTATGTCTCCTCATTCGAATCGATCATCCTGCCTACCTGAATAATTCATCTTGGTCTGCGGTGGAGGTGCATGCGCTCAGGCTAGACACCCCAAGCCTTACAGTTTCCCTTGGATACCTCTAAACTCAATTTCCTTTCCTTTTGAGGAAAATTTCATGAAAATATATTGAAAATTAAGGGCCATTATTCCCAATGATTGTAACCATTGGACCCCTAATACAACATCAACACCACCCATTTGGATGGAAACCATGGAATTATCCAATAAATATTCCCCCATATTGAGTTTAATACTATGGAACTTCCATGAACAATTTATGGTACCTCCATCTACAATCATTACTTGAAACTTTGGTGTTGGAAATACAAAGCAATTGAAACTTTTAGGTAACTTGTAATTGGTGAAGTTATGTGTACTACCTGAATCAATCAACATGTTAGATTTTTCTTTTTGATAAATCCTTATATCCTTCATGCATGGATGATTTTAGGGGCTAAATTTCACTCATGGGCTAATTTTCCATGGTTTTTCCAAAAACGAGATTCACTATTTTAAAATTGATTTGCCCAAATTCTATAGGATAAAATTATTTTACCTTAAAAATCGCCAAAATTTTATAAAAACTATATAAAATCCTTAGAAATTTGAATATTTTTACAAAAATATCGCCAAACATTTATAGTTGGTGTATGAAGGATTTGCAAGATTCACCAAGGTTTCTACATTTTAAAATAAATTTCCATCCTTAAAATCATCCTTGCCTTCATGTTGACCAATGCATGAAAATATATCATTGGAGAAGTATCTTCTAGATCTAAATCTTGTGATGGTTCCAATTCTTGATCTTCTTCCTCTTCATAGTCTATGTAGAATAATTTATTCTCACCACATTTATGCCCCTTATTGTACTCTCTATCACAATTGAAACATAGTCCCTTTGCTCTTATTTCATCTATTTGTTGAGGTGCCAACCTTGTGAGTTGAGTGAGGTTAGGAGAGGGAACATGGTGATCTTTATATTTTTTAGTGGCCACCCTTCTGGTAGCCATATTATTGTTTTCCACTTTCCTTTCCATATTGAAAGCTTTCTCTAGGGATTTAGGCTCGAAGAGACACACCTCATGTTGAATGTTCTCCTGTAAAGTTCCCATAAAGAGATATAACAAATTATCCTCTTGAATGTTATTTACCCTGAGACTGAGCTTTTGGAATTGTTGAATGTGCTCTGTAATTGGACCTGTTTTCCAAAAATTTCTCAATTGACTAAATAATGTATTGGTCTTAATATCCCCATAATGTGTTATCCATTCATCCATAAAAATAGACCAAGAGATAATAGAATCCTTTTTTCTTTCACTAATCCATTGATACCAAACAAATTGGTCATTTTCTAAATACAAGGATGCAATAGTTACATTTTCTAAGCTTTGCACTTGGTGTAGATCAAAGAATTGCTCCATCTGGAATATCCATGTTATAAGATTTTTACCATCAAACTTCCTCATATTGATCTTCGGAATGAAGTAGTTCTTCGGTGCCACATTGAAACCTCGATGATGTGGATCTTTAAGTGATGAATCGTGATTGTGGGACTCAATCTTTATTTCTTCTACATTTTCATTATTTCCTTGCATTTTTTTATCTCCTTCAGGGAGTCTCTCATCTATGGTACATAATTATGTCATGCATGGACTTTTTCAATTCTTCCATCCTCTTTTCCATATGTTCCCTATTTTCATTCATCTTCCTTTCCATTTTTGTTTAAGTATTCATCAAACCAACCTATTTCAATGAATTATCCTTCAATTCATTGATTTAACTGTCCAATTTGGATAATTGGTTTTGCATCTCCTCATTTTCTTCATGATTCATGGAAGAGATTTCTATAGGTTTAATCGGTGCAGTAAATTTTGGATCTTTCTTTGGAGCCATGAAAAATGTTACTGGGTCCTAAGGACAAGGGAGTGTTAAGCACTATAGCTCTATGATATACACGCAGATTCCAATAATAGTACTCGACCCAATATCTCAAGGAACTAACTAAGGAGGCCCAATTGTGCCCTTAGTCATACTACCCGACTACCCAGGTACTAGAGAAACAAAACAAATGAACAAATTATCTAAGACTAGTTTCAAGTATACCTAAGGGACTTCCTATATACCCAAAGGTACATCAAAGTGATATTCTATCTACAAGTATTGTCTAATGTGGTACTACTCGAAGGGTAATTTTTATCACACACACTGTAGGTTGGGAAAATCCCAACCCAATCCATGAGATGGAAATAATTGTGGGAGAGTCTACCCACTGCCACCTTAGATAAACCCTCCCCTTGCTTTAGTGAATGATAAATCCAACACAAGGAGGGAATCTCGGGTGGCCCTAGGGGAAATGAGATGGAAAATGAGGTTATGGAAGTGAAGTCCCTATAGGTCAATTTGTGGAGAGATGGAAGGCTTGGGATGAAGTCTTGTTAATGATGGAAGGTTTCCAAGAAGTAGTGTACCTACAAAAGATGGTTGTACCTACCCGAGACATAAGAAGAGACGAGTATACAAGCCTACAGATCAAGTGGAAAAGAAAGTTAAGTTTGTTGTCCCAAACTACTATAGTAAACAAGAATATATATATATATATATATATATATATATATATATATATATATCAACAAGGAACAAAACTAATTACAACAGATATAACCACTCAAAGCATCAAAGATTTATTGAGAAATGAAGCATAAAAATAGTAGATTAGTTCCCAATAATTTAATACAAACTTTAGTGGTATTAGAGGGTTGTTGTATGATGTTTTCAAAATATATTTGTAACATCCAAGTGGTTGTAGCAACTATTTTCTACAAAAACAAGTTCCAACAACAAGAATAAGAAAGCAATCTGACAAAAGGTTCACCAATAAGCAGTAGAATGATAGTAATGGATTACAAGAAAATTTCCACAGTTGAAAATCAAGTTAAAATTGAAGATATAGAATGATTTTATGAAGCCCTAATGGTTGTAGCTAAAGGACCAAATTCTGTCACTGAGAGGAGGGGGGGGGGGGGGGGNTGAATCAATGACACAACAATTTTATCAAATTTTCTTTTAATGCAATCAATATTTTAACATAATATTTTATCATGGAACCCAATTGGGAAAACCACAAACAATTTTCTATTAACTGCAAAATTTTGTTTTACAAGTTACATAGAAGGAATATGTTCTTCCTCTTAGATCATCACCTACTGATCAGGATGCACCCACACCCTTTTTCACCAACACAGACTGGTAGGAGGGTTCAACCCCATGTTTAGTCAGCTACAACTAACAATGAATCACCTACTCCCCTCCAAGATCCAATTTTCCCTTGCACCTCCCAACCACCCTTAAGTTTTGAATATGGAAAACTGATGTATCATGTCTTGACTGCTCCTCTCTCTGCTTCTTTCATTTAATCTTCAATGTATCTGCTGCAATCCAATAAAATTATTCTATTTCAAACACTGGATTCCATAACTATTGCTATGTCTCCTTCTGTTCTTGATCTTCAATAATACATTGACAGTCCCACATTTCTAATTCACATCTTAGCATATTTATAAGCCTTTAAAATTTTCAACACAACTCTTCATAAACAACATGTCTATTCATTTAATATTACATAACCCTTGTTTTTAAGTAACATAGTCATTAACATGAATTTTCATAACCACACATCATTTTAACAATCATCTAACTTGTTTTGAAATCGATCACATGTATGGATCGATTTCCTTTTTAACTCAATTCCAAATCTATGCAAATACTATAGAAACCGAGTTCTGTTGAGGCTCTTCCTTCAAACCATTTACATATGACCATACGCGTAGGACCACGGGCTTATTAATTTAAGTGTTGCTTCTTCTTTCACCCTTTGTTTCTTTATTCCATATGACTTCAGGTGGTGACTAGACACTAGGCCAAGCAAGTGCTTGATCACTTATCTAAATCAATGATCACATTTTAATCTCCCAATAAGATGGACAACTGTCGGTACTTCAGAACTTCATCCATCGCGACTTCCAACCTCTTTACAAATCTCCCGAATAAAAGACTCGTATCCATAATCTTCAACGGTTGAGAATGCTCCCGAAGTGTTCTTTATATCGGATGACTCATTTCCACTTTGAGACTTCGACCTTCGGGACTTAGGGAATTTGCTAGTGGTGAAACTCCCAAATTAAAAACTCCCAGAGTGATGTAACTTGCTGATGTCACTTGTTGACGTGGCACTTCCTGAGTGGCTTCCACATGTCACCTGAATTTGTGGCTTACATGTGCTTAAAGTACCTATGGGACCTTGACACTTGTCATCATCTGATTACACCACGTGTCCTTGTTGACATAGATCTCTTCAGATGGCACATGTTCTTCTCCTTGATCTAATGGTCAGGATACTTTCCGAAGTGTTCCACTGATCATACGACTTACATCTATTTCAGGACATTTATGGCTTACTTTGTCCTTCCATTAAACATGATCTGACGGTCCTGATATCTCCCGAAGTGTTCTTCATATCAGACGATTCACATTTTCTTCGGGACTTCAGACTTTGGGTGATCTTACTTGTTCTCAACCCTTTTCTCCCAAAGTGGTCAATGCCGAAGTTGACCACTGCTACCTTGGCGCACTTTGAATAGATCGGACGATCCTCATATACTTCGGGACTTTGTATCAGACGATATTCATCTTTTCTTATCCTATCCTTCCACTTAAATTGATCCAATGGTTGATGTGTATTGAAAAACCATAACTTGTGTGTGTTTTAGTTCGTCGCCCAAACTCCGCAATTGAAGTTCTGCGAGTTAACCACAGTCGTCGATCTTTGAATCGATGAGATCTGACAATCTAGAATAATTGTGGGATTGGAAATAACGTATAGTTTAATTCTCCCTTCACACTCTGCAATCAATCCATGCCCTTGATCTGGGGCTTGAGTATCTAACGGTCATGACTTAATCTGATTGTTTGGTGGATCAACCATAGTCATCGATCTTTGATTCGATGAGATCTGATGATCTAGTCTAATTATGGGATTGGAAATAGTGTGTATTTTAATTCTCCCTTCTTGCTCCACAATCAATCTCTGCCCTTGATTTGGCACTTGTGTATCCAACGGTCTTGGTTTGTCCTACGGGGATTTCAATCCCAATCATGTTTTTGCACCATGCTTTCCCTTCTGAGCTTCATGTGTGTCATCTCTTCTGAGCTTCTGATCTTCAGTTGCTAACCCTCATGAGCTCTTAATTTGTTAGTCCTTATGTACATGGATTTTCATCTCTTTGTTCATACCAACTCATCATTATAACGTAAATACATTGAATGTTGAAATCAATGAAAATATGTCCAACAATATCCCCCTTTGTCATTGAGGGAAACACTCTAACTTCATACACAAAATCCCCCTGTGATGATTATTTTATCTATGAAGTTACTCTCCCCCTTTGAAATCAATGGAAAAGGGTTGCTCCCCCTATGGTAAAGCTTTATCTGTCAGTATGTTACTGACCAAAATCTAAACTCGGGTAACTTCTTCTGCAATCATACTTTTCTTTTCATAATTGAATGACTCCTCATAAGTTTGATTGATGTCTCCCCTTGAATTAATGCCAATTGATGCATTATTTTCTTGAGAGATTAGATTGGAGCTACTCCCAATCTTTGCCTGATATATTCAAATACATCTCTACTTAATGGTTTAGTGAAAATATCTGCAACATGTTCTTGTGTTGGGACATATTCCAATTTAATGTTCTTATTTTCAGCCTGATCTCTTAAATAGTGGTATTTTATTGGAATGTGTTTTGATTTGGAGTGTTGGACAGGGTTCTTGGAGAGACTTATAGCACTAGTATTATCACAGTAGATAGTAGTGGGTTCAACAAACACTATTTTGATGTCTTGTAAGGTTTTTTTTCATCCATTCCACTTGTGTGCAACATTCTGTTGCTGCAATATATTCAGCTTCAGTGGTAGGTAGATAAATTGAGGAATGTTTCTTGCTTATCCAAGCTACCAATGATTCTCACAAGAAGAATGATCCTCCACTTGTACTTTTTCTGTCATCTACACAACCTACCCAATCTGCATCTGAATAGGCCTTTAAGGTGAATGAATCCTTGCTAGGGTACCACAAACAGGGATGATTTTAAGGATGGAAATTTATTTTAAAATGTAGAAACCTTGGCGAATCTTACTAATCCTTTATATGCCAATTATAAATGTTTGGCGATATTTTTGTAAAAATATTCAAATTTCTAAGGATTTTATATAGTTTTTATAAAATTTTGGCGATTTTTAAGGTAAAATAATTTGATCCTATAGAATTTGGGCGAATCATTTTTAAAATAGAGAATCTAGTTTTTGGAAAAACCATGGAAAATTAGCCCATGAGCGAAATTTAGCCCCTAAAATCATCTATGACCACAAACCAAGATCTATGGTTCCTTTCAAATACCTAAAGATTCTTTTCACAGCTTGAACATGGCTCTCTTTTGGTGTTGTTTGGAATCTATTCACCATCCCAACAACTTGCTTGACATCAGGTCTAGAAGTTGTTACATAGAGTAAACTCCCAATCATTGATCTTTAGTGTTTTGGGTCTACATCTTTGGACTCATCTTCCTTTCTTAGTTTGCATCCAACTGTCATAGGTGTACTAACATGTTTGCAATCCTCTAACTGAAGTTTCTTAAGCATATCTTTAACATACTTGGACTGGTGGATAAAGAATCCCCTTTTGGACTGTACTATTTGTAATCCAAGAAAGAAATTCAATTCACCAAGCAAGGACATTTCAAATTCTTGTTGCATCCTCCTAGCAAAGTCCTTACTCATTTTTTCATCATCACTACCAAATATAATATCATCAACATATACTTCCACAATACTCATGTTATCACCAACAATTTTACAATAACGATTATTGTTTGTTGATCCTCTTTTGAGGCCTTGTACTTGTAAATAAGAATCTAGCCTTGCATACCATGCTCTGGGTGCTTTTTTTATCCCATAGAGTGCTTTCTTTAGTTTACAAACATAGTCTCCTTTGTTAGTTAATTGAAATCCTTCTGGTTTCTCAATATAGACTTCCTCTTCCAAGTTTCCATTGAGAAATGTTGACTTGACATCCATATGGTATACTTTAAATTTTTTGTAGCTGGCAAAGGCTAAGAACATCCTAATTGCCTCTAATCTAGCCACAGGTGAAAAGGTTTCTTCAAAGTCTACCCCTTCAACCTGAGCATACCCTTTACATACCAATCTGGCTTTGTTCCTCATTACTTGCCCATTCTCATCCACTTTTTTTTTATACACCCATTTAGTTCCAATGACATTCTTATTTTTTGGTCTTGGAACTAGTTCCCAAGTTTGATTTTTTTCAATCTAGTCCAATTCTTCATTCATAACATTGAACCAATTATCATCTTTACATGCCTCTTTGATTGAGTTGGGCTCAATATGTGACAAAAGTGTTATTTTTGTTTGATACAACAATTTTATTCTTGTCTGCACTCCATTGCTTTTATTTCCAATAATCAGTTCTTCGTGGTGATTCTTTTCAGTCATTCTTGAGGGTGTCTTTGTGTCTCTTGGGGATTCTTCTCTTATCTCTTCTTCTCGAATGTATTCCTCATATTCACTAGTATCCATATCATCCTCTTCCTTTTCTTCTTTATTCTCTTCTACTTCTTCTCCTTATGTACTAACTGACTCATCATCATCTTCATATTCATTGTCAAGTATAGTCTCTTGATGTTTGATCTTTATTATTTTTAAATCATCCACCTTGAAATATGAACTCTCAACAATATTAAGTAATCTATGATTGTAGCATCTGTATTCTTTCTTGGTAGAAGCATATCCAATAAATATACCCTCATCAGATCTAGCATCAAATTTTCCAATATTCTCATCAAGCCTTTTGATGTAACATTTACTTCCAAAGACCTTGAAATATTTTACCGAAGGATCTCTTCCAAACCATAGTTCATAAAGATTCTTATTACTATTAATCCTGAGATGACCTCTTTTCAATATGTATACTGTTGTGCTTACAACTTCCCTCCAATATCCATCATATAATTTTTCTTCATTGAGCATAGTCCTTGCAACCTCCTCGATTGTTCTATTCCTTCTCTCAACAATCCCATTTTGTTGAGGTGTTCTGACAACAGAGAATTGTCTTTTTATTCCATGGGTTTCACATAAGAGATCAAACTATTTTGAGGTGAACTCACCACCATTGTCTGATCTAAGACATTCAATTTTTGTCTCTTTTTCATTTTCAACAAGGGTCTTAAAAGATTTTAATTTGTTAAGTGCTTCTGATTTTTCCTTGAGAAAACATACCCAACCCATTCTAGTAAAACCATCAATGAACAACATAAATTAGGAATATCCATGCAAACTCTTGGTCCTTGTAGGTCCACAGAGGTCGGTGTGAACAAGCTCTAAAGGTTTTGAGGTTAAGTATTCTTTTGTTTTGAACCTTATTCTAGTTTTCTTCCCTAGTTGACAATGTCTACACATAGGATTTGAGGCTTTTGTGATCTTTGGCAAGTTTCTTACTGGCCCAAGATTGATGACTTTCACTAAATTGTCAAATTTAATGTGCCCCAACCTTCTATGCCATAGCCAAATTTCATCTATTAAATTTATATGACACTCCTCTTTCAATTTTGTATTTAGTATATATACATTCTCGAGAGTTCTAGGAGAAGTAGCAACCAATTTTCTTGAGTCCTCTCTCCTAATCTCACATTTATGGGAATCAAAGATGCAAATGTGCCCCTGATCACAGGTTTGGTTGACACTTAATAGGATAGGCTTCAATTTTTCAACAAGCAACACATCTTTGGCTTTGTATTTTCCCAAACTCACAGTGCCTTTCCCAAGTATGTTACCTAAAGCATTGTCACCAAATGTAAATTTACCCTTTTGTTTCTTTAAGTTCAAAAACTTGTCCTTGTTTCCTGTCATATGTTTTTAGAACCCACTGTCAACATACCATAGATCTTATTTATGTTTGGCTTTCAAGGCAATAATAAATTCCTCTTTTGATGTTTTTTCTTTCCAAAGCTTCTTTTTCTCTCTAATGAACTTTGGTTTTTCTGAGACTTCCATTAATCTGCAATTACTGGATTTATGTCCATAATTATGACATATGAAGCATTATGGGTTCTCTTCTTGTAGAGGTGCAAAGGAGTTATAATTTATCCTTTTAACTTGATTTACTGTTTGGTTATCTTTAAGGTTGTATTTCTTAACCCTCAAGTTTTTCCTTCCATATGCTCTACAATTCATAGCTTTGTGTATGAAATTAGAGCATGCAAAGAAATAACCAAAGAAAATGTGAGGACACATTTTTTTGATAAACCTTCTTTGGAGTTGTCTTATATTCTTTCTTGATGGGTGGAAGTAGTCCTCTGGATTTCTGATCATTACTTGTCTTTTCTTCATCTTTCTTCTTGAATGTACTGAGGAGAGCAATTGCATAGGATTTTGAGTTAACTTGGTTTTCTTCTTGAGAATAACCTACTCCATTTTTGTTACCTGAATCCCTTTGTGTGGTAATAATCTTATCTAAGATTTTAGAGTTATTTTCATATATTGTTTGAATAAGTTTTGCATCGAGTTCTTTTCTTAGGGGAACTAATTCTGCCTCCATTCTTTCACAGGTTATTTTTTTCTCTTTAAGAGACTTTTCCAGACTTTCTTCCATCCAATTTTCTTCTAGGATTTGGTTTTTCAGGTTGCTCATGAGTTTATCCATCTCTTTTTATTCATGTTCATGTTTTTCCTTTTGTTCAACTACAAAAATTTTCAGTTGTTTATATCTGGTTTTGTATCTTCTTAATTCATCCAAGGAACTGATAAGTTCTTCTTCCATATTAACCTCTACTTCATATTCTGATTCTTCCTCATGATCAATTTCTTCTATCTCATTAAGCTCTTCAATACCTATAAAAATGACTTCATCATCATCATTGTCACTAGACTCTGATGAACTGTTGTTTACTTCTTTTGAGTAAAAATTATTTTTCTCTTTGTAAATTTTTTTCTTGTAGTTGGGTTTTCCCTTCTTCTTGTATTGTATATTTATGTCTTCTTCATATTCATGGTCCTCCTTGGGATACAAACACTTGGATGCAAAGTGGCCAACCTTGACACAATTAAAACATTTGAAAGGCAACTTGCCTGTGTACCTCCCTGATCCTTTCTGAAGTTTTTTAATAAAATTGGCTTCTTCTACATCAGATTCTTCATGATGGTTGGGTTGAGGTTTTTCCTTCTGATTTTTTGTTTTCTTGAGCACCTTGAAAGCTGCCTCTCCTTTTGGTAGGATATCATTACCTAATATTAACTCATAGGCTGTGAGGATTCCATACAATTCATCCATGGTGAGTTGATCTAGATTTTATCGATCTTCAAGACTGGACACTTTAGGATTATATAGCATATGAAGTGTTCTTAGTATTTTTTCAACTAAATCATTGTTTGACACTTCTACTCCCAAACCTCTGATTGCATTAAAAATATTATCAACTCTTTCGAAGTACTCTGAGATATTTTCTTCATCCTTCCTTTTTAGACCTTCATATTATACTTTGAGAGTCTGGAGTTTGGCCCTTTTTACCTTGGAATATCTTGCATATATAGTTTCCAATTTATCTCAGAGTTGTTTTGCAGTTTTACAGTTTAGTACTTTAGTAAGGATCTTCTTACTCAATCCAACTTGTAGTTTGTTTAAAGCCTTTGCATGTTCCCAAAATTTCTTCTTGTCTTCTACTTCTATGGCAGTGACTTTTGGAACATCAAATCCTTTTTCAACTAATGTCCATACTTATAGTCCAATGGACATCAGATAGATTTTCATTCTAACACTCCATAAAACATAGTCTTCACCATCAAATAGGGTGGATTTTAATGATATCTTCAACTACTGATCCATTCCGATGTATATTTCTCTTCAAGTGATTTAAAAATTTAGTGAAGAGACATGCTTTGATACCAATTGAAGGACCAGATCCTGTCACTGAGAGGTGGGGGGGGGTGAATCAGTGACACAACATTTTTATCATTTTTTATTTTAATGAAATCAATATTTTAACACAATATTTTATCATGGAACCCAATTGAGAAAACCACAAACACTTTTCTATTGACTGCAAAATTTGGTTTTACAAGTTACATAGAAGGAAGATGTTCTTCCTCTTATATCAACACCTACTGATCATGATGCACCCACACCCTTGTTCACCAACACCAACTAGTAGGAGGGTTCATCCCCCTGTTTAGTCAGCTACAACTGACAAGGAAGCACCTACTCCCCCGCAGGCTCCAACCTGCCCTTGCACCTCCCAACCACCCTTAAGTTTTGAATCTGGAAAACTTTTGCATCATGTCTTGACTACTCCTCTCTCTACTTCTGTCATTTAATCTTCAATGTATCTGTTGCAGTCCAATAAAATTTATCTATTTAAAACACTGGATTCCATAACTGTTGCTCTGTCTTCTTCTGTTATTGATCTTCAATAAGACATTGAAAGTGACACATTTCTAATTCACATCTCAACATATTTGTAAGCCTTTAAACTTTTCAACACAACTCTTCATAAAAAACATGTTTATTCATTTAATATTACACAACCCTTGTTTTTAAGTAAAACAATCATTAACATGACTTTTCATAACCACACATCATTTTAAAAACCATCTAACTTGTTTTTAAATTGATCACATGTATGGATCGATTTCCTTTTTAACTCGATTCCAAATCTTTGCAAATACTACAGAAACCGAGTTCTGTTGAGGCACTTTATTCAAACCATTTACATATGACCATACACGTAGGACCACTAGATTATTAATTTAAGCATTGCTTCTTCTTTTTCCCTTTGTTTATTTATTCCATACGACCTTAGGTGGTGACCAGACTCTAGGCCAAGCGAGTGCTTGATCACTTATCTAAATCAACGATCATGTTTTAATATCCCGATGAGATGGGCGACTGTTGGTACTTCGAGACTTCTTCCTTCTCGACTTCCATCCTCTTTAAAAATCTCCCAAATAAAATATGTGTGTCCATAATCTTCAACGGTTGAGAATGATCCCGAATTTTTCTTCAGATCGAACGACTCATGTCCACTTCAGGAATTCGGGACTTAGGGCATTTGCTGGTGGTGAAACTTCTGAAGTAAAAACTCACTTAGTGACATAACTTGTTGATGTGGCACTTCCTGAGTGCCTACCATGTGTCACCTGGATTCATGGCTTACATGTGCTTAAAGTACCTATGGGACCTTGACACTTATCATCATTTGATTATGCTACGTGCCCTTGATGACGTAGATCTCTTCATGTGGCACATGTTCTTCTCCTTGATCTAATGGTCATGATACTTTTCGAAGTGTTCCATTGATCAGACAACTTACATCTATTTTGGGACATTTGTGGCTTACTTTTTCCTTCCATTAAACATGATCTAGCGGTCCTAATATCTCCCGAAGTGTTCTTCATATCGAACGATTCACATTTTCTTCGAGACTTCGGCCTTCGGGTGATCTTACTTGTTCTCAACCCTTTTCTCCCGAAGTGGTTAGCATCGAAGTTGACCACTGCTACCTTGGCGTGCTCTGAATAGATTGGATGGTCCTCATATACTTCAGGACTTCATATCAGATGGTCTTCGTATTTGCTTATCCTATCCCTCCATTTAACTTGATCCAACAATTGATGTGGATTGCGGAACCATAACTTGTGTGTGGTTTAATTCACCACCCAAACTCTACAAATGAAGTTGTGTGAGTTAACCACAGTCGTCGATATTTGAATTGATGAGATCTGATGATTTAGAATAATTGCGAGATTGTAAATAACATATAGTTTAATTCTCCCTTCTCACTCTGCAATCAATCCTTGCCCTTGATCTAGCGCTTACGTATCCAACGGTCATGATTTAATATAATCGTTTGGTGGATCAACCATAGTTGTCGATCTTTAATTCGATGAGATCTGAAAATATAGACTAATTGCGGGATTGGAAATAGCGTGTAGTTTAATTCTCCCTTCGCGCTCCACAATCAATCTGTGCCCTTGATCTGGCGCTTGCATATCCAACGGTCCTAGTTTGTCTTGTGGGGATTTATATCCCAATCATGTTTCTTCACTTTTATTTCCCTTCTGATCTTCATGTGTGTCATCTCTTCTGAGCTTCTAATCTTCAATCGCTAACCCTCTTGAGCTCTTAATTTGTTAGTCCTTCTATACATGGATTTTCATCTCTTTGTTCATACCAACTCATCATTATAACGTAAAGACATTAGTTGTTGACATCAATGAAAATAAATCAATGACAATATGTACAACAATAGTTTTTATTAAGTTATAGCTCCAAGAACATTGTTCCAATCAATACGCCCTAGAGGCTTTAACAAGCTTAAAGAATCAAGACAAGATTCCAACTTGAACAAAATCAATATCTCTCTAAATCACATTTACCAATGCAAACAATTTATTTCTCCAATGAAAATAAAGAATAGTGCCTTTCCAAATGGGTTATGGAGTCTTCTTGTATTAGGTTGGGTCTACTAAATCTCAAGGGGTGTAAGCCATTTTACTCTCTTGAGATAGCAACCCTAACAAGGTAAAGTCTAGGAGGGTGTAAACTCTTTTACTCCTCCTAGCAACCTTTACAATAGCCTTTTCAACAAACCAAAATGATAAAACTTGGTGGATTTTGTAAACACTTGTACTCCTCCAAGGATCTAGCCAATAAAAACCATGGAACAAGAAATAAACCTAACAAAGTGCATATTTTCCTTACCAATTCCAAGAAATGCTAAGACAAACCCTAGTTACCAATTATTTTTCACCATCCAAGCAAGAGAAAGAGCCTCCAAGAGATAGTGCACCACTTCCTTCCATAATAAAAGAGCTAAACCATATCACAAGAGAGAGACCAAATGAATTTTCCCAAGATGGGCACAAATTTTAGCAAAGTAGTCCTCTCACAATGGGAGACCTATGATGCAAATGGAATAGTAATTATCCTTATTTATACAAATATTATAAAAAGTGTTTGTCCACTTAACTTTATGGTAAACCACAAAGTAAGGGGCCAACAAACCTTACTTTTCCCCTTTATAACTTTAAATTTTATTTTGCACATAAGAAAACTCTAAAGAAGCATGACGTCACCCCTTTAGGGAAACATTTTGGCAGTAGGAGAAAGTCGTTGATTGGAGGTGAAACATTGGGCCTCTAAAGGCCTCCCTCTCATGTATTAGGGTATCCTCCATCAATCCAAGGCATATCTCCATCAACAGGTTCCAAGTGTCAAGTCAACCACACCACCACTCCAAACCCTAGCCCTAGGGTGACATCAAGCCCTCCAAATGTGATGTTTTGACCTCCAAAGGAAAAACATTGGGCTTGTAGGGGCTAGGTGAGGTCATCCAAAATGTCTCTTAATCCTCCAAAGGACATTATCATCATCCAGTGTGTGGGCCATGGTATCCTTCATGTGGGATTCATGCCCTGAGGAAGCCCAAGCTAGGCTTGTTCCTCCAAAATTGTCCACAAATCAAGGTCCTACAAAGACAATGAATACACCCTCCTAGTATGTCAAGTCAAACATATCATGATAACTAAATAAAATCAATAAAATATTCACCTAAGCATGTGCATCAAAAACCACCTCATCAAATTAAACAAGTGCTCAAAGACCCTATGCAAATTTCCAAGTTTAGGTTTGGGAGGGTTGACAAAGTGACCTATTGGGTGAATCATCCCCTAAGTGAAGGAGTGTTTCCTAGGTGCACCCCCCTCTAAGCCATGTGTAGAATATGAAGTGGATGGGTGAAAGACTTGTGGGAATGGGGTTCATGACATATAAAGGATCATAGTGTCTCATTTATGGGTGCCTTTGTAGAGGGTGTGTTGCACTTTCTTTTTCAATGCATTCTTTTTCTAAGCCCATTCATTGCCTTTTGTTCTTTTAAGATGTTTCAAGGTTGAATCCAAGGTGGGTCTTCTACCTAAGAATGAAAAACATTTCCCACCTTGACTCTACCTTTGTCACATTATGCTTCCCCAAGTTGAAGACAATGTGTGGGACTTCTACCTAAGCATGAAAAGCATTTCCCACACATGCTCTACCTTGGTTGGAATTTTTGCATTGTTATTTTCTTACGAGTCCCATCCATTTCTTATGAGAGACATTTCATTGTCCTCGAGGTCCCTGGGAGAGAATCTAGATGGTATATGATTGGATTTTATCTTTTTCCAGCTACAAACCTATGGGACTTCAACCCCTTCTTCCCATGAAATGAGGGGGAATCCCTTTTTGGGTCAATACACCCAAAAATCCCAAAGGACAAGGAGGTGAGGTGATGAAGTGTGGAGAGTGGTAAGTATTATTGGGAATGGCATGATGAATTGTCAAGGGGACCTCCTAGTAGCAAACCTATCCCTAAGGGTGACCACTTACTAGGGCACAATGCCAACCGCCAAGGTGAAACAAGGCAAAGAGAATAACTTTCAAAAAGACGTTACATAATCAAAAGTAGCTTTCAAATGCAATAGACTCAAATGCCTCAAATATTGAAATGTAACTCACCATAATACATGACCTGTACCTCATGGAGAAAGACCCATTATCTTTTGGAAGCAAGATCGTGTGGAAGATACCATCGTGATGAATCTAAAATTTGTGGTGGTGATGTGGGCCTCTTTATGTGAAAATGGACATTGTCATCCATCTGTCTCTCGGTACTCCATGTCTGCAACCTAAGGGTCTCAAGACATCATCTCCTTAGTTATCCCTAGGAAATGGGGATAACAAGTACCAACATGGGTTACAAGAGTTTCCAACCAGGTGAAATAATATGTTTCCAACCATGTGAAACTATGTGTAATTCTAGTGTGTATTGTTCCCCATTTGTAGTTTTACCCATTGAATGCCAAATCCTATGTTATTTAAAGACATCGTAACATGTCTCTAAAAAGAGTTAAAAATGAGTTTGCTAACCACAAAAAAATCTCTTAAAATCACCATAAAATAAATTGTGCAAAAACCCTAACTTCCACAAGAAATATATCATAAAATGTAATGAATCAAAATCTAAAAATTTTCCACGTGTAACTCATTGTGTCAACTTAGGATTCTGAAAATTTTAGAGTCTGAAAATTCACTGAAAATAAATTACAACAAAAATTAAAATATAATTGATTTTAGGATTAGTCACAAACTTTGTATTCCATGGATTATATATATGGAAATATAGAGAACCCAAACCTAAAATTTTGACCACCTATCCTATGATATTTATCCTCAATCTCCACAAAATTTCACTTTCTGAAACTTCCCAGAAAAAAAATTATAGTGAAAATTCCAAGATGACTCATTTAAAATTGATTTCAGGATGAGTCACCAACCCTGTATTCCATAGGATATATTTCCGACATTATAACGAACTAGAACCTGAAATTTTACCATCTGTATTGTGATATATCTCCTGAGGAACCTCCAAAATTTTCTATTTGAAGCATCCCAAAAAAAACATTATAGTGAAAACTCCAAGATGACTTGCTTGAAGAAGCAAAACCCTAGGATCAATTCTCTGATACCAAATGTTATGTACCAACGTCTTGAGAATGATAAGAAATCAATGATAATAGTCCACTTCAAGGGAGAAACCTCCTTTTACAATATATTCAAGTTGGTGTCCTTACAACGAGGCTTTGATCTATATGTAGGTTAGATCATCGGTATGCATAGGAAATTGCAAGCCCTCCCTTCTAGCTTAGGGCTCTTATAATTGATGCTTCTATTAATTTTGTATCAGTACCTATTACAACCATATCACAAATTATTATTTCATCATCCATTCTTTTTTCATTTTCTCCTAGCACTTCTTGCACTATCCATTCCCTTTTCCACACCTAGACTGCCAAAAGATATAGTTCTAGTTTAAGACACATTATATATGTGCATGGTAGATTATTGATAATAATAACTCCTAATACAATCAAAAAAGAAATAAAGGGATAGAGACTAATTCTTTTTTGAGTTTGATGGGTAAGAGAAGATGTTCTCTCATAATAATCAAGTTTTGGAGAGTGATCTAGCCAAGGAATGTTATCCCTCTAGTTAGCAATCAGTTCTACTCCACCTCAAACACAATTCATTGTGAAGAAGAAGTGGTAACATAGTTACCAACTTAACGAGAACTCTACAAAGTTCTCGTTTTTTCAGGGGTCAAATTTTTTACCCTGTTTTTAAAAATGGTGTTACCAGTAGCACCACCCCCCTCTGTTTTTAGGTGGTTTTTCAATACTTTAAATTTGTGGATCCACAATGTTTCCACATTATTTTTTTAAATGCTTATTTTTCATCTATTTTAAAAAAAATCATTTTTTTTTATTGAACGGTGTTTTTAGTCATTGTTTCATGCTTCTTTCAATCTTAAAAATATTTTTTACCATTACTTTTTTGAAGTTACGATTTTTCATATAATTTTGTCTCAATTAATTTATTGTTCCATAAATTTTAAATATAGTGAAAAACATCATTTTTAACACATTGTTTACCTTTACTTCAATGCATCGAAAAAAATTGTAGTTAAATAACACTATTTTTTAATATTTAGCAACAAAATACACATTTTATAGCCATATATAATAAAAAACCTATACATTTTGGTACATATTCCTTAAAATAACATGTCAAATAAAGCATTTTTATGGACATAATTGAACAAAAAAAGTCAAAATTTTATAAAAAAAATATTATTTTCTTTCATATTTTTATACATTTGAAGTAAAAAATGACAACATTTAATAAAATTTTCCAATGTATAGTGATTCACATAAAAATAAAATGAAAAAACAAAAATAAAAAGATTCATCACAAAACAACAATAGATACATCTTTATTCTTATTTTAAAATCTGAAAGTCAAAACATTACAGTTATAGCTCATCAAAAATTTGCAAAATTGAGCATTGTCTTCAAAGACATATTTAAACTAATGAACAATATCATATATCCCAAATTCATCATTCTCAAGAGACACATTATCATCTTCTTTGACGTCATTTTGTGCTTCCATTGTGTCATTTTGTTCTTCCATTGGTTCTTTGATATCCACAAGTTGTCCAAAGTGATCCTTTCCAATCATTCCTCCTAATGGTACTTGATGTTCCTTTGAAAACTTTTCTGCCTTTGATTCACTAAAATCTACTTTCCTCAAGCCAACTTCTTGCATTTCATCTAGAAGAGCGGGAATAACATTAATTCTTTGTTGAATAAAACTGCACTGCATTGGGTCACTTTCAATGGCTATGCAATTCCTTCCTTTCTGTAGGCAACACACTAATGTTGTACCTAATCACCAAATACAAAATAAATAATGAAGTTAGATACTGTAAGAGGACACAATTTAAAAGTAATATAATATTGAAGTATGATTTCATAAATATTAGATCATAATTCTTACCTGAACCCGAGAACAAATCCAAAACCCAATCTCCTTCATTTGAAAATGTGTCTATAAGATAATCAATTAATTCTTGTGGGTTTTGATAAATGTTAACCATCTCTCCTTCCAAATATTTTTCCTCATATGTTAGCTTTCTAACCACAACATTGTATACCAATATACTACTAGGAGTCTCTCCATTCTTTGCATTGACAAGAATAGAATTATAAGAATCATATTTTGTCTAGGTTGCAAGATGTATACTCTCCAAATCATGTTTAAATGATTCTCTATTGGAGCTCTGAATATTATGCTTGTGCCTGTAACATAAATAAGTGCAAATTCAATTAACTTGTGAATTAATAAAAATGTTTTCTAATCTTAATTGCTAAACATACACTTTCAATATCTTACCAAATAAACTGCATCATTGTCTTTTCTTTCCCCTTGAAACTTGATTGTACTAATCCGTGTTGTGTTTGAATGAAATACTAGAAATCTCCAAAATGGTGATGTTGTAACTTCTGTAAATCCCATAACCACTTTATTGAAAGCTTGGTAAGTATAAGGCTCAATATCATATCCAATGTTTTGGATATTATAACCATGAGGGGTATCCACAATAACTAGGGAGTACTCTTTTTTAGGAACAATATTTGCAAGTTGTTCACAATCACCTAATATAACTTTATATTGAACAGTGTCGAGTCCATTCCAAATGTAGTGATCAAGGGTGTCATCAAGTTGAACATTTTGAAAATGTCTCATTCTTTCTCTTTCAAACTTGGCCTTTTGAATATTTACCAAGATATCACACAATGTAAAAAGCTAAAACAAGATTGTGTATATATAACACAAATGATATAAATTATTGTTAGTATAATGAATATGAGATACATAAAAATTAGGTATATTGTCTACATATATACCTAAAATTATATGGGTCATCAATATGTTTAATAAATGTGGGATAAATAAATAAAGATGATAAATATTGTATTTAACATGTAAATAACAAAATAAAAGAGTAAAAATTGTTTTTAATTTTCAAGGGAAAATAAGAGAAAAAAATTGGGGGGAAATTTTGGACGAAAAATTTTGAGGGGGAAATTTTGAAGGGAATATTTTGGGGTGAAATTTTGGGGAATATTTTTTTTTTGGGGGGGGAGGGAATTTAGAGGGAAAAGATCATTATGCATGTTAATAATGTCATAGGGAGGGTGAGAATTTGTATCATTCTATGTTCTCGGAGAGAAGGGATGGCTTCGTCAAATAAATAATATTTTATTTCTGAGACATCAACAAGTTGTTCACATGCCTCTTATGTTGGGACTAGGAAATGTGATAGGAATGTTTGTAATGCAAATAAGGCATCATATTTTCTAGCTAGTCATAATTTTGATCATAGTGCAAGAAATTTTATTCAACATTTTCCTCATGAAAGTCCTAAATCAGAGGACTTTTAAGGCAATGATGATGAAGAGGAGGAATATGATGGTGATAAATATATTCAACAGTTTAATAGTAATGAAAATAATCAAAATGTAGGTCAAAGTGGATACTATGATCAACGTTTACATGATTGGGATGAAACTTTTCCTCCAAGTGAGGAGTTTCAAGGTACCGATGAAGATTTCTAAGGCACCAATGAAAATGATGGAGAAATTCCCTCAAGTGGAAATTTTAAAAGAAATGAAGATGATTATGACAATGGTGGACACTTTTTCCCGAGTGGGGAATTTAAAGACAACAATGTTGGTGATGATGAATTTCCTCCAAGTGAGGATTTAGAAGGTATTGATGAAGATTTTCCTCCAAGTGAGGATTTCCAAGGCACAAATGAGGATGATAAAGAATCCCCCCCAAGTGGGGATTTTAAAATTAATGATTATGATTATGGCAATGTTGGATAGTCTTTCTCAAATGAGGAATTTAAAAGAAGAAATGTTGGTGATTATGGTTTTCCTCCAAGTGAGGATTTTCAAGGTAGCGATGAGGATAATGAAGATTTTCCTCCAAGTGAGGATTTTCCAGATACTGTTGAAGATTTTCAAGGCACTAAGCAGGATGATGAAAATTTTCACTCAAGTGGAGATTTTGAAAGAAATGAAGATGATTATGTCAATGGTGGACACAATGTTGATGATGATTTTCCTCCAAATGATTATGTTGATGATGATGTTCTCAATAATTCAGCTGCAACAAATCAAGGTGATAGACATTCTCTAGTTTAGTCTCCTGACAATGTTTTGATTGATACTCCTTATGGTGATAAGGAAAATCCTTCTAGTGAGGATGATGAAATAGTGGAGACATTGCAAACAAACATTGTGTCTAGGATCAGGATTAGACCTTTTTATATCAATTCAAATAATTCTAGTTATACAAGGTCTAGGAAAGAATTTCTCACTAAATCAATTTCCATAAGTGAATTGATTTCAAGTGAATGTTGTCAAAAGAATTGTTTGAAAAGCCTGGACTACATGTATGCCTTGAATAAAAGGAAGACATATTTTTCAATGAATAATAGCATGCAAAATTCATATTTGATGGGGTGCATGATATCCACCAATACAAGATATGATTATCGCATTGGGAATATTTTACTTTGCAAAAAGGCTTTCAAAAAATTTCACTCAATTGGTAATCTTCATCTATCAAGAATCCAGACAAGGTTGGGAAAATATCCTTCATTTTATCCAAAGGTACATCATGGATGAGAGAGTGGCCCATTGAAAAACACTACATTGTCATGGATGTGTGATTTTTTCCCCAAACATGGAGAGTGTATGCTATATAGAGACATCATACATATTTCAGATAATTTCTCAATGAGGGAAATCTACAACTTGTACAAAGGATATGCTGAAGGTGTTGAAGGAAATGGTAATTTTATTACATATGCATATTTTACAAGAATATGGAAGAAACAATTCAACAATGTTTGTATTCATAAGAAGTCAAGGATCGGGATTTGTAGTATATGTGCTACTCTTAAATCAAGAAGAGATAAATATAAAGGGACAGAAAGAGGTATGTATTTACTATTTTTCTTTTTTTCAAATTGAATAGTTATCAACTCTGAAAACATACGATCAATATTTTCATTTTATGTCATGTGCAGATTCCATAGTGATGTAGACCCCAACCCTCGAGCCAAGATCCGCGCAGGATCGTTCTAAATCTGCCCCTGAGTCAAATTGACTCTTCGATTACTCCACAGGGAATCCCACACACACACACCACAGTGTTTTCCACAGGTCCTTATAGGTATGCCCGCGTGATCAAACACAAGGCATCAACCCAAATCTCCTAACCAACAATATGATCGCACCCTTTTCCAAATCGGGACTTCGGGTTTCACGATATTGCGATTCCTTTTGTCGAGTTTCTCGGCTTTTCAACCCGCTTAAAACTGAAATGCCGAAACACTGAAATCTTTGGCCACGTCCTCCTCCACAATTGTGTCATGTTTCGTGACTTCGGGAAGTCTGGAGCAAAGAACCCCGACTTCTTCTCTTCGAATCTGCCGAAATGCCGAACCCCGATGCATTCAGCAAAGGCTGACTCCCCAACGAAAATTTTCGTAGATTCAAAGTTTTAGACTTCGCGACTTCCTGAATCTGAATACAAGTCTCCTGGTTCTGATGAGTACACGCCACCTGTCTTCCCCACTGTACTTTGTTTCCCACGTGGATTCTTGCCACCTGTCCACTCAATCTTTCCAGCTTTTGAAACTTGAGCAACCCTTCGACAGTTGTTCCTTTATCACTTCAAAACGCCGAACTCCGAAATGGTGCCTTCCACGGGATCAACGGCTATAAGCCTTCATTCGATCCGATGACCCACGTGATTTCGGGCTTTCGGGTATTGGGAGTTCGAAACTCTCGATCCAAAAATGTTGCCTCCTCTGCTTCCCGACACCCGAAGTGCCGAAATCCTGAAATTCCATGCCAAAATCCTGTCGTAACTCGCGACTTCGGGATTTTTGCTCCACTATGCCCCGACTCCTTGTCGTCAGGACCCCCAAAATGCCAAACTCTGAAATTCCAAAGCATCAAAAATTCTATGCCTCGTCTTCACACATGATAATCCATTTCATGATTCAGAAGTTCAAGTGACCAAGGGATTTGGCTTGCACTCAGGACTTACAAAGCCCGATTTGTCAAAATGATCTTGACGGCTCGACGATCATAATCAACAGTCGACGCTGAATCTTGAAACCAACGTAATGGGTTCGTCCAACCCTTATCCACCCTACAGCTCCTCTAGATCCTACGGTCCTCTCAACTTCGTGAGTTCTCCACAGAGAATTTCGACCGTTCAATTTCTTCCTCAAGAATCTTTGTGAAACAAGTCAATGTTCTTTTTCCAGAACTTAACCTTCTGTGCAATGATTCAACTCCCCGTCTTCCTTTGAATACTTCAAAGGCGTTGATCCTCCTGAGATTTCTATTGCAACCTCAAGTCTTGAAAGGACTCCGGCACGCACTCTTTGCGACAATCTTTCAAATACTTATGTGTATTTGATTCTTCGACTCTATGCACTCTCAGCAACAACAATCCTTCACTCTTCAACCTTAGTTGATAAATTCTAAGGCTTCAACTAGCCTACGCACACCTTGCATGACTTTTGTGCTTCACCTGTACTTTTGCTGGAATGAGAACAACGGTGTCTCTCCTAAGATTTCTAAGCTAAAACTTAGACCTTCGTCAACACACACCTTGCGGACGTTCATTGCACTCCTTGTAGGAATTCTCAAGAAGAGAAACAATTGAAACTCATTCTTCTCCTCTCTCAGACTTCATATATTTAACATGAAATCACATATTCAACACAACATTGAAACAAATGCATAAACAAAGAGAATAAAATAACTGTAAGCATACCATTCAACAAATATAAACAGTAAGCATCATAACACCATGAAAACTGAATCAAAGCTTCATATATTAACTCAAGTGCTCCTGTACATGGGTTCTTCTCTACATCTCTCTGCTATATCTCTCAATGATGATAATGTTACAATGATACAAGGGTGAGGGTGTCTATATCCATTTTCCCTCCTACTCTCTAAACTGTCTAATCTCTTAATTCAAATCTACCTACTTTCATTAAACAGACTTAATGTCTACTACATCAGACAGATGAGAGCAATCACTCAAGATCTGTTTACAATATCCAAGATATAAATGCAAGTACGTTCCTCCTAGCTTATTACATTAATGCTTCAGTTTCAAAATTCAAAATGTTGTTCATAAAAACGTGCTCTTTTTCCATCTGCGTGTCCAACTTCTCCTTTGGCTAAGTGCGTTTTTTTGGCTTTGTACGATGATCCTGCATCATACTCCCTCGCTTGAAAATTTTCATGAACTCCTGTTCATGAGCTCTTGCACGATCTGTCCATGCTTATGAATTTTTGCTTCATCTTCCCAACTAGCATCTTCAATTGGATGTCCCTTCCATTTGACCAAGTATTCAAAATACTCTTTTCTCCTAGTCTTTTTGCTAATCCTCTTGTCAATTATGCTTTCCATCTGTGGATTTTCAGCTACAGGCATTTGTTTTGTCCATTGAATTTCTTCTTGCTCATCTTTTTCCCCTGCTTCTTTACCTCTGTAAGGGTACAAATATGCAACATTGAATATCAGTGAGATTCTGATCCCATCGGGTAATTCAATCTCATATTCATTTGCCCAAAATTTCCTTATGACCTTTCACGGTCCAATATTTTTCATCTTCAACTTATTATACGTTCCCCTTGGGAACCTCTCTTTCCTCAAATGCGCAAGAACCAGATCACCAACTTCAAATTGAAGTTCTCGCCTGTGTTGATCTGCTCTCCACTTGTTTTCTTGACTTGAATTCTGCAATCGCTCTTTAACTCGACTGTGAAGCTCCTTCATTCCTTCTACAAAGTCCTCTGCACTAGAACTCCTGAATTCATTTTGTTATGAACCTTTCAATTCAGAAACTCCCCTTGGATGCATTCCATATACAATCTGGAATGGACTTTTCCCTGTGCTTCTATTAAGCGAATCATTATAATAAAATTCTGCCTGTGGCAGAATGTGATCCCATTGACTGTGGTGTTCAGTCACTGAGCTCCTCAACAAATCTCCCAAGCTTCTGTTCATGACTTATGTCTGCCCATCCGTTTGAGGATGATATGTTGAGCTAAAAGACAAACTCGTCCCCATCTTTTTCCATAAGGTCCTCCAGAAATGCCCTACGAACTTGGTATCTCGATCATACATGATACTCTTTGGTAAGTCGTGAAGTCTAACGACTTCCCTAAAAAACGGGTTCACAATATGAATTGCGTCACTGGTTTTCTGGCATGGTATGAAATGTGCCATTTTTTGAAAATATGTCGACTACCACAAAGATTGAATCACATCCTCTTTGTGTTCTTGGTAGTCCCAATATAAAATCCATGCTCACTGCATCCCATGGTCTTTCTGGTATGGGTAATGGTTGATATAACCCTGTGTTCTGCCTTTTCCCTTTTGTGTGATGACAAATCCTGCATCTGTCCACAAATTTCTTAACATCTATCCTCATCCCTAGCCAAAAATATGAGCCATTCAACTTTGAGAACGTCTTATCATAACCGAAATGTACACCAATCCTCCACTGTGTTTTTCCTTCAACAGGTTCTCCCTCATGGATAATTTTGGAATACATAGATGATTACCTCGGAATAATAACCCATCTTGGATCATATAATCGGTTCATTGGCTTTTGTCCCTGAGAAATGGATTCTCAGATGCCTCATATGCCTCCTCAAAATCTAGGTCATCCCTATACATTTCTTTGAGGTTATCAAAACCCAAAGTCTTGACTCTGAATTCCTGCATAAGCAAACATTTCCTGCTCAAAGCATCAACAAATTTGTTAGCAGTTCCAGAAATATGCTTAATCACAAAAGTAAAATTCTACATGAATTCAACCCATTTAACATGTTTTTGGTTTAACTTCTCCTGTTGAGTCACGAATTGTAAAGAATGATTATCATTGTACAAAACAAACTCTTTAGGAACCAAATAATGTCTCCATTTCTTCAGTGCTTGTATGATTGCATAGAATTCTTTGTCATATGTTGAGTACTTGATCTTTGCTTCATTCAGTTTTTCACTGAAATATGTGAACGGCCTGTCGTCTTGGCTCAAGACCGCTCCAATTGCAAATCCACTCGCGTCACACCTGACCTAGAATGTCTTGCTAAATTTCAGCAAAACCAGAATTGGTTGCTCCGTGATCTTCTTCTTCAGCAGGTTGAAACCCTTCTTTGCTTCTTCTATCCAGTGAAAAGATTTATGTCTTTTCTTCACCGTATCCATCATTGGTGCGCTAATTCCACTGAAATTTCTAATGAATTTCCTATAGAAACTTGCCAAACCATGGAAGCTTTGAACTTCAAACACACTCTTCGGCGATGGACAATTCTTAATTGCATCTACCTTTTCTGGATCCATCTTCAACTCATTTGCAGAGATAACAAAACCCAAATAAATGAGTTATGTCCTCATAAATGATGATTTATTCATATTTATCAGCAATTTCTCTTACTTTAATCTTCTCATTACTCCAGCTAAATGCTTCAAGTGTTCTGCTCCTGTTTTGTTGAAAATCAATATATCATCAAGATATACAATGACAATTTTTCCTATGAAATCCTTCAAGACTTCGTTCATCAACCTCATGAAAGTACTGGGTGCATTCATTAAGCCAAATGGCATGACAAGCCATTCATACAGCCCCTCATTCATCTTGAATGTTTTCTTCCATTCATCACCTTCTCTCATGCGAATTTGATGATACTCGCTTTTCAAATCAGTCTTTGAAAAAAATCTTGCTCCACTCAAGCAATCCATCAAGTCATCCATCCTTGGTAATGGAAATCTGTATCTGATGGTAATCTTATTGATCTCCCTTGAGTCTGTACACATTCTCCAGCTTCCATATTTCTTTGGGATGAGCATCGTCGTAACAACGCATGGACTCAAGCTTTCTCGAATCAATCCTTTGTCCATTAAGTCATGGACATGTCTCTTAACTTCTTCATTTTCCTGCGGCATCAACCGATATGCTTCTTTGTTTGGAAAACTGGCTCTAGGTATAAGATCAATATGATGGCTTATACTTCTGATAGGTGGCAATGAACGAGGTTGTTCGTCCACTACTATATCAACAAACTCTTCCAACAAATCTTGGATTTCTTCTGGTAAATCATCTATCCTCGTACTGGTCAAAAAAAAATTGGGCTTCCTGATCACAATAAATTGTGTGTCTTCCTTCTTCTTAACCTCATTAAGAAGTTCCTTCCCACTCATGAGAAGTACAGTGTTGCTTGTCTCTGTTTTCACCTCTTTATCTTTAGTTGGCAGCAACATGTGAGTCCTACCATTTTTCTCCAGGGTGTACATGTTCTTTCTCCCATCATGAACTACGTTTATGTCATATTTCCATGGTCTACCCAGCAATAAATGAAAAACATCCATGGGAATGACATCACTTAATATTTCATCCTTATATCCTCCTATTTTAAATTCAACTAAACACTGTTTAGTGACATTTACCTGATGTCCTTTTTGTAGCCACGAAACTCGGTATGGGCTTGGATGTACAACAGTCTCCAGCTCCAGCTTTTCTACCATCTCTGTAGATACAAGATTGTCTATGCTACCACTGTCCACTATGACCTTGCATACCCTGTCTTTGGTTTTGCAAGCAATCCAAAACAGACTGTTTCTTTGGGTTGGGTTCTCTGCCTTCGTCTCCGGCTTCAAGAGAAATTTCCTCATCATGAAAGATCTTCCGCCCTCAGCGTCTTCTGCCTCAACATTTCGTCCTTGAGCTTCGGCAATGTGAGTTTCACCACCATATTTCTTCTTATCTAGACACTCATAGGATTTATGTCCAATTTTTCCACACACAAAGCATTTTACTTCACCGCCTCTGCCTATTCCTCTTCCTCTAGCTCGAGGAAAAGTATTTCTATCAACATACTACCCTCTCTATGAGATTCCTCCTTTATCATGTTGAGTTTGAGGTTTCTTCCCCTCTTCTTTATATTTCTGAGTTCTGTCTTGGGCAATTGTTTTGCCTTTGGCTTGAATTCTTCCTCGGCCTCTTTGACCTTGTTTCTAGCTCAGCTTCTCTTCAGCTTTCAAAGCTATCTGATAAGCATCTTCCACATTTCGAAAGGTCATCGTGATCATCTCATATTGAATGTCATACCGTAGGCCATTCATGTACCTGGCAACGTTTTCATCATCGCTTTCCTGATGACCTTCTCTGATGTTTATCCTGTAGAATTCTTTAGTGTATTCTTTCACTGACATCAGCTTCTGTCTCAAATTCTGCATCCTCCGAAATAGAGTGATTTGATAATCCCTGGGTATAAATTTGGCCTTCATTTTTGCAACCATTCTATCCCAAATTTTGATTTTCTGCTTGCTCTTGCAGCGTCTGTCAGCCTGCAGTTCATCCCACCATAGTGTTGCATGCCTTTTAAGTCTAGTAATGACATGTTTGACTTTCTTATCTTCTTCGACATCCTTATAGTCGAAGTATTTGTCTAGAGCTCTAATCCATTCTAGAAGCTCTTCAACATATAGGTTTCCTTCATACATGGGAATATCCATTTTTGCTTTGGCACCTATCCTTGCAACAACCCTAAATAGGTGTTCATATGTAGCATCTTCGACTGGGACTTCTTCTTCTTCGTTTCCAACTTCATTTTCACTTTCAGCCTCGCTGATATCCCCAACGTCGATTGTGCGCCTCTGTGTTGTCTCCATGGAATCAAGCTTGGCACGTAACTCGTGCATTTCTCTTTCTCTTGCTGGATCAGGCATTGGCATTGGCCCGTCTCTTCTTCTCGGCGGCATGGCTGTAAAATATTCCCTTGTTCTCTCTGCTATAGAAAGCAAATAACTTGTCCTAAGCTCTGATACCACACTGATGTGTACCAGACTATTCCTTTTCCTCTAGCTCCCTCTTCCTGAAATATACAGACACAATCAAGCTCTGATACCAAATTGATGCAGACCCCGACCCTCGGGCCAAGATCCACGTAGGATCGTTCTAAATATACCCCTAATTCAAATTGACTCTTCGATTCCTCCACAGGGAATCCCACACACACACACCATAGTGTTTTCCGCAAGTCCTTATAGGTATGCCCGCGTGATCAAACACAAGGCATCAACCTAAATCTCCTGACCAACAATATGATCGCGCCCTTTTCCAAATTGTGACTTCGGGTTTCGCGATATCGCGATTCCTGTTGTCGAGTTTCTCGGATTTTCAACCCGCCTAAACCTGAAATGCCAAAACACCGAAATATTTGGCCATGTCTGCCTCCACAGTTGTGTCGCGTTTCATGACTTCGGGAAGTCTGGAGCAAAGAACCCCGACCTCTTGTCTTCAAAACTGCCAAAATGCCGAACCCCGATGCGTTTAGAAAAGGCTGACTCCCCATCAAAACTTTTCGTCAATTTGGAGTTTCAAACTTCACAAATCCAGATATAAGTCTCTCGATTCTCCAACCTCCAACACCTGAAATAGTCAACGAAGATTGACTCCGCCTGGCGACAAGTACATGCCACCTGTCTTCCCCACTGTACTATGTTTTCCACGTGGATTCTTGCCACCTGTCCACTCAAGCTTTCTAGCTTTCAGAACTTGAACAACCCTTCGACAGTCATTCCTCTATCACTTTAAAACCCCGAACTCCGAAATGGTGCCTTCCACGGGATCAACGGCTATAAGCCTTCGTTCGATCTGACGACCCACATTATTTTGGGCTTCCGAGTACCGAGTGTTTGAAACTCTCGATCCCAAAATGCTGCCTCCTCTGCTTCTTGACACCTGAAGTGCTGAAATCCTGAAATTCCACGCCAAAATCCTATTACGACTCGTGACTTCATGATTTTCGCTCCACTATGCCCCGATTCCTTGTTGTCAGGACCCCCAAAATGCCAAACTTCGAAATTCTGAAGTGCCAAAAATTCTACACCTTGTCTTCACACATGATAATCCATTTCGCGATTCAGACGTTCGAGTGACCAAGGGATTTGGCTTGCACTCTGGACTTACAAACCCCGATTTGCCGAAATGATCTTGACGGCTCAACAGTCACGATCAACGGTCGATGTTGAATGTTGAAACCAATGTAATGGATTCTTCCAACCCTTATGCACCTCACAACTCCTCTGGATCCTACGGTCCTCGCGACTTTGTGAGTTCTCCTTGGAGAATTTCGACTGTTCGATTTCTTCCTCAAGAATCTCTGTGAAACGAGCCAATGTTCCTTTGCTGGAACTTAACCTTTTGCGCGATGATTCAGCTCCCCGTCTTCCTTTGAATACTTCAAAGGCACTGATCCTCCTGAGCTTTCTATTGCAACCTCAAGTCTCAAAAGGACTCTTGCATGCACTCTTTGCGGCAATCTTTCAAATACTTCTGTGTATTTGATTCTTTGACTCTGTGCACTCTCGGCAACAACAGTCGTTCACTCTTCAACCTTAGTTGATAAATTCTAAGGCTTCAACTAGCCTGTGAAAACCTTGCACAGCTTCTGTTCTTCACCTGCACTTCTGTTGGAATGAGAACAACGGTATCTCTCTTGAGTTTTATGAGCTAAAACTTAGACCTTCGTCAACACACACCTTGCGGACGTTCACTGCACTCCTTGCAGGAATTCTCAGGAAGAGAAACAATTGAAACTCATTCTTCTCCTCTCTCAGACTTCATATACTTAACATGAAATCACATATTCAACACAACCTTGAAATAAATGCATAAACAGAGAGAATAAAATAACTATAAGAATATCATTCAACAAATATAAACAGTAAGCATCATAACACCATGAAAACTGAGTTAAAGCTTCATATATTAACTCAAGTGCTCCTGTACATGGGTTCTTCTCTACAGCTCTCTGCTATATCTCTCAATGATGATAATGTTACAATGATACAAGGGTGAGGGTGTCTATATCCGCTTTCCCTCCTACTCTCTAAACTGTCTAATCTCTTAATTCAAATCTACCCACTTTCATTAAACAGACTTAATGTCTACTACATCAAATAGATGAGAGCAATCACTCAAGATCTGTTTACAATCTCCAAGATATAAATGCAAGTACGTTCCTCCTAGCTTATTACATTAATGCTTCAGTTTCAAAATTCAAAACGTTGTTCATAAAAACGTGCTCTTTTTCCATCTGCGTGTCCAACTGCTCCTTTGGCTAGGCACGTGATTTTGGATTTGTATGATGCTCTTGCATCACATAGTCAAAGCACTTCAAGAACATCGGAATCAACAATCAAGATAAAGAAAAAAGTTGTATGTAACATCCCCTTCGTTACGGCCACGGGCGAAGAATTTTTTGTTTTAAGAGGCAAGAAGGCAACAACGACAACGGTTTAACCACACCACAGACGACGAACAGAAGCACACAACCTAGGAAATAGGAAACTGTGACTCCACTCACTGGCACAAGGGAAACTGGGAAAACATGCACAGTATAACAAGGAGGAACAACTACCCACCCGACGCAATAAGACACTCCTACATGCTAAGTGACAACTTCCCCTTCCTGACACAATGACGTTGACGAACAAGACTAGAACCTTAATGCACATGAACCAAATGCATGAAGGCATTCCACCCATGTGCCCAAGCAACTTACCACACTTGACAACACTCCCCAACACGGATCGATTTTGGCCAGGTTTTCGTTCACCGCTATCCCATGGGGAGTGCCATGATCCCCTCATCAGGAATCATGTCATCCTTAGGTGATAGACGCGTCGACAACTTTGGCACCACTCATCCTATCCAGACCGGGGACTCTAGATAAATTTGACGCGCTAGAAACCGAATACCGAAAGGAAAACCACACCAATACCCCAACAACAGGTCGATGGAACGCCAGAGGACGAAAACAAGGGATGATGCAAACCAATACACGACATTGTCCCTGACCCAACCAATCACCCAGTTTGAACCAGTCAATGATTACAATCTATTTTAACATGAGTTCCAATCTAAACGGGGCACGTCAAGTTACAATTAGTCAATAATGCACCAAATTAGTCAATAATCCATCAAATTTAACGTTAATACAATCAATCTTGCAAGTGTAAGTAATCAATACTAAAACTATAATTATAAATACCATCTAACTAGCCATTAACTTGAATAACAATATTAACAATCTTAATGTAGGATGCTACCATTATAACACTTATGAACAATTTAATCTCAGCATGTAGTCTAGCTATATTGACTGAACCAACAATACTATATGTCTATTATCATTGAGAAGGAACTGCTAACTATTAACATCGTTGTAGCAATATAACAAGGCAATTAACATAGCAATTACCTAACGATTAAATCAGCAATAACAAGGAAATTCACATGACTTTTATCCTAACAAATAATATAGCAATAAAAATTCGATTAACATGTTAATAAACATAACAATTAATATAACAGTAACATGGAAATCACATGACTGTTAACATGACAATTAATAGCGCAATAGGAAGGCGATTTACATAATTGTTATCATAACAAGTAATAAAGCAATAACAAGGCAATTAACATGTTGTTTAACATAACAATTAATACAACATTAACAAGGCAATTTATATGACTGTTACATAACAATTAATAGCTCAATAACAAGGCAATTACATATTGTTAACCATTTAACTCGTTGCGGCAATTAATCAATAAGAAGGAATCTGTTGATCATTAACTCACTGTAGCAAATAACATGGCAATTAATATGGCAAATAATATAGCATTTACATTGCAATTTAACATGGCAATTAACAGTAATAAGGAAACTGTTGACCATTAATATTGTTGTAGCAATTGTTCTAGCAATTAATATGGCATTTAATATAGCATTTATCATTGCAATTAACATGGTAATTAATATGTCCAGTAACATCGTTGTGGTAATTAAAGTTTGGCAGTGAGAACGTTGGGTATACACTCTAAGTGAAGGAGAATAAAAGGACAATACAAAACTGTAGAAGGATCAACTCGTGGTCATTCAATAGCAACTCTCTCAACATTTAAGGCAATTTTGTGTCCATTCCAGCAAACACAATCATCATTATAACTAGCAATTTGTGTCCCTTCAACAATGAACTCAGTCAATCAATTTAAAGGCAAAAACGTAGGTATTTCAACAACAATCTCTACCAACTTTTAAAAGAAAAAACATGGGCATTTCAACAACAATCTTAGTCAACTTTTAAAAGAAAAAACGTGGGCATTTCAACAACAATATCTGTCAACTTTTAAAAGAAAAAACGTGGGCATTTCAACAACAATCTCTGTCAACTTTTAAAATAAAAAACGTGGGCATTTCAACAACAATCTCTGTCAACTTTTAAAAGAAAAATTGTGGGCATTTCAACAACAATCTTTGTCAACGTTTAAAATAAAAAACGTGGGCATTTCAACGACAATCTCTGTCAACTTTTAAGAGAAAAATGTGGGCACTTCAATGACAATCTCAGACACATTTTAAATGGAAAAATCGTGGTTTCCCTTTTTCATTGCACGAATGCCAAATGCAAACGCATACAGGAATGACCAAAACACCCTTTCCTTACCAGGATACCAATTATAAAACTGCAGACAAGGAAATGATTTAGTTTTTCCATTGCCAAGATACCAATACAACACAGACATGAATAACAAATAAAAACGTTTTTCCATTTCCAGGAATCCAATACAAAAATGAAGACATGAAATCAATTCGTTTTTCCATTTCCAGAATACCAATACAATGCAAATAGGAATAACAAATAAAAATGTTTTTCCATTTCCAAGATGCCAATACAAAAATACAGACATGAAATCAAATCATTTTTCCATTGCCAGAATACCAATACAACGCAGACAATAGTAAGAGATACGCAAGGATCCAATGGGAGAATTCATTGAAATGATCACAGGAATTCTAACAATCAAGGCGCAAAGAAAAACCAACAAGGATGCAAGATAATCCATACACATAGGTCTTTTCTAGATGGCGCAAGTCAAAACAATCAACCAAGGACAACAACGGAGGTAGATGGCTGACAAGAACGTCCTTCGCTCATCATCCATGCATAGAAAAGCAGGGCGTTGAGATCCATAGGTCTATTAATGTTGAAGTGACGACCGTAGATCAGGCTTCTGACTGACTGCTCAGGCGAGGACTAATGAGCTAGGGACAAAAGGAAAAAACAACCACAATCCTCACAAATCAATACACAACAGGGCGGTCAAGACATGCTAGGAATCGAAGGCCACGGGAGTCAATCAATCATCGAGCTATAGGCTATGGAAAAATTCAGTCATCAACAAGAATGCTAAGACAATCAATTTACTTACCCAATTAAACATGCAGATCCAAAGCATAAATCATACTACAATCTACCATGCAAAAATAAAGAAAGCGTACCATTGCCCGATCGCCCTCTTTGAGTTGATGTCTCGCGTGCTCCCTGCAACTCTCGCTTTCCAACCGATTAGACTTCATCGGTACCTCCTAGCCAATGCTAGGGGTACTCTTCTTCCCCCTTATCCACCCGAGCCACAAAGGGGCCACACACACTAATCAGATAATCAACTAGCTCCAA
Source organism: Picea engelmannii (assembly GCA_009831015.1). Taxonomy (NCBI): domain Eukaryota; kingdom Viridiplantae; phylum Streptophyta; class Pinopsida; order Pinales; family Pinaceae; genus Picea; species Picea engelmannii. The sequence continues at coordinate 128,126 of ML780620.1, read as the reverse complement.
GCTCGCCTCACAAGGCTGAGCTACCACTCCTCACTAAGCTGGGTATCCCAACTCCCACAAGCTAAGTCAGTCAAGTATAGATTTTTGCAGCGTAACGTTACGCAAAATAGAAGAGGTCCATCATCATTTTCCTCACTCCATTATATAGAGTTTCGAAGTCCCTTACTTTCCCAAATCCCATTTTATTTAATGTTTAATAAATTGATTCATAAAAATTCCTCCCCGTACATGTGTCACCCATCCCCCTCATTCCTCCAAAAACTAATTTCTTTAATTAATTAATTACCCTTATTTCCCTTACCCACCTAGAGTCACTCCTAGAATCACTCCTACGTGTCCCCAAATTCCCTTACAGGTTTTAATGACTTTCCCCATTATTAATTTGCTAGTTCAGTTTAAATTAGAAAGTTCTTAAATGGTAGATACCTTACTAAGTTGGATTAACTGCTTTTTTTCCTAGTGTTTCCCCTTTCTTTTAAGGTTTTCATTTTTCTTAGTTTCCTAATTATTTTAGATTTCCCCTTTTTCCCTTTTTAATTAAACTCAAAAAGGCATGTGCAAAAACTTACCCTTCTTCCCCTTTTTTCTTAATGAAGTGATTTTTTAATTAGCATAAAAGTAAAACAATCATTCCCCTTTTTAATTTTTTATCCCAAAATATTTTTATAAAACACTTTAATTGCTTACCCCCTTCTTGTCACAAGGTTAATGAAGATTATCTTTATTATTTATTTTATTTTAATTTTTTTAAATTTTTATATATGTTTATTTTTATTATTGTTTTTTTTATTTATAAAAAGGTAAAATTTTACCACCAGCAAAGATTAGACCTCGATCTTAATTTCCTAGGCGGAGCGACACATTTTTTTTTTTTTAAGGGAAAGGTTTCAAATCTTCCTTAACGCTTTATTGTCCTAAACCCATCTAGGTTTATTCATTTATTAAATAACCACGTGATGTGCCCTTCAAGACGCACTAGGTGCTCCAAGGGTGTCACTCACCTCTTTCGGTTTCTCTTGCGTGACATGCCCTTCAGGATGCACCACGTGCTCCAAGGGTGCCACTCACCTCTTTCCATTTTTCTTGTGCAATGTGCCCTTTAGGACACACCACGTGCTCCAAGGGTGCCACTCGTCTCTTGACTGAATTGGTAGACATCAAAAACCCTGGAGTCAATACTCTGCCAGGTGATCTTGTGGGAGACTAAGGGCCTCTAAGGAATAAGGCCCCTGCCTTATTGCGCACCCCTTAGAATCATCGTGAACGACTGTCGCAGTCTGCTCTCACGACATCGTCGATCCTCTTGAACTAGGTAATCATTAACCTACAGTTCGAGCCACGACGGGAGTGCTAGTAGGTTGTGGCAGGGATGTTGTCCACACCTCTCCTTCAACATCTCTGGTAGTCGAGCATGACCCCTCTACTCCACATGTGAGTCTGGTCGGCAAGCTATCGTCAGCCTGCATCATCAACGAATCATGTCAGAAATATATCCATATCATATCATCTAATCAGATGCACTAATATCACATATAAAACAATCAAACCCCATTAGTTCACTCCCCGACTCGATCCAGAGTCCAAGGGGTTCCATCGATGCCTCTGCACCCTTGAGGTCTGAAATCCTACACACTCAGTAAAACCGAGTCAATAGCACCTATCTATGTCATTGCAGCAAAACAACATGACATCAACCCATAATGCCTCATAATCAAAATCAATGTTTTAATAGCATAATAATTTAGATCACTTGCAGGCAAGTTTCCTCAAAGAATAAGTTCGCTCAATGCGCAAGAGTGGGATGTTACATACACCCCCTCTTGGTCTAAAATTCATCCCGAAGTTTCATAGTATAAGTGATGAAATAATGTGTATCACAGTATCATAAGCCTATCTATCAAACAAAAATGGAAAATGTTGGTGCATATCATATGCGTCCTCCTAGGTCATCGAGTGCGAACCATAGTTGTCCCACTGGACCTTGACCTGATCTACTGTTCGACGTCGTAGTTGTCGAACGTGATGATTCATGATGTAGATTGGATCAGCCGTGAGCGCCCCCTCATCCGACACCTGCAAAGAACTCATGTCAATAACATGTGTAGGATCACTAATATAATGTCTCAAAATAGATACGTGAAAAACATCGTGCATATGCCTCAAAGAATCAGGCAAGGCTAGTTGATTGGCCATGGGCCCCTTTCTCTCCACAATATCGAAAGGTCCCACGAACCTAGGAGAGAGTTTAGCTCCCTTTCCAAACTTGATCAAACTCTTATGTGGTTTAGCCCGCAAGAAGACTCGATAGCTGACCTCATAACTACAGTCGACATGGTGCACATTGGCATAACTCTTCTGTCGATCCTGTACTTTTTTAATCCTTTGTCTTATTGTTTGCATTTTCTCTTCCATTTCTTGGATCGCTTCTAGTCCCACCAGGACCCTATCCTCAAGTTGATCCCAACTCAAAGGTGTCTAACACAGTCGCCCGTAAAGAAACTCGAAAGGCACCATCTTAATGGTGCTTTGGTAACTGTTGTTATAAGCGAATTCCACCAGTGGCAATAATTCCTCCCAACGCTTTTGTTGGTCCATCATGTCCATGCGCAACATGTCCTCCAAGGTTTGGTTCATTCGTGCAGTCTTCCTGTCAGTCTCCGGGTGGTACGCAGTACTGAATTTAAGTTGGGTTCCCAAGGCCTCTTGGAAACTCATCCAAAATCATCTAGTAAACATCGATCAATGATCGGATATAATCCTCTTAGGCACGCCATGCAGCCTCACAATCTCACTGATGAAAAATCTAGCTATGTCAGGTTCCTGATACATCGTACACACAGGAATAAAGTCAGCACTCTTCATCAGAGTGTCTACTACTACGAAAATCGAGTCATGTCTCCTTGTTGTCAGTGGAAATCCAATAATAAATTCCATCGAAATAACCTCCCATTTCGATTCTGGAATAGTGTGTGGTTGTAGTAATCTTACTGGATGTCTATGTTCAACCTTCACCTGCTGACATTCTAGACATCTGGCCACATAGTTGACTATATCTGCCTTCATTCCCTTCCAGAAGAATAAGGGTTTAAGGCATGCCCTCATCTTCGTGACTTCTGGGTGAGCCATGTACATTGCTCTATGAGCCTCGTTTAGGATCAAAATCCTCAACTAGTCGTTCGGTGGTACATAAATCCAATTTTTAAACCTCAATAATCCATCGTCGTCAAACGTAAATCCTTCAAATCTTGGTACCATCATCATGTTTTGTCGAATAAAACCCTCGACCTCTTTGTACCAGTCATCGTCACGCTGTAAAGCTAGAATCTTTTCACGTAGATTCGTTTGAAGAGGCAACACTGAAAATATGCGTGGTCTCCGACTCAATGCATCTGCCACTCGGTTCACTGTTCCTTTTATGTAAGTAATCTCGAAGTCTTACGCGCTAAGTAATTCCGACCAACGTCGTTGTCGCGCGTTCAGGTCGCTTTGTGTAAAGATGTGGTGTAGTCCATAGTGGTCAGTCTTTAGTTCAATTTTTCATCTAGCAAGGTAGTGTCTCCAAACCTTCAAGGCATATACAATGGCTAACAACTCCATTTCATGCATCACATAGTTCTCCCCATGCCTTCTCAGTTTCCTCGATATGTAAGCGATCACTCGACGGTCTTGCATCAAGTCTCCACCTAATCCTTCCTTGGATGCGTCAGTGCGTACCAAGAAGTCTGCGTCCATGTCAAGGACCTTTAGTATTGGTGTTGTTGTCAACATCTCCTTGAGCCTCCGAAATGATTCCGCGCATTTCTCGGTCCAAACAAACTTATTATTTTTCTTCTGCAATTCCGTGATCGGATTTGCTATCTTCAAAAATCCCTTGACAAACCGTTGATAGTATCCTGCTAAACCCATGAAGCTACAAACTTCCGGGACATTCATCGGTGCAGACCATTCCATAATAGCCTCGACCTTTGCGGGATCCACAATGATACCTTCGCCGGAGATGACATGCCCTAAATAGTTAATCTTTTATTGATAAAATGAGCATTTGGACAACTTCCCATACAATTTATGCTCTCGCAGACACTGTAGTACCAAGCGCAAGTGCTCGTCATGCTCCTCTGTCATCCAAGAGTAAATCAAAATATCGTCAATGAATACTTGGAGGAACTTGTCCAAGTACTCGCTAAATACCTCATTCATCAAACTCATGAATACTGCTAGGGCGTTCGTCAGTCCAAATGGTAAAACAATAAACTTGTAATGTCCAAACCTTGTCTTAAAGGTGGTCTTAGGGACATCATCCTCCTTAATCTGTAAATAGTGGTATCCTGATCTCAAGTCGATCTTTGAGAACACCGTCGCGCCCTTCATTTGATCGAACAAATCATCAATCCTCGGCAACAAATACTAATTATTGATCGTTGTCTTGTTCAATTGACGGTAGTCAATGCAGAGCCTCCACGACCCATCCTTCTTTCATATGAAAATAACAGGCACACCCCACGGTGACACACTTGGACGTATCAGTCCTAGGTCCAACAACTCCTTCGGTTTCATTCTCAACTCCTGTAAATCCAAGGTTGACATCCGATAAGGCATTCTCTCTATCGGTTCAATCCTCGGTTTTAGGTCTATGGTAAACTTCAATTCCTTCTCCAATGACATCCCAGGTAACTCCTTAGGAAAGATGTCTGCAAACTCTTTCACCACAGGAAGGTGTTCTAGAACTTCCTCTACTCCCTTCTCGTTTAACGCAAGGATCGCATAAATCTTACATCCATTGCGCATGCTCTTCCGAAGCTGGAAGGAAGAGATGAAACTCAGGGAAACTCCCTGGTTCCATCCTACAATCATGTGTCTCTGTCCCTCATCATCGACCAAGATCAATTGTTTCGTCTTACAGTTGAGTATCACCTCATGCGATTCTAACCAGTCCATACCGATCACGATGTCATAAGATTCTAAGATCATGACGTACAGGTTGGCCCTAGTGACAAACTCTCCCAGGTTAAGGATACAGCCTATAACCTTTCCTCCAACCTTATGCTTGGCTCTAGAAGCCATCTATACGAAGCTAAACTCTTCATGTTCGACTTCCTTTACCTTAATTATTTTTAGCGTCGTACCAGAAATGAAACTTGGTAGCACTGAGATCTATCAAAATACTAAGGTTCTGGTCAGCGACGGTACCTACCGTCTTGAGCACAGTCGACTGGTGCTCTGCCTGGCGGTTATTCACCACCGCATGAATCTGATGGGCCTTGCCCAAATATCCCACGGTAGTGGGTCTGGATGATCCAGATGCTCTAGTCCTCTCCATAGGACAGTCACACTGGTAGTGTGGCTCCCCACATGTCCAACACCCCTTCTTTAGTCCAGTAGTCCTGGTACCAGAAGTAGAAGATGTCGGCCCACCGTCCTGGAATCCTGGTCTGTTCTACTAAACAGGCCTAAACTGTTGTTGTTGTTGTTGATTTTGCTATTGATGCTGCGGTCCCCGATAAGGTGTCGGCTGCTGAGGTGTAGATGGTCGAGGTGTAGTAAAAGTGGATCCTCTCTAGAAGCCACGATATCCGAGCGTATGTATAGTTGGTGTCTGATGTTGTTGTGCACCAGATGACACCTGCCCTGTTGGTCTCGCTGGAGTCCTGCTCTGAACCTTGCTGATAAGCTCCTCCTCTGTTATGAGGACCTTCTAGATGACATCATGCAAGGTTTAAGGCCTCAAAATCCTAACCTTTGCACGTATGCTGCCATTAAGGTCTAACATGAACCTGTTGACCTTAAGTTTCTCCATGTTAATATGTGGAGCATACCAGAACAACTCCATAAAATGGGCCTTGTACTCGGGGACCATACGACCGCCCTGTCATAAGGCGTTGAACTCGTTGAGATGATGCTCAATAAATTCCTCTGATAGGTACCTCTCTCGGAACCATTCCTCAAATATTTCCCATGACACGTCTTCGATGACCATGTTCAACTGCGATAGGAGCGTCTTCCACCATAGAAGAGCGCTCCCCTTCAGTTGAAAGACTGCCATGTGGACCTTCATGTTGGAGGTATAGTCGCGAAGTGAAAATCACATCGCCATATTCTCCAACCATGCCTCGGCAACTGCATCGTCCGGGGCACCAAAGAACTTGGGAAATTTGACCTTCTCCAGCTCATGATGAATGCTACCAGTACCGACTGGAGCGTGCGATGGACCCTCAGGGGGTGTCGGTGCCCTGGCCTCATCTCTGTCTAAATGGTTGATCAGTGCCTTAGACATGTGTTGAAAATATCTCATCATTTTGGCCACATCACCTACTGCTATCTGCTCCTGCCCGACAACCTGTTCATCTCCCTGGGGGTTAGACCCCTCAGGCATGGATGCTATTGGAGGCGTCGTGCCTTCTCCCCTAGCACCCCGTCATCTACCTCTGCGGCGTCCTCTAACCATGATTATCTGCATGAGTACAAGTCAACTTAATTAGCAACATTATAATAAAATCATATCAACGAAATCTATATTGATCCCAAGTCGTGGGTTGAACCCACTTTGATACCAAGTGTAACATCCCCTTCGTTACGACCATGGGCGAAGCAATTTATTTTTTTGTTTTTTAATAATTAAGAGGCAAGAAGGAAACAATGACAATGGTTTAACCACACCACATACGACGAACAGAAGCACGCAACGCAGGCAACAGGCAACTATGACTCCACTCACTGGCACAAGGGAAACTGGGCAAACATGCGTAGTATAACAAGGAGGAACGACTACCCGCCTGACGCAACAAGACACTCCTACATGCTAAGGGACAACTTCCCCTTATTGACACAATGACATTGACAAACAATACTAGAACCTCAAGGCGCGTGAACCAAATGCACAAAGGCATTCCACGCATGCTCCCAAGGAACTTACCATGCTCGACAACACTCCCCAACACAGACCGACTCCGGCCAAGTTTTCGTTCACCGCTATCCCATGGGGAGTGCCATGATCCCCTCATCAGGAATCATGTTGTCCCCAGGTGATAGACGCATCAAAAACCTTGACACCACTCATCCTATCAGGACCGGGGACTCTATATAAATCCAACGCACTAGAAACCGAATACCAAAAGGAAAACAACACCCATACCCTAACAATAGGTCGACGAAACACCAGATGACGAAGACAAGGGATGATGCAAGCCAATACACGACATCGTCCCTGACCCAACCAATCACCCAGTCTAAACCAGTCAATGATTACAATCTATTTTAGCATGGGTTTCAATCTAAACGGGGCACGTCAAGTTACAATTAGTCAATAATGCACCCGCTAATTTAACGTTAATACAATCAATCTTGCAAGTCTAAGTAATCAATACTAAAACTATAATTATAAATACCATCTAACTAGCCATTAACTTGATTAACAATATTAACAATCTTAATGTAGGATGCTACCATTATAACACTTATGAACAATTTAATCTCAACATGTAGTCTAGCTATATTAACCAAACCAACAATACTAGTTGTCTATTATCATTGAGAAGGAATTGCTAACTACTAACATCGTTGTAGAAATACAACAAGGCAATTACCTAATGATTAAATTAGCAATAACAAGGCAATTCACATGATTTTTATCATAATAAGTAATATAGCAATAACAAGGCGATTAACATGTTGATTAACATAACAATTATATAGCAGTAACATGGAAATTACATGACTATTAACATGACAATTAATAGTGAAATAGGAAGGTGATTTACATAACTGTTATCATAACAAGTAATAAAGAAATAACAAGGCGATTAACATGTTATTTAACATCCCCGGATGGGGTGACACGCGGCACTRTGGTGGTGACACCAGGATCAGCACTAAGCTCAGGTTTAATTGCCGATGGCCGCCACCCACACATCAGCATTTACGATGGTGGACGGCCATAGCAGAGGCCATACGACGGAGGGACTCCTCCCTCGCGCGACCATTTACACCCCCTGCGCACTCAGATTGAAAGAGGATATGGGAGGACAGATGACTCTGGTGTATGGTTATGTGTTTTCTTATGAGCCCGGGCAAAGCGGGACTGCTCCTGCTTCGGCTACGCTCTTCGCTTGGATGTTCACCACCTTTTCTTTGCACTCTGATAAGGATTTCCAGGGTTGTTTGTCTTTGCGTGTGCCACGACAGAGTCGGTCTTCTCGCGCTTCGCACCTACAACCGCTCTCGTCCTGGACTTATAACTTAGCACTGCAACTGCTTGGTACTTTCATTCACCCCCCAGATACATTGGCTAGAAAGCGAGGCAGGCCTCGCCGGGGTTCAGCCTGGGACGCCCATAAGGCGTAGCGGCGGCGGAAGGAGAAATTAGAACGCGCTCTGGCTTTGGCGTCCTCCATTCTTCGGAAGAAGGCTCGGGCTGAGAGATGGGCGTTGCTCGACACTATTGCAGAACCGGGAGCTGGTTGTAGCAAGGAAGACACGACATTTAAGCCGAGTGACAAGAAGGAGGCCGAGACCGAGGATGTGTTTCCCACCTACGTCATGGAGGAGGACCTGTTTATGGGGGACCTGTCGATTGTTGAGAAACCCCGCGCCATGGAGACGGCCAGATGGGAGGGCACCAAACGCGTTTTGGCTAAGGAAGACGACTTCCCCGACTGCATTGTCGAAGAAATTCCCTGGCCGGACGACCTGCAAGTTGTTGGTGCCAAGACGACTGTGGATGCAGAGGTTGAAGCGGTGCAGAGGGAGCTCGTGGTTGGCATTGGTGAGGAAATGGAATTGAGGATTGCTCCCCCTAGTGGCTTGGGTGGCGGAATGCATGGCTCTCTCCTCAGTGACGAGCAATTGGCTTTGGTGTTCGAGATTTGAGGCCACATGTCGGACCTGGAACATAGGGCCCTCCTCATGGGCCAGCGCATGGACCTGATCCTCGATGCGTTCTCCGATGCTCCAGCTCAGCGGAAGTGCCCCCTGGAAACTGTTGACCATTAATATTGTTGTAGCAATTGTTCTGGCAATTAATATGGCATTTAATATAGCATTTATCATTGCAATTAACATGGTAATTAATATGGCCAGTAACATCATTGTGGTAATTAAAGTTTGGTAGTGAGAATGTTGGGTATACACTCTAAGTGAAGGAGAATAAAAGGACAATAAAAAATTGTAGAAGGATCAACTCGTGGTCATTCAACAACAACTCAGTCAACATTTAAGGCAATTTCGTGTCCATTCCAGCAAACACAATCATCATTCTAACTAGCAATTCGTGTCCCTTCAACAATGAACTCAGTCAATCAATTTAAAGGCAAAAATGTGGGTATTTCAACAACAATCCCTGTCAACTTTTAAAATAACAAACGTGGGCATTTCAACAACAATCTCAGTCAACTTTTAAAAGAAAAAACGTGGGCATTTCAACAACAATCTCTGTCAACTTTTACAAGCAAAAATGTGGTCATTTCAACAACAATCTCTGTCAACTTTTAAAAGCAAAAACGTGGGCATTTCAACAACAATATCTGTCAACTTTTAAAAGCAAAAACGTGGGCATTTCAACAACAATCTATGTCAACTTTTAAAAGAAAAAACGTGGGCATTTCAATGACAATCTCTGTCAACTTTTAAAAGCAAAACGTGGGCACTTCAACGACAATCTCAGACATGTTTTAAATGGAAAAATCGTGGTTTCCCTTTTTCATTACTCGGATGCCAAATGAAAAAGCATACAGGAATGACCAAAACGCCCTTCCCTTACCAGGATACCAATTATAAAAATGCAAACAAGGAAATGATTTCATTTTTCCATTGCCATGATACCAATACAATGCAGACGTGAATAACAAATAAAAACATTTTTTCATTTCCAGGATACCAATACAAAAATGAAGACATGAAATCAATTCGTTTTTCCATTTCCAAAATACCAATACAATGCAGACAGGAATAACAAATAAAAACGTTTTTCCATTTCCAAGATACCAATACAAAAATGCAGACATGAAATCAAATCGTTTTTCCATTGCTAGAATACCAATACAATGCAGACAATAGTAAGAGATACGCAAGGATCCAATGGGAGAAGTCATTGAAATGATCGCAGGGATTCTAACAATCAAGGTGCAGAGAAAAACCAACAAGGACGCAAGATAATCCATACGCGGAGGTCTTTGCTAGATGGCACAAGTCAAAACAATCAGCCGAGGACAACAACGGAGGTAGACGGCTAACAAGAACATCCTTTGCTCATCATCCACGCACAAAAAAGAAGGGTGTTGAGATCCATAGGTTTATTAACGTCAAAGCGACAGCCATAGATCAGGCTCCTGGCCGACTGCTCAGGTGAGGATTGATGACCTGGGGACGAAAGGCAAAAACAACCACAATCCTCACAAACCAATACACCGTAGGGAATTCAAGACATGCCAGGAATCGAAGGGCATGGGAGTCAATCAATCATCGAGCTATAAGCTATGGAAAAATTCAGTCATCAACTAGAACGCTAAGACAATCAATTTACTTACCCAATTAAACATGCAGATCCAAAGCATAAATCCTACTACAATCTACCATGGAAAAATAAAGAAAGCGTATTGTTGCCTAATCGCCCACTCTGAGTTGATTTCTTGCGCACTCCGTGCAACTCCTTCTTGCCGACCGATGAGACTTTATCGATACCTCCCAGCCAATGTTATGGGTACTCTTCTTCCCCCTTAGCCCCCCGAGCCGCAAAGGGGCCACACACACTAAGCAGAGAATCAACTAGCTCCCAGCTTGCCTCGCAAGGCCGAGCTACCACTCCTCACCAAGCTAGGTATCCCAACTCCCACAAGCTAAGTCAGTCAAGTATAGATTTTGCAGCGTAACATTATGCAAAATAGAAGAGGTCCATCATCATTTTCCTCCCTCCATTATATAGAGTTTTGAAGTCCCTTACTTTCCCAAATCCCATTTTATTTAATGTTTAATAAATTAATTCATAAAAAAGCATCCACGTACATGTGTCACCCATCCCCCTCATTCCTCCAAAAACTAATTTCCTTAATTAATCAATTACCCTTATTTCCCTCACCCACCTAGAGTCACTCCTAGAATCGCTCCTAGATGTCCCCAAATTCCCTTACAAGTTTTAATGACTTTCCCCATTATTAATTTGCTAGTTCAGTTTAAATTAGAAAGTTCTTAAATGGTAGATACCTTACTAAGTTAGACTAATTGCTTTTTTTCCTAGTGTTTCCCCTTTCTTTTAAGGTTTCTGTTTTTCCTAGTTTCCTAATTATTTTAGATTTCCCCTTTTTCCCTTTTTAATTAAACTAAAAAAGGCATGTGAAGAAACTTACCCTTCTTCCCCTTTTTACTTAATGAATTAAATTTTTAATTAGCATAAAAGTAAAACAATCATTCCCCTTTTAAAGTTTTTATCCCAAAAGATTTTTATAAAACACTTTAATTGCTTACCCCCTTCTTATCAAAAGGTTAATGAAGATTATCTTTATTATTTATTTATTTATTTATTTATTTATTTATTTTTTTTTTTTTTTTATAAAAAGGTAAAATTTTACCACCAGTAAAGATTAGACCTGGACCTTAATTTCCTAGGCGGGGCGACAATTTTTTTTTTATTAATTTTTTTATTTTTAGGGAAAGGTTTCAAATCTTCCTTAACACTTTATTGTCCTAGAGCCATCTAGGTTTATTCATTTATTAAATAACCACGCGACATGCCCTTCAGGATGCACTAGGTGCTCCAAGGGTGCCACTCGCCTCTATCGGTTTCTCTTGTGCGACGTGCCCTTCAGGACGCACCACGTGCTCCAAGGGTACCACTCGCCTCTTTCCGGTTTTCTTGCATGGCGTGCCCTTCAGGATGCACCATGTGCTCCAAGGGTGCCACTCACCTCTTGACTGACTTGGTAGACATAAAAAAAACCTAGAGTCAATACTCTGCCAGGTGATCTTGTGGGAGACTAAGGGCCTCTAAGGAATAAGGCCCCTACCTTATTGCGTGCCCCTTAGAATCATCGTAAGCGACTGTCGCAGTCTGCCCTCATGCCATTGTGGGTCCTCTCAAACTAGGTAATCATTAACCTACAGTTCTAGCCACGACGAGAGTGCTAGTAGGTTGTGGCAGGGTTGTTGTCCACACCTCTCTCTCAACATCTCTGGTAGTTGAGCGTGACCCCTCTAATCCACATGTGAGTTTGGTCAGCAAGCTATCATCAGCCTGCATCATCAACGAATCATGTCAAAAATATATCCATATCATATCATCTAATTAGATGCACTAATATCACATATAAAACAATCAAACCTCATTAGTTCACTCCCTGAATCGATCCGGATTCCAAGGGGTTCCATCAATGCCTCTGCACCCTCGAGGTCTGAAATCCTGCACACTTAGTAAAACTGAGTCAATAGCACCTGTCTATGTCAATGCAGCAAAACAACATGACATCAACCCATAACGTCTCATAATCAAAATCAATGTTTTAATAGCATAATAATCCGGATCACTTGCAAGCAAGTGTCCTCAAAGAATAAGTTCGCTCAGTGCGCAAGAGCGGGATGTTACATTGTAAAAACATCAAAATAAGTGTTATGATGCTCCAAACAAATATTTAGGTATGATAATTGATGACATGGACTAGAAGAAAACATTTCTACCACATTTTGTTTGTACACCCATGAATTTACAAGAAGAAAATTTCGTTCAGTTTCACTTGGTTGGTTGTATATTTTTCATTGGAAAAATGTGTCCAAGGGTTTACTTCACAACTCCAAATATTCATATTGACTCAAATCTGATCATCACCATAATTCATCATGTGCTCACTCACTGGTCTGGAAATATTCCTCAAGTTCTCTATCTACAGTTGGACAATACTAGTTGTGAAAATAAAGATCAAATTGTGTTTGGATATCTAAGCATGCTTGTTTAAATGAGAATCTTTCAAAAGGTGAAAGTTGGTTTCATTCTTGTTGGACACACCCATGATCATATTGATCAAATTTTCAGTCTTTTTCAGTAACATTGAAGAGGAAAAATGTTGGAAGTCTACCATCATTGATAGAAAGTATTAAGAAAGAATACATTCCAAAGCATATTTTTCATATATTAGAAGAAACTGTTGACATGAAAATATTTATTCAGGGATCACATCGTGAAGAAAAATGTATTGAGCAGCTTAATGACATTAGCTTCCAACATCAATTTTGTTTCAAACAAATTGATGGGAAAAAACTTATATAGGTAAAGAAGTATTCAACTACTACAAAATGGGGGCCTTCATCAGGTTTATCATTTTGAAGTTCATTCTAGATCGTCCAATATTTGCATCAAATTTATTATTTTTACAATCAGTTGCTGAAATCCATAATGCACAGAGGTGTAATAGAGATGTATCTTATTCTGAATGTTTGGAAGAAATAAAAAAATTCCATTAAGGATACATATGAGTACTTTGATTTTGTTGATTCTGTTTGGTGGGAGTCTTTTTTCAATAGTCAAAGTAGCATAATCTCAAGCTCAACAAATGAAGATACAATGTTGAAGACTCCATTTCAATGGCCACAAAATATGCCAAATGAATCTGAAGAAACAAACATTGTTGAAGTTCAACAAGAATCTCAAGGTGCTATTGAGTTTACACAAGCAAAGGAAAGAGAAATGTATATTGGTTTGCGAAGGTCACATGCACAACGTGAAGCCATGGAAGACCTTTACAAGGGTTCAATACAAGATATTAAGGAGGGTAGCATGATTGCAGTTTTAGCGACTTAAGATCCACATGGTTATCCATTCTGGATTGGAAAGGTTATAAAGATTGAGAAAGAAAATGATGATGTTATTGCAATTGAAGAGCATTGGTATGCAACAAGTACACACCCATTCAATGGTGTGTACAAGCCAGATATGGTGGTTGAGAAACATGTCAATAGAAAGAGAAAAAGAAAGGGTCAAAATACAACTCATCGTCGCATTGAACTCTTAAAATTAGATGATGTTGACATACTTTTTTATGACTTCAATTTGAAAAAGAGAGGAAATCTTCATTCCAAGACAACAAATATTATCAAGAGGTTGTTTCCACAAGAAATAAATGCAATATGGGAGTCTGTTGAACCTAGTCGTAAATCTAAAAGGCATTTGACATATGAAATGTTGGGCATTAATGTAGACTCAGATGGTGCATTCATCGACAATAGAGAAGAGTATGGATCATCTACATCTTCATCCAATCATTCATCTGAAGACAATGTAGACTCTGATGGTATTTCAAAAACCATGAGTCAATCTGAATAAGTGTATGAAACATTTTATGCATTTGTTATCCATATGATGTTTGTATGGTAACTAGAAATGATCATTGAACTTACATATGATCTTACATGAAGTTATGAATCTTTTGTTATGTTTTATGAATGATATGTTTTTTATTATGGATAATATAATATAATTTCTTAGCTCATATTTTTTGAATATGGAAAATATAACAATACTTTTAAGAAATAATTTATGATTCATTCCATGTAACATGTATTTACTTTTTTTTATTATAAGTCAAAAAATTATTAAAAAATGACGTTGAATTTTTAAAGTATATTGTGATATTTTCATGGAATTATGTATTACCTTGTTCTTTTAGTGATAATAAGATTTTAAAAGTAAACATTTAAGGGTTGATTTTAATATTTTGTTTACAGAATGATGAGTTCTTTTACCACTTTATAAAAATGTGTCATTTTCATACCCCAATTTTAGAATGGATGCTACTGGTAGCAGTACTTTTCAATTTGATGGTTGATTTTTGAGGTTTTGGTTTTAATGGCACCAAGTGCTAAAAATACGATTTCAAATGATCTCAAATTTTAACATTTTGAAAAGAAAAAAATTTCAAAAACATCTTTTTTTTAAGTGTTGATTTTAAGATTTTTCTAAGCTACTATCTGAGTTTTGAAGACCATGTTTGAAAAGGTTGTAATTTTGACCCCATTTAAAAAAAATGGTGCTATCGGTAGCACCACTTTTTTATTTGGGTGTTGATTTTGATGTTTTTTATTAAAAAATATGGGTTCTTTTGGGCCAGAGTTCTCGTTTTGAGGTCATAGTTCTTATTAAGTCGATAACTATGTTTCATATGTTGTCGTTAATCGAAATGACTTTGTAGTCCAACACCATGGAGGAGACAAAGTATTTATATTAAAGGGATGCACTCCAATTGTTAAATACCAAGTTTTGCTTACATACGGTGAGCATAACCCCATACTTACCATGAAACATAATGTACGAGGTTAAATGACACACTTTTTCATTTTTTGACATTGATAATTACGTTGAAGGTGTTATTTTAAGGGACATTCCCCTCCAAACCTTCATCATCTATTTGAGTCCTATTAAAAATCACAATCTGTCATGTCTGCAGCCTCCAAGATTCCACCATATGTCATTTCTGCAACCTATAGGAATCCACCATCTATCTAGTGATTTGTACTTCTCGTGATTTGACCAGTCCCACATTCCTCGTTGCTACCCCGATCCACCTCTTAGAGCACAGTGGTGGAGGATTTACTTGTGCATATAGACATTGTGCAAGAGGAGGAGGATTCACAAGGGCCTTTTCCATTCACATTAGATCAATCCAAGCAAGCAAAAAGAAAAATGATGAACCCATCAGATCACATGATAAATTATTCCCAATGTCATCAAACTCAACCCCACCACCTCCATGAAACTATTCACCTGAACAACAAACACAAATAGTAATACTATCAAAAAATAAGATCTTGTTAATCAACATCCATTGATCAAAGTTCTAGTATTTACTTTCCCTTTTGTATATCCCATACTTAGTCATTTTTTGCAAAATGCAGGTTTGTTAGATAATCCAAAATACATTTATCATAGTTTATAAAGTTAGAATAAAAAGATTATTAATTTAGAATATTAAATTAATAATCTAGAATATTTGTTAAATAAATATAGAACTTTAGAGATACATTATTGTTGTAAAAGATATGACTCTAGAAAAG